>PVJI01000128.1:227631-367666 GCA_004026765.1 Micronycteris hirsuta | reverse complement strand
TTAAAACATGTATTATTTTGTGGATTATTCCAGCAGATGATTGCAAATGTTATCTGTCATATTCCTTTGTGATAAAGAACACATTCTCTCATCTAAAAAAAAAATCCTAGTAATGCATTCAGGGAATCCCATTGATACAGTCTCTATAAATAAGCAGCATATTTCTATAAGAGGGTTAATTACTAATAAATATTAAAGCAAAAATATGTTAGTACACTGGTCCCTTTTATCACAATAACATTTATTCAAAGATCATATAATCTAGCTGCACTGCTTCAATTAAAAATTAATTAGCTGTTACTAATACATGATGATATTAATCAGGAGCATCAGCATTTCATTATTCTCTGCACCTCTAAAATATAACACATCATTATACTCAAAGTTTTTGCAATTGGGAAATAGTATTAGTCACGTCACTGCTTTCAGCATATGGCATAAAGAAATGTAATTTCCCAACTGTATTTCTCTCTTTTGCTGGAAACATTAAAAAGATTCAGTTAAGGAGTAAATATTAAGCCCTTTTTTCAAACATATAACTGGAAAGTAGTGTAGCTCGCTCACAATCATCAATACTTGGAGGCCCAGAAGCACCAGCCAACATGGGGGGAAAGAAGTGAATAGATGTTCATAAATACTTTGTTTCCAGCTCCTCAGTAAAGACAATGAAAGCAAACTGTTCAGCACAGAACAGGTCTGTTTAACTTAGGCTAAGGCATTTACTCATGAAAGATACAAATAACCCGTGGCTGAAAGTAACCTCTGAGTAAACTGCCGGGTTATAGTTATATGCTTCCCAGTGAGGAAAATGCTATGACCCAATCTATGCATACTTTCAGCGCCTCAGTGGCACACTTTTAATATCAGCAAAACTGATGAGAGATAGCCCGGCATCACTAATCCCCTATATTTAGTGCTGCAGGGTATAAGTTCCCATGAAACCCATTGAAAAGTTAACTTTTTCATGAAGGATCAAGCGAACTTACCAATCGGAGTGGAAGACTCATCTCGACTTTGCTCATGGCTTTAGAACATTTCTAACTTGCCACTACAAGTTTCAACAGCAACAGCCAGGGGTTTTACTAGGAATGGATCTCTATCTGAAGGCAATCATTAATATCAGAGGGTTGTCTTGTTCAGATACAGCCACGTGTCGAATGTACTTTTATGCCCTGATTCAACTCAGATCTATACATAACTATTGATTTAAAAAAAAAAATATATATATATATGCTAGAAACTATTTTAAATGTGTCCACAACATCTTAGCCATTGATTTTGGCTATGAAGCCAAAGTTTATCATAAAACTCAAATAATTTATTGAGTCTATACTTTATCAGGGATTTAGCTACTTCTGTAATCTTGGGGACACCCACTTTAAGCACTAGCGCACCCAGGATATTTTAGAATGCATGAGAGTCGGCATGAGTGTTTAGGTGGACAATAGCACTTTTAGGTTTTCTCTTGCTGATTCTGATGGGTTCTTCTCTTGTTACAGAAAAACAGTGTGTGAATATTACCATGTAACCACACCTATGTGAGAAACAGCTAAAGCTACTTAGTCACTGATCAAGCACATAGGGTTTCTGTTAAGTCTAAAACATGTTGCTTGAATAAAATGAGGTCTAGCCATTTTTTGAGATAAAGAAAAACGAGCTAACAGTTGTGATGTATGGTAATACTTGCTGAGATATATACTAATTAATTCCTGCACATAAAAGAGGCCACAATGAGCAAAAGAAATCAGGAAAGCTACCTGGAAAAGGTGAAATGTGAGCTGAAGTTCGAAAGTGAGCAGGAGGTAGCCAGGCAAAGAAAAACAAGGAGGGCGATAAAAAGGCAATCCCCAACAAGGCAGTAACACTTGCTAAAAGCGGGAAAAAATAAGAAACTGTGGCACATACAAAGGGTGCCCAAGTACTTCCTAGGACCAGATTAAAGGGGAAGGGTGAGGGTGAGCTCGGAGTGTCAGGCAGAGGGCAGATAGAAAGTTCACTCGACACAGTATGGCACCCCTGCCTCCTGAGGCTATGGTAGACTTCATACCACAGCACTTACCTTTGTCCTTTCAAAGGACATGATGCTGTAACACCAATCCATAGATTGTGTAGCTTAGACAGCAAACATTTATTTCTAATTGTTCTAGAAGCTGGCAAGTCCAAGATGAAGGCGTGCGCAGATTCGATATCTGTGAGAACCCTGGTTCATAGACAGTGTTTTCCCTCCATGTCCTCACAGGGTGGAAAGGGGGAAGAGAGCTCCCTGGGGTCTCTTTTACAAGAGCACAAATGTCATTCATGAGGGTCCACCCTAATGGCCGAAGCATCTCCCAAAAGCCCCATTTCCAAACATTCTCCCATTGAGGTCAGACTTCAACATATGAATTCTGGAGGGACATAAATATTCAGTTGATAGAAGTATCCTTTCTCATAAACTTCCTTACAGTCTAACAATTCTCAGCACAACCCAGGTAGTCTCAATTAATTTACCTAAAGAAGCTACCAGGACCAGGTCATGTATGCTGTACAAAATAGTGTGGATTTTCTGGAAGGCAGGAGAGAAATAGCACAAGTTTTCAATGGGTGGTTAGAAAGACCCATCCCTTGCTTTAGAAAGGTGATTGGGATAGAAGGGTTTGTAGGGTATTAGAAGGGCATTACAGACCCTACCCCGACCTTGATTTCACACATTGAAGCCTAAACTCTAAGCCTTGAATTCTGATCCAGCACATCTGATGTGGCGTCTGCAAATCTGTGTTTCTAAGTGAGCTCCCATGTTGGTCCTATTGAATATGGAGAGGATGAAAACTGCTGCGGTACCTGGTGCTCTGCTCCCTGGATAGCTTAAAATGACGTTCTGGATGGCCCAGACTTCCATGGAGAAAAGGAACATCATGACCTTTAGTAAGGTACCCATATTTGGAACATTCACAACTTTTTAATAAAAAGTATTTGAGTTCCTAATTTTGGCCAACATCCACATTACAAGTAACTTTTGATGGGTACAGAAAATCACGCGATGTTGAAACGAGCACTCATTTTTCTGAGTAACAGAGAGAGCCCCTTTTCTAATTTCAAACCTTCTAAACCACTCTAAATCCACGTCATCAGACAGCATAGAAATCTGAATACACCACAGGAATCTCCAGGTACATTGCAATTCCTAAAGCCCTGAGTTATCAGCCTGGGAGTTACAGTACAGTCACTAAATTTTGATTAATATGGGTAATTCATTTTTTCTACTATGGAGGCACTAGCCATGCATGGTACAGAGCTGCCAGGTGCAATTTATACTAACAAAAGGCAAGAAACTGGGGTAAGACCAAGAGAACACAAAAGAAAGATACAATGTGTCCTGAAAACATCTGTAAATCTGTAGTACAGTAGCAGCACCAGGCAGGAAAGAGTGCCGCTCAGACAGGGACACCGTGCTGAAAAAACCTGCCAATGAGGACCTGGAGACTTCCACAGCCAGCCAGTGCCGGTCTCTATACTGGCCTAGGGACGGAAGTGTACTTATTACTGATACATTTAATTTTATTTTTAGAGTGCTCTGGCATCTTGTGGAATATCTAAAAAAAAAACCACATTAAACCTAGTTTCCCATGTACCCCCACTGTGTTTTCTCAGAATACATGAATTGAAAATATGGAAATATAATAATGTATAGGGTGATATCACTCTGATGCCAACCTAAGCTGTGTTTACATAAACAGTGTGAGGACCATCAATGACCAAATAAACAAAACGGAACCGGATACGTAAAATTCCAAGATTCATTATGAAAGGAGCATCTGACAGTTCAAGTTTGATGAGAGAAGAATGCCCCATTCCATTGTATGTTATGTGTGGCAATTAAAATAAAATAGCACAGCGATTATTTCCAGGAATCTGAAATGTCATATTACAGTGAAACATTCAAACCTTTTAAGGTCAGAGCTATTTATTTTAGGAGACTGGTGTCAGCATAACAAGGACTAGTTAAATCTTTTGATGATAAGGTTAAATATCAGCGAAGGTTCAATTTGCTTCTTGAAGTTTTTAAATTAATAATGCAGAAAATGATGTCGCATTCCTGAGCTGAATCATCAAAAGGCTATGGTGAAAAAGGGGTTTGGAGCACAGACCTTGAGGGTTTTAAGCCAGTCCCTCTGCTTTCTAGTGATGTCACCCTGGGAACAGAACTTGGGAATGGCTGTTAATTAAATTAAACAAGATAATAATGTAATTTAGAATATTGTATGGCATGTATTAAGGAAACACTATTAATTGATAGCATTGTTGTTGTGTTTTGCTTTTTTTTGTTTTTTCTTATTTATGTTTTTCAATTACCATTTACATTCAATATTATTCTGTATTAGTTTCACTTGTACAACCAGGTGGTTAGAATCTGGCGATACTGACTGGCATGTATTGGTGCTGAAGCAGAACGAGAAATGGGGAAAATTCTCCTACCCAATCATTTGATTTAGAGAAAGGTAAATAATGATTTGGCATCTAACACTGAAGAACACTTAAGTCAAGAAACTAAGCCAAGAAACTCAACCTAGAGGGAATGATGGTGGGAGGGGGGAGTACAGGGCAGAGGGGAATAAAGGGGAGAAAAAAATGGGACAACTGTAATAGCATAATCAATAAAATACATTAAAAAAGAGAAACTCAGCCTAATTTGTTTTGAAAATTATGAGCACATTGATATTTAAGGGAAGTGTAAACATTAGGTCATTTGCCCCATGAAAAAAATAATTAGTAATTAACCAATTTTTATGTTGTGCATAAGTCCCCAAAACTGACCAAAATTAATAAATATATACTCAAGAATATAGGAAGTCATAGGAATCAAGCTGGAATTTATTTTGCTAGCAATCCATCCATGGTGGGAAGTGTCAAAAATTAACTAGAAACTTAAAAAAAATTAAATTTATCGGGAAGACATTGGTTAATGAAATTATATAGGTTTTAAGTGCACAATCTTCTAATTAATCATCTGTATATTATATCATGTGTTTACCACCCAAAGTCAAGTCTCCTTCCGTCTCCACTTCTCTCCGTTTTAAAATTCTGTGATGGGATTCATTTTAACCCAGTGACGTGTTCATAAACAGACCAAATCTATCTTAAAATTTTCAATTTTCATTTTGCAAGACTGTCCATGGAAATTATGCCATCAGGAAATTTCAAATGTGCCTCTTCAGACATTTCTGTAACGCAGTGAAAACTAGCAAAAACGTTGACTTTTGCATATTAAAATACCAAGGAGCAAAAGTGCTATCCATGCATTTGAAGAACAAATTATTGGTTATTTTTCAAAAATGGAAATAATAACTCTTGAAAATAACTTAAGAGGGAATGTAATATACTAAGTCGGCACTCTGCTGGTACATTTAATTGTTGCAACACAATTAGTGCCAAAACTCAAGAGCTGAGTGCAAACATTCTGCCCTCCACAGATAAGCAATTAGCTGTTCCAGGGGAAAATATGTATCTGTAAAAGGCAGAAAAGAAAAAACAAAATGGAAATGTTCCATTTGATAGTTAATCACAATATTGAAATGCTCTTACCATGAGCATTTCCAACCTCAAATACAAAAGTATATATATATATATATATATATATATATATATATATATATATATATATACAGGAAGTTTATTTTCTCCAGTTTTATATGTGAGGTTTTGATAAGGATGTTACAGAAAAAAACTGTACAGTGTTAAAATAAAACATTTAAATATTACTTCTGAAAAATTCTGGGTTTTGATTTTTAAAATATCTTGCAAAATGTATCTTAAATTCTTAATTCAGCATTATAGTTCTGCTGAATTATGATTCTAATTTCTAACAAATAGCAGTATAATGTGAGATGTCTCTCACACCCCATGGCTGGGGAGACATCTGGCTCTATCACATGCTCCTCTCTGGGCACATCTCTCTTCCTCAGTTTCCTCACCTGTAAAATCGGGATTAACGTGCCTGACATATTTCAAATTTGTATGTATTAGCTACGATTGTCTTACATTAAAAAGACCAAATTTAAATAAAAATGTCCTTAGCTTGAATACTAATATTGAAATAACTAAAAAACAGGCTTAAGTATCATATTAAATACTAATTGAAGTATAATTATCATTTGGAATAGAGAGCAGCATTTATTATTGTATTACCTTGAAGATACAAAGTCATTTATACTTACACACGAGAAATACGTTAAAATCACAACATGCTATAAATACAAATTTTAAAATCTATTCAAATATGCATTACAGTTTACATTTGCCTTTTAATCTACTCAGTATTTCCACAAAAATATTAATTTCATACCCCCAAGTACAAACAAATCAATTCTAACTTCATAAATGTATTGCCTTTTTTCTGTGTTTTTCAAATATTCTGTAAAGATGTCTAAGCAGAAAAAATAACACTTGAGAAAGGCGCTCATTCTAACTCCCTTTATGCCAATGATCTTAATAAGCTGGGATCCTGTCCAGTTTTTGTCTCTTTGTCTATCAATCCACCCACTTGTGTACTCGTCCTGAGTAACATGTCCTCTTGAATTTGCCTTTAATCTTTTCTTTTTTAATTTATTATTTTATTTTTCCATCTCCATTTATGCCCCCATACCCTCTTCCATCTCCAGCCATCCCCCCCACCTCTCCACACTCATCACACTGCTGCCCATGGTCACGAGTTTTCTTTCTCTCTCTCTCTCTCTTCCCTTTGATTGTTTCTTATCTGTGCAGGCATTCTCTCATTAACTGGGGAGGCTGTTTATGGTTGGCAAGTGGGTTATTAAATTTCTATCATGTTTTATCAAAGGTTGTGATGTCTCTACTTTTGCATTTCAATTTCCTCCTACTAGAGACCTGCATCTGCTGCCCCATGTGGACCCTCAGCACAGACCTGGACCTGCTTCAATAGGTACACCCCTTGCTGTAGACTGGGTCCTGTCCCCATACAGACACACCCACCCCAACTGGTAGACCTGGGTCCTGTCCTCACGCAGGCCCCCAAGTGTAGACCTGGATCCTGGAACTGCAACAATGGAAATCGTTACTTGTTTTAATTTCTCATCCAAGGAGCCTTTGAAATTATAATAAATGTGTAGTAGATGTAACCACAGTTAAGAAAAACAATTCAAAGACCACCAAAATTTACTTAATTGGCCCAATATCTTCAACTGTAAGATGAAGAAACTAAAAAACAATTACTGGGTTGGTTTAAAAAAAGAAGAGGCCGAAGCTAGAAATAAATAATTTCAATCCCCTCACAGTTAAAATTATCCTCATAGTGAATTTGTTTTTCAAAACATATATACACACACAAATTTGAAAACATTCCCTATATCCTGTGATTCACGTATCCTGGCCCAAATTTTACAATTGTGCATCTGATATTATTAGAAACTATTATAAATCTCCATTTATGTCAACATCAGAGTATTAGCCATCTATGTCAGTGAAACAATTTAGGGATAGATCCGGTCTTACTTTCTCATCACAGAGTTAGAAAAGGATGTCCACTGAGATCCAACAAACGGTCGTCCATTGTCATACAACTATTTAGTGAGAAATAAGCCCCAGTTAACCATTTCTCAGCAGCTAACTGCCCACGGAACAGAGTAAGTCCTCTGGAGTTTCTGGATCAGAAGATAACTCTGAGGCTCCAGTAGGTTTATTGCTTGTATACGCCCTTCACTTTCTTTATAACTATTCACTATATATACATATGAAACCTAGCAAATGCAAAATTTGAACAAATGGCATTTCTCATATGGATGGGCATTTGTCTGATGCTTTTATTTAAGTAAATCTCAAAATAATTTTAATAATTATCCCAAAATAATTTTCATTTTTGCATAACTCTGATCAAACCCATGCCAAATTTTTAAAGCCTTTGATACTTCTTTCACTCAAGTTTAAAAATGACTCAATGTAATAATAGTAGACATATTAATCATTAACAAATTGACAATAATTAAATGATTATTAATAAAGGATATTTAGCTTAAGTTTTTGAAGAAAAATATATGTATAAAAGAAATACAAGCATAAACATAAATATATATTTCTGTTACCTTTCATTGAAAAGAGGCTCTGTGATCTTTTTAAGAAATAAATAACTATCTCCTAGCAACAGGAATAACATTGGCCTGTTGTTAATAATAGCAAGAAAAAAACAACCTTGAAATTCTACATTTTAGTAAAAGGAAACAAACACAAATATCTTTTTCTATAGAAAAACAAAAATAAGAGTACATTCAATTATGAATAGTTTATAAATAATTTATTTCTTAATTTAAAATTATTAATGGTTTTGATATTTTATCTATTGATGAATCAGAAACAACTTAACCAGGCTCATTAAATTCTTCAATTTTACTAAAATGTCACATACTAACATTGCATATCATGCATGTATAGACATCTCAGTACAAAATGTTTCAAGTCTTTCCAAATTGCATCGAGTTATTATGCTTTGTATTCATTTCTTAATTTTTAAAAAGCCAGGAGCATTTACTTCTTATATGCCTGTGGTCTTTTCTGAGAAGTGTTATTGTATATAAAAATTTAAGATTTTGATTAAGACAAAATACATTTTTAAATGATCCAAAAGCCTGCCCCCTTCCACGTGTGCTTAGACCACTGGACAGTCCTGTGGGGCTTGGCTGGGATGGAAGTCCTTGCAGCCTCCTGATAACGGTGGTCTGCGGGCCGCCGTTGCAGGAAGTGAGATGGAGAAAGTCAGCACTGACTCTGACGTTATCACTGAGACACGCTGCGAGCTCCCAGCATTTTCTCTAAGTTGTAGCTGTGTCTGGAAAAGCACACGGGAGAGAGTCCAGAACTCTTCTGCATCTCCTCCCAAGGCCCTTGTCATCCACGACCACAATGCGACACTGAAGCTTAGAAACGTTCTCTATAAAACAGTAATGTGAACGGAGGTCACTCCAACACAGGGTCACTATTCAAAACTTAGCTCCTCGGCAAACTTGGGAGGCACCGAAACTTCTGCCCTGGCTTCTAAAATGTAGTCATGATACAGTTTTCTTTTTTAAATCCATGAGACAGATGTTTTATCTGTTACTGAGGAATCAAAAAATAATTGCACCAAGATGATTTGTTTCTGCAATTTTTCTTGAAATTTGACAAATTCACAAAACCAATCTTAATTGTTCATTTGCTTGTCTTTCAGCTTTTATGTTCTTATGCACCCCAGTCAGGAAAGTCACGTAAAGATAGACATGTTATTTAAATGTTTAGACAAAAATTTTCATTATCCTTCTGTATTTAAAGCAGTTGAGCTCTGATTACACATTTTTTATGACTGAATATTTAAATGGGGCTATTGAAATTCATCCAGAATATCCCAGGAGTTGTCAGTCTGTTAATCACATTCTTTGTCTTTGGGACGTGAAAGAAAATGACTGGCCGTTACAGAGTTCATGTGAACGTGTCACCCTGGCGTTGTTTGTTTGTGAAAGCAATTCATGTGGTGCATTTCTAACTGCTCAAATGAGAGATCTAAATAACACAGTCAAATTTGGTTTTCTCCAATGAGTTTATGGCTATTTTAATAAAATTTAAAAATGATCAACAATTATTACATGACCTCATTTGTAAGAGGACATTAAGGTTGCCAATCTCAAGGTAATATTTTTCATTATACTAGCTGCAATGTTATATACTAGATTTTAATACTGAAATTCTGAATTGTCTTAGTAAATTCTAGTTGGTAATAAATGTCTTCCCAAAGAAGATTGGATAGTTGCCAAACTTTATGTTCTCTTCTCTGGTAAAGCAAATTTATATCCTTGCTAAAATATCATTTAATGTTATTACTCCACCTCAAATATCTAATGTACATGAAATACAGTAACATTAATTATGTTGATGTTGATAAAGAAATATTACAAAATTATGAATGTATGATACTATCAATTCATTATTTTTTCATTTAACTATAATGATTAACAGTAGAAATATATTATCTAGTCTTGGCCTAATTTACCAAGCAATTATATCAAAACAGAGAGATCTCAACTAGTAGGTCATTTTGCATCTATTTTTGAACCTACATATAGAATTCTCTATGTATCTACCCCATTGCATTATTGAAGAAGCTATTAAAATTCCTCCTTATCTATATTAATGGATTAATTGACTAGGTAGAGATTTTTCTAATTACACTCTGCATACACATTATATTCACTGCTTACTTATTAATCCACCAGGCGACAGTATAAATTAACTACTTATTCTTTATCATTGCTCAGCATTTGCTTTTCAGTGAATTTTTTCCTACTCGTTTTTAAGGCCAGAAGATGGCATTTGGTCTTGATTTCTCACGCACTGAAAAGTGACTAAAGTACATGTAAGATGTTAAACGTTATCTTGCTCTTAAGCAAGTTTATACTTTGAAGAGCTATTCTCCAGAAATGGTACCAGCTCCTTAACGGTAAATAAGTGGATTTTTAAGGAATGAAGTTATAGTAACATTTTAAAAATGATATATAATGTGCATCGGAAGAAAAGGTATGTATCACACAGTGAATCATTAAGTGATAATATGTTAGAATTATCTCCCTTATTTGATTATTTGATTCAGAGATGTATATCTTTTTCTGAAATAAAAATCCAGATGGGTTGGATTGTCTTAATACATTGCTCTTCAGTTGTACTGAAATAAGATTCTTAGCTATAAACACTTATGAGCAAGCTAGCAGATTGAAAATAAAATGAATAATGGAATCATTAAGTTGTTATGGATGGAAAGAGTTTCTTTAAGTATGTATTTTATTCCCACAAAATAAAGGGGGGTTATTTAAATTTCCCCTTACTATCTATAATACAAATTGATAATATAATACTATCAATAACCTCAAATAGTTCCTCCCAAAGTACTTGAAATTACTAAGTATGCCTATTTCCTTTTCCTTCCTTCCTCCCTTCCTTCCTCCCTTCCTTCCTTCCTTCCTTGGTTCTTTTCTGATCCTTTGATTACTCTCCACAGTAATCTTTTGTTGTGAAAAAACTCAGAACAGGCTAACTTGGTTTTCAGATTCTGACTCTAGCACTTACCAACCCTGTGCAGTTGGACCAATGACTTAACCTTCATGACTCTCAGTTTTCTTCATTTCAGGGTTGTTTTAGAGGATAAGAAATAATATGCAAAAAACTCTGCCATGCATTATATTCTCAATAAATAGTAGTTATTAATATTAAGGAGAAACACATCTACATTTTAAAAGTTGAACTAACAAAACGTAAGAAAATAGAAAACATGACACGCTTGTGGGACAGGTGAGGAAGAAACAGTTTGCCTCTATTAGGCACAGACCCTTATGGCTCATGCTTCCCCCATTCAGTGCTACTTGTGCTACTGACGCCTTTTATCCACTGTCAAGACTGGATGACCTGGAGCAAAACCGAAGCTGCAGCCGCATTTGGGAGCTGGATCTAAGATAGGTCAAAGTCTCCTCAATTTCTCAGGGCTAGTGAGGATAATGAAAACTATTTGTCTGCTTAGACATCTCCCTTCTGAAAGGAGAGAGGGTAAATAGGCCGAGGGTGAGTGGTCTCAAGAAACACTTCAAGGATGTTCTGAAAGCAAGCCTGAAGCCCTGAAGCGTTTTTGGAGATGGCTGGGAAACCACCACAGCGGACCAGACCTGCTGGCAAGCAGCTGTCAATAATGAAACGGCCCGACCGTTCTGTAAACAGACCAGTCCATGGAGGCCAAAAGATGCGCCAGGCCTGGTGTCACTCCCCCAAGGCATGGACGCTGGGGCACATCCCTGCCGTTCCCGTGCATGGGCACAGGTGCAGGTCCAGAATGACTTTATCCATTTTCTCAGGAATAGTGGCTTTGTTTTGTTTGGTAGTTTGTGGACAAAGCCTGTTTCTTATTCATCTCTCCCCTGAGCACTTAAAAATAGTTTAGTTATAGCTATGCTTACTACTGAGAAAGTTTCAGTGCAGCCGAATTGGTTGGTTTTGATTGATTTTAAGCCCTAACACATTTAATTCAAGAAACATAAGGCTCTCTACTCACCAGCTACTTGAACCCACGGTCAAATGCCCATAGCCTTGGGCCATTTGCACCTATGTGTTCATCTTTTCCCTAAAACACCCTGTCGGGTATGAGCTCCGTATGGTTAGCCCTTCAGTGCATACTAATCACCAAAACTGGAGGTGGTTTCATGGCCAATGGTCCATCATGACATTACAAAGGCACTGATTTCTGGAGAGTAGGTGCAGGCATTGTGATAGCCTCACAATCCTGCTGGAAGAGTTACAGTTTGATACAAAGGCGCAGTTCATGATCTCTCATTACTGCTGCGGAGAGCTCTTACCTCCGGGCAGAAATGAGCCAGCCCAAGCTGCCTTCCATAAGAACTAGGCTGCTGTGGATGGACTGCAGAATTCTGAACGTCCTAAGAGAGTCTATTGAATTACAATGGTTCCATGCCCTGGCTGGTGTAGCTCAATGGATTGGGTGCAGGCTGTGAGCCAAAGGGTCTCCTGTTTGATTCCCAGTCAGAGCGCATGCCTGGGTTGAGGGCCAGGAACCCGGTGAGGGCCACGTGAGAGGCAACCACACATTGCTGTTTCTCTCCCTCTCTTTAAAAAAAAAATGGTTCCAGTCAAACTTAGAATTTTTAAAATTCAATTGACAAACATTGATGATAGATGGACTATTTTAGAATATATGAATTAACACTATAAAATATAACTGAGTACAATTTATAATATGGCTACCTGAAGCATAAGTATATATATAGAAAAAGCAATAAATAATAAATAATGTGTTTCTGATATCAGTTTTCAACTCCTCCTGCTTTATTTCATCCTTTAGGGATGCTATGGGAATGCTATAACAAAAAAAACACAGACTGAGTGGTTTATAAGTAGTAGACGGGGGTTGGCAATCTGAGATCAGGGTGCCAGCATGGCTGGGTGAGGACCCTCTTCCAGGTGGCAAGTGACCGACTGCATCCTCACTACAAAGTGGAAGGGGCTAGGGAGCTCTGCAGGGTCTGTATTCCTAATGCCCCAATTTCATTAGGCTCCACCCTCATCGCCTAAATACCTCCCAAAGGCCCTACCTTCTAAATATAAATCTGGTGTTCGGAAGCCACCAAAGGGTTTTAAAAAGGAATATAATTTGATGTGATCAGTAAGGCTAAAAGAGTGGAAGTTGAGGGGTCAGTATGAGCCTTTGCAGTTTTCTAGGTGGAGAGAAGAGGAGAATTCAAGGCATGGCTGAAGATTAGGAAAACAGAACTTGATTTAGGCAGATCGGGCCAAAAGGAGGGACTGAGGACACTGCTGATTTGCGGCTTATGCACCTGAGCAGGGTCATTCCCTAGGATGGGGTTGCAGGGACCTGCTTGCTCATGGGTTCACATTTCTGAATCGAGGATCCTCCCCCAAAGCATCCCTCAGCCCTCTCTCAGCCCCTTCACACCTCTCTAGGGAAGGGGGCTTGACTCACTTGACTGGTGAAATTTGGGAAAAGAAGCAAAGCAAAAGGAGTCGGCTGCTTCCCTTCCGCTATTCATGTTGCTTGTCATCAGAAGACATACGTCTTGCCTCCTCCAGCCTGAGTAGGCCAGGGGGTTGGGGGGAGGGGGAGGGTTGCAGCTTACCCTGAGAGTCAGTGCGGTCTTAGGAATCTCACTATGACTCTGTGATTAAGTATATCCTCCAACATGGCTTTGATCACTAACAAAACTGGCATTTGTCACCCCATCTGACCTCAGTATTTCTCTGAGGAAATATTGGGAGAGTCACCTATTTGGGGGAATCAGGAAGCAAGAGTTCTGCTTGGGACATATTAGAGTTGAAAGACAAATAGCTAGAGTCAAATTATGGAGATCAGCTTTGGATTCCGGGGAGAGGTCGGAGGCAGAGATGTAGACTTTAGTCATTGGTTTACATATTATAAGAATGCCCATATGACTTCCTAGGCAAGCCATTGTTAAATAAATAAATAAATAAATAAATTGTATGATTGTGTAAGAGGATCCAAGATGGACTAGAGCAGTAGCCATCAATGTCACCTTATCAAGTACTTTTTAGAAGAGATCAGGCTCCTTGAGCCAGATTGGGTGACGCAAGGCCGTGATGGGGATCATCGCTGCTGAGTCACGCTGCCCAGAAGGCCTTCCAAGAAGACTTCTTACAGATCAACCATCAGCAATTTACCCTTGGCTTGCTCAGTGCAGATGCTTGGAGGCAGATAAAATTGAATTAAAAATTCCACACGTCACTCTGACTTGTCCAAGGCACACATTGCCACAGTGATGGAGACACAGCTGAAGAGGCTTGCAGAGCTGAATCTCCCACGCTGATTAAACGACCTTCTTGTATGGGACTGAGATGGGGAGGACAGCCGGGGACAGAGGTGTGTGTGTGGGAGGGGGAGAGGTTCTCATGTATACTGTCAATGTTCCTGGCTCTCATTGTGATTCATGATTAAGAAATATCCATTATCAGTTCAACACCAGAAAATATTAACTTTGCCTTTGGAACTCACTTCTGAAATGCACAGTCCTATCATTGTGAGTGAATGGATGATATTAAACAATATGATTGGTGTGATCAGTAATCAATAGAATGCTTACAATGTATCTTAGTTATAAAATACTTATTTTCATTATGGTCAGTATTCCACCTGCCAAGTTCCTAGCTAATATATCTTTACTAAACAATGAAAAGTATAGTTAACATAACAGTGCTTATTTAAAATATTCACATTTGTTTTCTTTTTCCATAAATACTGGCTTTTTCTCAGATACTCTTACTATAAAAAGGAATACTTCATTGTTTACATAATTTTGGAAAGGGGTAAAATTTTAAAAATTCAGTTAAAAGTGATGATTCTAGTGGCCTTGAACAAACATCTACATTTAAAAAAATGCTTAGTTTCTAGATCTCAAAGCAGAGCCTAAAAATTCAAAATTATCAAACTTTTATGTTCAGAAGAAAAATTTTAAAATATTAAAATCCATCAATATTTCAGTGTTTGGCTAAAAAGATATTATATATTCATGAACCTGTGCCAGTGTTTCAACCCAGAAAGTTCATCTGCCTAAAATGCTTTGGATTTAAATGATAGTAGAACTAATATCATAGAGCAATCTCAGGAGTTGTTTTTGTTTTGAAAATCAGTCATTTAATAATGGCATGAAGCTGCTGTCATTACAATTTGAGAGATTTAGAATTGATACCGACTATGTGAGTTGTGGGATAAAGCAAAAAAACTGCAGTTTATGTTTTGTTGCAAATTAACTTGATTCAATCTGAAGAGGATGATGAATTCAGAACCCTGGGCATTATCTACCGCTGGACAAAATGGTGCTCAAACCTGGATTCCATAGAGGCCAGTAGGTGCGTGGGAGAAGGCCTGCTCGGACTTGTGCTCAAGAGCCCCGATCACTGCAAGTGGATCAGAATCTCCGGGCTTACCTGAGGGTGTATACCCTCCTGATTTCGAATTTATACATCAAAAACTGAATTGCCCTGGCCGGTGTGGCTCAGTGGATTGAGTGCTGGCCTGTGAACCAAAGCGTCTCTGGTTTGATTCCCAGTCAATACACATGCCTGGGTTGCGGGCCAGGTCCCCAATAGGCAGTGTGTGGGAGGCAATCACATATTGAGGTTTCTCTCCCTCTCTTTCTTCCTCCCTTCCCCTCTCTCTAAAAATAAATAAATATTTTTTTTAAAAAGTGAATTAACAAACCTTGCTCATTTTAGAGCAACTGGCTAGAAATTGAGATCTCTCAACCAAACTGCGGAAAACCTCTTACATTGGGACTTGAGAGGGGAAAACAAAAGCAGTAAAGTTCAGAGAAGACAACCCATTCTCCATGTCAGTGAATTGTTAATCTGAGTCTGATTTCCCACCACAAATCTCATACTCTCTATTGTCTTCCACTGGTTAGAATTTGTCTCTATGTCCTTACTTCACTGCTGAAGCCTTATGTGATCTATCCAAATGATCTATATTTTTTCTTGTTATTCCTGGAATTTGCAAATGAGCATTACGACCTATGACCCATGACCCACACCTTGCCCACTGCCTGGAATTCCCTCTGTGATTCCCTGGAATTATTGAAATATTACTCTCTCTTTTTCAGACTAAGTTCATATAACATTCCTAAGAAACATCCTGATGTCCCCAATTTATAGAAATAAGGTGATAAAATGAAAACATAACCTTGCATAGAAATTGCTTTTCAGATTTTTGTCTTTGCTATGACACCATGAACTGGCCCTGAGGGTACTGTAGGTACATTCGTAATGAGACAGGCCCAACAATGTTAAGGTGACCCGATCAAGGTAATAGCGGCAGGTCTGTCATTGTCAAGGGATGATGTGTTCCATTAAATGAATTACTAGCATTTATTTACTTATAATACTTATTTAAATATTATAAATACACATATGTATATGTGTATTTATATATTGTTCAAATATACATATAATAACAATTATTAGATGTTTTCATTAAGTAATGAGATAAGTGAATGTTTTAATTAGTAAAATCTGCTGTAAGAATGAAATGTTAAGAAATTTAGAGTGAACTATTTGTAAAATGAATCTCGATGATTATACAATTAGTATTCTAAAGAACACAATTCTACTTGGCTGAAACACAGAATAATAATATAGTATCTTTCATTGATATAGTTATTTTAGCAATTTCAAGGTCCTTTAATATATGTTATACCATTTGACATTCCAACAGTCTGGGAAAGACATGTTTTCCACATTTCATGGATGGCGATTGGACCTAGGGAGTTTAACAACTCAGCATTCACGGAAAGCACACGGCACAGCCATGTGTTTGACTGCAAGCCATGGACAAGTGAACAGCACTCGTCAGTCCTACGCTAAGTGGCCACAGACTACCGCATGCATTTTCTTCCTCTTCTTTTTGTCTGATTATTCAGTCAGCTATCAACTCCTCCAGTTGCCAGAGAACAATTATTTCTTCCTGCTGCCAGCTGTCATTATTGGTTTCTAGTCTGTGAGCTGGAAAATCAGATAATCAAGCTTTCTGAAAATTGGACATGAAACATTAAAGAGTGTCTGAGGGAGAGCTTCTTCTGTGGAGTCAGTCAAGTTCATGGCTTTGGTGCACAAGTGGCACCAAAGCAATTGCGGTAGCTCCCGAGCTTTCTCCAAAAGCCTCTTGATTTGTGAATAGGTTTTAGAAAGGAGGACCTACTGTTACACCTGCTTGCTGGGCAGGTGACGTGTGACTATATTTACATTTTGTCCTCAAGTGGAGGACAGTAACTTGCCAACAGGTGTGCCTTCTTGCTTCCACACCTACCTCTTCCGCTTGGCATTCCTCCTTGTTCTAACGTTCTAAAATGGGCCGTTAATGGACACGTGGATTACTTCTCAGCATGTGGTTGCTCCTGCCACTCAAAGCGTAGGCTGCAGTCCAATGCCAGTGTCTGGACTTCATTCCCACTCATCAAAATGAGCATGGAAATGAAGAGTAAGCATTTAGAGATGTTTATAGCAAGTTGACACTGCAGCAACATTTTTATTGTATTTTTAAAAAATACTGTCATGCAACAGATTGAAATATTCTTTAATGGTCTCATGCCAGAGAGAATTTGAGAAGTACAGACTTTGGTATATCCATGGGTAACGTACTAAAAAGCAGACACAAAGTTTATGCGAGAATCCATCTGGGCTGTGAGCCTTCCGGAATAAGAAACACTTTTTCAAGCCCTGGCTGGTGTAGCTCAGTGGATTGAGTGCGGGCTGGGAACCAGAGGGTCCCGGTTCGATTCCCCATCAGGGCACATGCCTGGGTTGCGGGCCGGGTCCCCAGTGAGGGCCATGTGAGAGGCAACCATACATTGCTGTTTCTCTCCCTCTCTGTCCCCCTCCCTTCCCCTCTCCCTAAAATAAATAAATAAAATCTTTAAAAAAAAAAAAAAAGAAAGAAACACTTTTTCCGAGTACTGACCTGACTTGCTTTCCCCATTTTGTTTCTTTAGTTCTCTGGTCACTGGGAAAATTTCCCAAATTTGCTTTGATAAGATCATTGACATCCAAGTTAAATAGAGGTCATAGAATCAGGAACATAGACAAATTACACTAAGCTATTACATAAGAACATTAGAAAGAGCACAATTAAAACAGTAACTTGAATTTAATACTCAAATTTCTGGGGCTTTTCACAGGCAAAGTAGTTGACATGTGATTCATCTTCATGTGTTTGTTTACTAGTCTGTCTTGGGTTTAGGTGATAATCATTCCAACAAGAAACTTTGCAGATAATCAGACCCCATGCACAAATAAATATTGAGTAAATTCTGCTTTTGATGGTGCTGTATGTGGTGGCAATAAAATAGTAACAAATTTAACTACAATTGAGGCTTTCTTTGGTTTACATGAACTGTAAAAGAAAATAATTACCGCAATTGTTTAGAGGGTAATAGATTCAAAGAAACATTTCTGACAGAGATTTTCATTCTACAAATATTAAGTGTGGGCTATGTCTGGCATTTCTTTTTTTAGATTCTTGGGATGAATTGATAAGATTGTCAAAATTTTCTGGCTCTGCGAAGTCTACTCTCTAGCAAGGGAGCAGATGGAGACAACAAAGAATAAACATTAAATAAGTGAGTTATATAATATGTTAGAAGGGGTTACGTGCTGCAAATAAAACACAGAGAACAGCAGGGTGACCAGGGCCGGGTGCCAGAACTAGAAGCATTAATAACCGGATAATTAGGGCAAGTCTCTGAAATGTGATTTTCAAACAAAGTCTTGAGCAAAGATTTGAGCAGAGCATTGGAAGTAGGCAGTTGACTCTAAAGAACACTAGATTTAATGGAATACTAACCTAAGAGATGCTCACATTTAATGACTATACTCAGCAAAAATATTATTTTACTGGACTAAATTTATTAGAATGAAATGAAATATTTATGGTCTGCTATAAGAAGTTTGAGTTTCAGCCCGGCTGGTGTAGCTCAGTGGATTGAGTGCGGGCTGGAAAACAGAGGGTCCCGGTTCGATTCCCAGTCGGGGCACATGCCTGGGTTGCGGGCCGGGTCCCCGTGAGGGCCATGTGAAAGGCAACCATACATTGTTCTTTCTCCCTCCCTTCTCTCTCTGAAAATAAATAAATAAAATCTTTAAAAAAAAAAAAGAAGTTTGAGTTTCAAAGCCAAGAAAAGTATGAACAAGTTAAACAAAACAATGTGAGTTTCATGTGTGCCCATCATTAAGAGGTTTGATCATATCTGTGACAAATTTCCATCTTTTAAGAGAGACAAACTATATTTTTTCGCATTGAGACAAGGGATACATGAGTTCCAGGCTATCATCTGGAAGACACATAATTGGATCTTTGCCTCTTTTCTTCTTTTGCTACAGTTTAGGAGGGCAGAAAAACTTGGGCTGAAAGGTGGAGAGGCTGAGAAAATGATAAAAGACAGTCCTAAGAAACCACAGGTTGAGAAGGAAAGCTGATCATCGTCAAGGTCTTCTTAGTTCAAAACACAGCAACCCAACCCTTGGAACCCCGGGTTACTAATGGGCGGTACAGGCTCATATCCAAGCAAGGACTTAGGTTTTGATTTCATAACCACGTTCTCACTGGGTATGGAGAGAAAATTAGTCTTGGAACAATTTCTGATATTTGAGGTTAGAATTTAGTGAGGCAAGTACTCGATTGCGCATATGCATTTGTTTCTAAAATCTTGCTTCATATACATCATCTACATATATGAAGTAATTCTAAGCTGTAATGTTTAGAAATGTTTACATAGAAATATTTAATATATGCTTTTGTCTACTAATATTACCTTTTGTCTGGTGTATGTAAATGCTACCTGGGGCTTTAGACCATGCAAGCATATTATATATTATCAGTCTGGTATATGTAGGTTAAACATTTGCCTCTTCAAAGGAGGCCCTAAACACTTACATATACAAAATTAAAATACCAAAAGTCATAACCCTACATACTTGATTTTTTGAATACTCCATAAAACACCATTTTCCACTTGTTAAGGTCCAAAGTATTTCAATAGTGGTAATATGAAGAATTTGAATTTTTTAATGTTTATATCAAAGTCTAATTCGAATGACCAGAACTTTCTTTTAAGTTCATTCAAAGAAGAGGGAAATTCTCACACTACCTGATTTTTCCTTTCAACATTTCAAAAAAAAAATTTTTTGATCTCTTTTCTGGAAGAAAAAAGAAACCCAAGATGATAGAAAGGACATGATTTCTGAATGTTCTACAATTTTCTATTTGTTTACAAGCACTGACATTTTCTGGGTAAAGCAAGAGTCCTGATTTAAAAAAAAAATTATCAGGAAACTTTGTAATGACTTCATAGGGGATTTTTTTTTCAGAAAACAAAGGCACACAAATCACATATTAAGGTAACAAAAAATTGTGGATAACAACTTCGCTGTTGTTCCTTAATGTAAGGCATGAAGAAGTTCAAACAAAAGGACAGTAATTCCCGTTTATATACATTGTCAACGCCAGATCCCAGCTGTGTTCAGATACCACTACAGCTAGCTGCACAGCTGTGACATTATAAAAGGGACTCAACTGCCAATCTGAGCGTGGATGGAGAGATACACTGTCCAAGCCATTCCCTAATAAAGCTTCTGGAACTCTGTGTCTGCTTCACTTACTGTCTCCACGGACAACCACGCATTGTGCCACTAAAGACATGGTGGCATTTCTCTATTACACTTATTTGTTGGAAGGGACTAGCTTTGAAATCGAGTTCAACAGTGGATTTCTCTTATCACTCTACAATTCTGTTTTTGAAGACACCCATGAGGTAGAATATTAGCGAGCCATGATGTAAGTCCCTCATGTTTACTCGGCAATCAGTAGGTTTATCGATAGTTAATATCCTTTTATCCCCCTTTGAAAGTGGCTTCAGGGGACAAAAGTGGCACCACTGACAGAATCACAGAGGAGATTAATTGCCATTATTATTGTTTTGCACCTGAAATAAAGTCTCGCTTGCCTGTTACGCGCTGGGAGCCACAAATATAGCAGCTTTACCAAAGGCAGTTTTTCTAAACCCTGAGTACCCTGAGAGAGTTTCTGTTTTGCTACCAAATAAAAACCATCTTTGGTCAAACATGTTTCTGATCCTCCTCTTACAGAGTAATAATGTGCACCTTTTAAAGATTCCAAGATGTTCTGGAATAAAGAAACATATTCATCCTTGTTCAAAAGAAATTGCTTCTCTATAGAACCCTTCTCCCTATAATATTAATCAACAGCCCAGGGCTTTATTTAACACAAACAGGAAAGTTATTTCATGGGTTGCTAATCTAAAAAGAATCTTTTGTTGTGACCAAAATTTGGCTGTGATCAAAACAACAAAAGGAACAAATTTTGAGAAACTGCCACATACATGAGTCTATGCTACTGGATTTTGATCTTCCCATGGCATAGTTTATATTGAATCTGACACATTCTAAGTCAAATTCTGACTTTCTATAATACTTAGAAATATACCTTCTAGAATACTTAGAAATACTTAGGCAGATATCTTATCTTCTATTTTTATATAACATTTATACCTAAAGATGCAGGATGTTATGTAATCAGAAGCAGAATTCCATTAACAAATCTGAAGATACTGCAAGAGATTAAGTAGTGACTTCAGAGAGGCTGAATATCAGGTAATCTTTAAAGTTCAAAAATATATTAAATCTCTTGTCCTTATCAAATCAGTATTCTCTTGTATTATACCCTAGTTTCAATTTCTCCCCATAATTCTTAAAGCAAGAGAGGGAGCCCTGGCTGGTGTGACCCAGCTGGCTGGTCATCACGCTGTAAACGAAAAGGCTGCAGTTTCGATTCCCAGTCAGGGCACGTACGTGGGTTGCAGGTTTGATACCCAGTAGGGGCGTTTCTCTCTCACATTGATGTTTCTCTCCCTTTCTTTCTCCCTCCATTCTCCACTCTCTGGATTTAATAAAAAAAAAAAAAGAGAGAGAGAGAGAGAGAGAAAAAAGTGTACAACACTGCCTCATAATTTGTATTTAAACTTTAAGATCAATTTATAGTACACATTTATGTAGCTTATACTATGCCTGGCACTGTTCTAAGCATATGATAACTGTAAACACATTTATTCCTCACAGCAAACCTATAAGGCATGAAAATTTTACCACCTCCATCTTAAGGTGGAACAATAAAGGCACAGATAGGTTAAGTACCTTGACCAAGGACACACAGCTGGTAAATAAAAGCTAAAAAGGCACTCATAATTCTAACCACTGTGCAACTCTGTCTGACAGCTTTGTTTTATTTCCAGAGAGTATAAATTGCTGCTACAACTGTCTTCTGACTTGTCAAATGATAAAAATTTTTGAATCATAATATTAAAAAAAATTTAATTCTATTGGAATTTAGAGTGAGTTTTTCCTAACAAATAGCTTGCCTTTCTGTCTTTTAGACCTACCAATTCTATAGCTTTAATGAAGGCTAAAAAGTCACAGGCATTCTTTGTTTACTTCTATAAGCAGAATTCAGTTTCATAAAAAGCATATTTTCCAAATAAACTTCCTTGTTGCTCCTTAGGTTCCTTCAGTCATTCTTGATTCAAGAGGGTAAAGTATAAAACCTTGAAAATGATGGTGTAAATGCTAAGTACATTGATCTCAGAGGTGACTCTTACAAATAGCTTCAATTATTTCTTTTCTGGATGCAAAGATTTGGCACTTTTATTTATGAGATTAGGATCTGTATTTCTAACCTGAGGACTGCATTGCTCATCCTCGTACTACTAAAATAAAATCTCGTGTACTTTCATGGTATTTACAGGTCTGTAAATCCTCCCAAATCTCTTCATTTAGTAGTATACATTCAAGGAAATTTAAAGACCAAATTGCAAACATGTTCATAATTTAATTTTTCTGAGTGAGTACAAAATGTATCAACAGAGAAAACCATTTTTCTGCCTTTTGAGGAACTGAAAGTCAGCATCCACCTGAGACCTGGCTTCCTAGCACAACACCAACACCTAAGCAGAGATGCATCGGGAGATGCAATTCCAAATGATGTATTTTTATGGAACAAATTTGATTTAAAGGTAGTCTATGTATAATGTTTATACTAACAAAACCAAAGAGCAAGCAATATGCAATACAAAAAAACCAATGTGCTTTGGTTTCTTACTTCAATAATTTCCAGGATTCTGACAAATTTGCCTTGGAAAATTGGAATTCAATTATTTCAGAAATAGCATTTGAACAGTGGGATTTACTTATAGAAACAAACCTGAGCCCATATGTGCATGTATTTAGGACAATGTTGCATAATATTGCATTTAGGCCATATTCCAAATACATGTAATGTTTTCTTTATCTGTAAGGTTTTTACTGGGTATCCTGTGTGGGGGGTGAGTTGTGTGGGTGTGTATGTGTGAAAAACCTTAAAGATAAATTAGACTGGACTCTTAAAACTGGATCAAAGAACCTTAGTATGGCAACTGCAATTTTGGCATAATTCCCCAGTGAATAGATGAAAAGGATTTATTTTTTCTTTTACCTATGAGAGAAAAATGTGATTTGAGGATTTAAAGAGCAATCCAGAAGTCCTGTGTCCCTTGTAGAATAAGCAAATATACTGAATCCCATTTTTGTTTCCCTACAAATTTATCAATTTTTGATTATGCTTTCACTGTTTTGAGTAGCAGAGTTTCAAGCCAAACTCTTTATAATCTATTTCAACACAATAAAGCTATCATCATGCCTTCTGAAAATAATGGCTTCCATGAGATGATTATAATAGATCATTCTGAATTAGAAATCCTTTATGTCATCTCTTTTAAAGCAAGCAAGTGATCTGAAATGGAATATGTGCCTCTTTATTCAATTTACCATGCCACATATTTTCAATTCAGCAAAATTACCTGCTCCATACCAGGCACTGTTCTTAGTGCAAGGGACAAAAATGTTTTAAAAAATGTCTTCATAGAGTTCACACGGATGAGCTTTCAGTACACATGGACAGAATGATATTTACACAAAATCTTGCACATGGGTGTTTTTAGAAGCTTTATTTGTAATCATCAAAACCTGGAAGCTATCAAGATGTCCTTCAGTAGGTGAGTGAATAAATAAACTGTGTTACATCTAGGCCAGCGATTTGCAACCGGTGTGCCACAGGAATATTTAAAACATGCCATACCTGACTATTTAGTCAGGAGCACTGACCTCTTTTCCATTAAATTGTCAACTAAAAAATGACTATAGCCAACACAACAATAGCCAATCCAGTGTGAATGAGTAAAAAATGTACCAATTTTTTTATGTCAGACCTGCAAAAATATGTTTTCGGTGTACCACAGAATTTTGATAAGTAGTTTATGTGTACCATGAGTTGAAAATTGATGACCTAGATAATGGTATGTTATTCAGCACTAAAAAGAGATAAGTTATAGAGTCATGAAAAGACATGGAGGAAGCTTATATATACATTATTAAGTGAAAGTGGCCATTCTGGAAAAGGCAAAGCTATGAACATTATAAAACATCAGGGGTTTCCAGGAGTTACGAGGGATGGAGGGATGAAGAGCGGAGCACAGATAATTTTTAGGGCAGTGAAACTATTCTGTATGTATTATAATGGCAGATACATGTTGTTATGCATTTGTCAAAAACCATATAATGTATAACACCAAGAGTGAGCCTTAATGTCAACTATGGACTTTGGGTGATAATGGCATGTCATGGTAGGCTCATCAATTGTAACAAATGTGTCATTTTGGAAAGGAATGTTGACAATGGGGAAGCTCTGCATGTGTAAATTAGAGGGCAGATGGAAAAATCTGTGTATTCATTGCTGAATTTTTCCAGGAAGCTATATGTTTCCTAAAAATGAAATCTATTACAAATAATAATTACAGTATAGAATTATGTGTGCAATAATTGCAATGCGCATAAGGCTTAGAAGCAACATAGATATTGGAGAGAATTCTCATGGAAGAATCAGACAAATGGTGCATTAAATGATATTTAAGATGGTTTATGAAAGATAAATGTTTTCTTAGTACCAAAGATCTTCTTTCTGTAAATATGACCTAATTTTCATCTTCAGATAATAGAACACTGAACATATGTTTATCCTAGAATGTGAGCGAAAATAAGGTTTAATTTAATAGCCATAATATCTTTGGAGTATTAAAATAAAATATTAACAACAATGTGATGATAAACTCATGGTAAAGCTTTCACATTTTCAGGGCAATGGCTGATGAGCTTTCAGGGATACATTTGTTTTGAAAGTAGTATGTATTAGCTGTCTAAGTACTTGGAAGAACTGGAAAAAATAATGAGAAGTGACAAAATATTGGAACAAAAAATTGTGAAGGGTTTATATCATTTGACTTAGGTAATGTCACCAGAACTTGACTAAGTAATATATTTATGGAATATATACTGTACCCAGGGACCATTCCTAGCTCCTAGAATATAGAGATAAAAGCAATTTTATTTTATTAGAGAATCTGCAATACGGTTAGGGAGAAAACTTGCTAAGTGACAATTACATGTTAAATACTACAGCAGAGGTAATCCACAAAACTACATAGAGGTTTCACTAACAAGGAAAAAGTTACAAAGAAACGGCAATTTTAAAGCATTTAATAGATGAAGACACGTTTCCTGAAGAATCATTCAGGAAAGAGATACGTATTTCATTTGAGATCATTATGCCTCATTTCATTTGTGTGTGTGTACGTGAATTATCTCATTTAAAACAAACTGTTACAAAGGTGCATCATAAAGCCAATCTGCACTAACGTTGCTTAATCCTAGCTAGGATGCTGTGGCTCTTATTCTTAGTGCATAAAGTTTTCCATTAAAAAAGAAGTCTTATTGTTCAGTATGGCAACATAAATTCACTACCACACGTCAAACCCAATTACTTCTTCGAAGCCTGCTCGAAGAATTTGGTGTAAGGACCTGTAGGCCTTGTCTAGGCCTGAAGGTAAAGAGTGCCACCTGTGATTAGTAGTGTCTGCCACTCACCAGGGACGAAGGAGTGTTAAATCTCAACCTAATCCCTTAGGAAGCTATTTATGTTACATTAGGCTGAAGCTCGTGGAAACAGAATCCTTAATATCAATGATGGCTAACACATATTAAGCACTTACTGTGATTTCTACCATTGAAGGACTTTACATGCATCAATTCACTTAATCCTTACAACAACCTTGAGAGGTAGCAATGAAGGCGCGAACAAGTCGAGGAATGTGTACAAGCATGGCAGCTAGTGAGCGGCGCTCCTCACTCTGGCAGTGGGCTATCAGGAAGTGCCTGTGCCAGATGCACATCAGAACCTCCCTGGCAACCATCCACATTAAATTATTCATAGGTCAATGTCAGAGAAATCAGAAATGCCCCAAAGAGTGGTAATACATATTCAAATATTATTCAAATAAACAGTCAACAGGAATCAGGCAGGCATAGCAACCTGTCTTCGCTCCTCTGCTTTGGAATCAGCCAGCGCTGTTTTCACTTGTGTGGCCCCTAACCGGGTTAGTTTCCTTCTAAGCGCACCAGATGTGGGGGAGGAAAACCAGCATGATCTGGGAGTTTCACAGACTCAAATCTCAGTGTCTTTGAGACACTGAGTTCAGGGTCCTGATGTCTAAAATGAGAATATTAAAATAACCTAAATTTGCTTTAATTAGGGTAAATGAGATGGCACACTGTAGTGTAACTGCCTGACATTAAGCTTTTTTATTGCCACGTAAGTGCCTGACATCCATCTTGAATAAATGTTGTCAGCTGTATGACAAAGCCTCTGGCAAAATGACCAGACAAGGAAGCAGGCTGCCCACACTGGTGGCGTTTCCCTTTTAGAAACTCCTGGGTAAACCAGATAACTGATCTCTTGAATGACCGTGTCCAAATGCACACTGTTACGTGTTAAAGTCACTAATAAAGAGTAAACCCCAGAAAGTGTAGCACCCCCAAGCTGAGCTCTAAAAAAGACAGAGGCTTCCTTCCTCTCTTGACTTTGCTGTGTGACCCTTACACATGCCACATACCCTCCAGAATCTGTGAGTAATAAATGCTCTTCTTCAAATTCCCCTAATGGTTTTGCCAATAGGGGTCCTGCAATCCCAAGAATCACAAGGGAGGGGTGGAAGCCTGAGGGGCTCCCTAGTAGTGAAGCCATCCCTAGACTAGAACATTGCTATCCACGGGCTGGGACCAAGATGATGTATACCTGAACACCCAGCACAAGGCCTGATACACAGTGTACCTTCCAAATGTTATTTTCTAAATTTCTATGCCATTGTATACATGAATACATAAGTTAGGGTACCATTTTAAATGCAATGTTTCTATTTTTAATTATTTGAATATAATAAATACGATTTCATCTGTGGTTATTACAATCATATGCCACTTAAAGATAGGGATGCCCTCTGAGAAATGCATGGTTTGGTGATTTTGTTGTTGTGTGAACACGACAGAATGCACTTACACAGAGCTCGATGGTACAGCCTACTCCTTACTGCTCCCAGGCTACGAGCCTGCACAGCACGTTATAGTACCGAGCAACACAAGATGAAATCAAGCCCAACAGAAAATGAGGCAGTCCAGAGATGCAGGAAACACGGATGCATGGGGATACTGCTGCATAACACGGCGTACTATTTTACAGCAAGCTTTTTTCATAGGTAGAAAGAGTACACCCTCAAATAATGATAAAAAGTAAAGCATAGTAAATATCGAAACCAGAAACATAGTTGTTTATTGTGATTATCAAGTATTATGTACTGTACATAATGCATGTGCTGTGCTTTTATAGAGCACAATAGGTTTGCTTACCCTGCCATAAACATGAGTAACGTGTCATGCTATAATGTTCTGATGGCTGCGATATCACTGAGTAATAGTCATTTGTCAGCTCCGTTATAATTTTATGGGGCTGCTGCTATATATGTGGCCTATCATTGACTGAGGCATCATTATGCAGGCTTCCATCTTCCATTTTTTTCCTTTGACATTATATTTTGTGGGAAATGGGTAGTTTGGATGAACAGAGACAAAAAAAGGCACTGAATATGTGAGGTATTTTCAAAAGGAAGCCACGTGAATCCTCCAGTTGTCTAACATTGTCTTTGAGATTATGATACGTTTAAATATTGTAGCTGTTTTTCATTTCTAGGCCTATACCTAGGCTGCTCAACATCAAAGTATCCAACATTGTGCTGACATATTTGGGAACAAAAAAAATTATTTGTTTAAATGATCCTGAATGAAAAATTTTAAAAAAATATTTTTAAACCTTGTTGGAAACTTGGTAAAGTATATATAACTGTAAGCCCATGGAGCTTTCTAACAGAATCACAAAGGCATTCGTTGGACTATTTTATCAGAATCATTTAGGAAAGTGAAATAAACACACACAAATAACACGGCTCTGTTTGATGACATTATGGCTCATTTCTGCGAGTCCAAACTCAGGGAAATTGTTAAAAGCACAAGACCCTCTCTTTACTCAAAAACTCGTATATTGAATATGAGTTTGTATTCTGGGGAAAACCTTCATTTTTTAGTAATATTGAGGCTTCGGCCATTATCTAAACTGTGTTCATTTGAAATCATTTCTATAAAAAATATCAATTAATGATATAGCCCTCTGTGTAATTGCATTTTAGCATGCTTCTCAGTTACAGAAATTATCTTAAGATGTTGTTTATGATATGACTCTCTTGATCATCATTATATTCACGAGCTGTGTTTGCTAACATTAGTTTCTTCCCATGTGGCAAGTGATCAGGAGCATAAGCGAACTTTAGAGCCAGAATGTTTGTGTGGAATGTGGCTTATCAGCTGCGTGATCAGCCTGTACCTGACTTTTGATCACAGGAGGGTTTTTATGCTATTTAATGTCCAATTCACAAGGAATGCCTATTATATATGGTTCAAAATGGTATCATAGGCTTTTATCATTTGTATACACTATAAATTATTTTATAAAAAGTCAATTTTTATAAAAGGTCAATTGAAGACATTTAAGTGTTTCTCCATTTTCCTATATAAATCAGTAATCTTCATATTCTCTGTAAGAATCTATGGTTATTCCCTGAACACATTATTCAACTTGGAAATTTTCAGCCAATATGTTATCACACTGCCTCAAAAAGAGTGTGGCAACATGCACTCTCACCAGCTGTGCAACAGAACCTGCTTTCCCGAAATCTCACTGGTGCTGGCTATGATCATATTCTTAAAAATTTAGCAAATTTATGGAGAAAATACTATTTAATTTTTTTAATTTATTCAATTTTAGAGAGAGGGGGAGGGAGGGAGAAAGACGGGGAGAGAAACATCAATGTGTGGTTGCCTGTTGCACACCTGCAACTGGGGCCTGGCCTGCGATTCAGGCATGTGCCCTGTCTGGGAATCGAACTCATGACCCTTTGGTTTACAGGTCGTCACTCAATCGACTGAGCCATGCCCAGGGCTAGAAAATAATATTTTAATTTAAGTTAGTATTTTTTTGAGAACTAGAAATTTGAATACATGTGCTTATTTGCATTTTGCATACGTGTGTGTTTTGCATATTACAGTTCAATTTTATGGCTGAAGTGCAACTTATTGTTGATACTATATGATTCCAATAGTCTTTAATTCTATTTGGCACACAATTTACTTAAAGCAACAGGCTATTTCTGTGTTATAACTGATACTTTATATGTTTGATATGCTTAACTTGCAAACAAAGTAAATAGCCAGCAAGAGTTTTGAAAATGCAAATTTAATATCAAATAGGTAAAGGGATTTTTCTATTTCAGCACATATATGAGTTACTTTACAAGACCATGAAGTAGCAAGTATGTTATTTAAGTAGCTATGTGGATTGATCCAATGGGAGTCTATGTTTTAAACAAAAATGGTTCTGAAAGAACAACAGTTTTAGTTCTTTTATATTACATTCCTCCTCATTTTCTTTCCTCCTTGCTAATGGCTATATTAGGGGGTATATCAAGGTGATGAACTAGCCTTAAGTCACTTATGTCTTTTTTTATTGCTGTTCAAGTACGATTGTCTCTAATTCCCCCGTGCCCCTCCCACCCTCAGTCCTACACCCACTCTGGTTTGTCCATAGGTCCTTATAGGCATTCCTTAATGACCCTTCCCCTTTCCCCCGGTACCCCCTCCCCCTCTCCTCTGGTTACTGTCACTATGTTCTTTATTTCAGTGTCTCTGGTTCTATTTTGTTTGCTTGTTTGTTTTGTTGATTAGGTTCCCCTACAAGATGAAATCATATGGTATTTGTCTTTCACCACCTGGCTTATTTCACTTAGCATAATTCTCTCCAGTCCCATCCATGCTGTCGCGAAGGGTAGGAGCTCTTTCTTTCTTTCTTATTTTTTAAGTGATTTTGGTTTCAGGTAAAAGAGTATGGTTATATATACTTAATTGTATGTTTTATTTTAAATAAATTGCTTCTTCATGGTAAATGTTCTTTAATGGTAAGAAGTAACTATCCAGTCTTAGAAAATATCACCAATGAGGATGAGCTACAGTTTAATTCAAGTATTTAAAAAGATATATATTTTTTAAATTTCTATACTTATCAAAGTCAATAGATTAATAAGGTTATAGAATGTTAAATTTATTAGAAATTTGATTGCAAAGCTATATAATTTGCATTCAAGAACATTGTTTGAAAAATATTTATAAAAATCACACACATATATGCCAAATTTACTCTCCAGAATTAAAATAAATTAAATAATAAAATTATTAACAAGTAAAGTATATTTTCTAAATGTATGGATATGAAATATATAAAATATATCCTCTGGCTGTTTTACTGACTGGTGAGGCAGCTTGCATTATTTAAATCTCAGAAATATTTTTTCTAAAGAAGTCAATTAAATCAGTTTGTATTAAATAGATATTTCACCATCTTCTCATACCATGAGAAAAAAAACTTAAATGCACAGAATTGATTTAAACTTGATTAGTATATTTATGAATGTTTTGGTATCACTTAAAAATAATTTTGAAATAACTTTTAGATCATGGTTATAATTATATTTGTTATGTATTTAAAATATAACTTAGTAAATTATACACTTGCACATATATATAGAGAGAATAATTACTTTGGTTGTCTTATTACCATACAAGAAGGACTATATCTATAAATAAGATGAATATACAATATATAATAGTTATATAATTTATATATATTTCTTTAATTGGCTATGTATACAGAGTTAAAGCACATATGCAATGGATTAATCAATCATCCAAAGTAATTCTTAGTCAAATTCAGAATAAGAATTTACATAAAAATTCACATACTGATTTAAATACCTTTAATAATTTTCCTTTATTGAAAATGGAAAACAAAATAATTTTATTATGGACCCTAAGCATGTGCACAAACACACAATTAACTTTTCAGATGGGAAAAGACTTTGAATATTTATGGAAACAAATGGATGTCAGCAATTATACATCAATGAAATATATAAGCCAGACAACTGAAACCCAAGCAAAAGATACCAATTTTCTGTTGATTTTCAGATGTTCCAATCTCTTCTATTTCCTTTTCAATCATGAAACTAACAATTCTGAAACACGACATAATGCTGAACACAAGAACATGGGAAGGGCTAAACGAACAATAGAAAAACAAGTAGTACGTTCTTCTAGTTTATTTTTGGCTGCATCTCTTCATCTTGTTTTTACGAGCAATGCTCACTTTGTGGGAAAAGTCATTTGTGTTCATAATAAGGTGATAAAGATGTTCTCTTTACCCGCACGTTCTGGCAGTGAGTTCAGATGATGAGGATTTTTTCAAAAAACAAACGTAAATTTTCCTAGAGAAGAGCCACAGGTATCGAAACCGACCTTTGGTTCTCTAATCAGCCCCAGCACTGGGTCAGAAGACAGTTCCTGCTGACCCCTCTCTGCTGGGGTTCACACCCTCTGTGCTAGTCCTCCAGTGCACATGTCCTATCCCGTGCACGTTTCTTCTAGAGCAAGCACGGTTTGCATCAGACCACAGCTGGGGGAGCTGCCATGCCAGCTGCTGCCCTTCAAGGTAACGCACCCCACGGTGTCACTAAATAATTCGTTTCTGAATAGCTCATTGGATTTCCTCTAAATTGGCAAGATTTAAAGGTGACCTAAACAAAACTAACCAATAGGTCCTTGGGAATAACATACCAGATCTACAACCGATTACCACCAGATGGGGGTGAATGTATTGCCACGTATGAGCAGTTTTCTTCCTTATTGAAAGTCTATGCACTCCTACGTCTAATGGAATAGTTATTTGGTGTGAAACTCTGTGCACCTAAGTATAAACTTATATTTAATAAACTTTTGAGAAATAATAATTGATTTAATAAAATGCCTTTTTTCATATTACAGCACTTTCTCCCTCCCCACACCAAGAACGAACAATTTTCACTCAGTCACAAGTAGGTCTCCCCTGTGACATAAGGGAGGGAGCGTGACTGACTGTCTCACAGGGGGGCAGACATCGCCTGTTTCCCCGGCTCTTCAGCTGCAGCGCTCTCTACCTCAATAACAGGAGTCCTTAGCAGTTTCCCAAAAGGTGTACATATGAGAACTTTCTGACTGGATGCTTTGTAATTTTCCCTTGTTTCCTCAATCACTTAACTCTTAACCACAGAGCACTCCACATTGGTACTGTACCCTGGCTAGAATAGTTGCATGGGGTGTTTTACTATAGCTTCTTCAACCACTGAGTGGGAGTCTTAAGAATTCATTATCGTAAAGAAGATAAGGACATTGTTTTGATTTTATTTTTTTAAATCGGTAAATAAAATAACCTTTTTCCCCAACAGGATAGTGTGAAAACTTCCAATGTGTCTCAAGATTAGAAAACTGAATACAAAGTTGGCCTGACATTGACTAACTTTCTTGGTGGTTTCAACCATAATATTATTTTTAAGTAACTTTGTTCTTAGTTAAATGTATGCTAATAATGGTATAAATTTATGCTGGCCCATTTCAGATGGCACATTAAATAGATAAATCACACCAAACAATATAATGGGTAGCTTTGAATATAGATAGAAATAAATAAGTCATGCTTTTCTTATATAATTAATTTGAGGTAAGTTAAATAGCACATGTTACTTGCTAGAAACAAGCAAAGGTAAAGAAACATGTTTCTCAATATTTTTGAAACTTATTAAAATAGTATAAAATAAGTTAAAATACATATTTAACATATATTTCCTATATTTTAAAATAATTTCTCAAGAGAAATAATTCCTTAAGCACATAATACATAAGTGCAAGGAAATTGCTTTGTAATTTTTTAGAATAATTATGAGACTATATTTTATAATGAAATAAGTTTGTGAGTCAAAAAGTTTGGAAAACGCCTGTTTCAATAAATTGTGGCTCTGAGTGTTTTAGAGTTGTAAGTGGCAGGACTCACCTGTGAAAGCCAAACATGTGAAGTGGTAAACAGGACACTGTTTTGGTTTAAGTTAAATGGGAGACAATCAGCACCTTGCACTATGCTCGGCCTCTCTTTCAGATTTGCCCCCACAGGGTTCCCTGCACAAAAGTTTTAAAAACCTTTGGTAACCTTCTTGCCCTTTAAAGCCAAGTGCTCTAGACAACCTCTGCCCGCATGCCCCCACTTTCCTGCAAAATGAAGCCTCCCTGTATTTGCATATTATTTGGCTGCTGATTTATTTATGGATAAAGCTTTGATTCTAAGTGAACTTATCCCCTAATCTATATTTTATGTCTCTAAATATACTATACATATAAAACATACACTGTAAAAATAAATACATAACGCCTTATTAATATATATAAAAATATGTACAATGCCCACGCTATATTGAACAAGCCTGAATATCATAGGCTGCAAAAACATTCAACTAAAAATTATTTTTTGCTTGCCACGCATCCATTTGGCAGGAGTGCACGGTTGAACCTGGCTCTCCATGAATCACATGCTTCTAGCTCTGCCCGCTCTTATTAAGTTAATTAGAAAAATTCACCTTCCATTTGGGCTCATTAGCTTATTAACTGTCCCATTGGGAAGTGGAAACTATTCGGTAGGTGCTAACAGGCATCCTATACGTAGTTTTCTGCAGAACCCTTGATAGACCCCACCTTTGCCGTCCCTTAAAAATATTTCACTTTGAACTAGATAAAATAATTTTCCCCCAAATATATATGGAATAATTACTCTTAAAAATAGTTAAGTTTTAGATATTTCCAAAACCTACAGTGGATAAATTAAAAAAAAATATTAGCATTGAGTTTAAAACTTATTAATACTCATAATTGTCTTCAATTTGAAAAGCATTCATTGAGAATTTGCTGAATGAAGATCATTCAGCTTGGTGCTGTGAGAATTACAAAACGTAATGATATTAGGGTTAATTGGGAGTTACTGAGTCTTCATGTGATCTGGTGAGGGTTGGCTAAAGTTACGGAGACTTATCTACTACCAAGAGCACAGCTCAAATAGACACAGGAGCTTCGATAGGTAGCTTTGCAAAGGTAATTTCATATTATTTCAGTACAGTAAATATGAATGGCTACAATAGTATGAATAAAGACTAATGTAATAACAAATTATATGATTTTGTTTCCATATACCTTGTATTTAGACTACAGAAAATAAAGCTCAACAAAATCACCTTGGCTCATGGTCACTGCATCAATACAGGACAACGGGTACACACTTTGGATATCAGGTAGAGAACTCGTGTACATGGTAAATGCCATGAGCATTTTATATTTATTTATTGACATAAGAAACATTATACTTGAGTTAATAAGCATTGTAAGTACCTCTCTAGAGGAAGAAGTCCATACAGAAAGAAGTTATTTTCACTCAAGGCCAAACATAAATGACATGTTATTTCAGAGAGACAAACAACAGAAGAGATATAGTATAACTCAGAGTCTGGTGAGTCAGAGACCCTCCGTAGATTTGATGGCAATTGAGCCAGGCCTTCAATGACAGGTGGATTCAGGATGAATAAAAATGACTGTCTTTTCTGCATCTTCTCTGGGAAAGATATGAAAATAACATTCTACAGACAGGTACTAGGGCAAAAGTATATGGTTTCCCAGAGCTTCATATTTTTAGAACAGAGTTAAAACATGACTGTAAAGGCGTAGTTTAAATCAGTTTAAATTCTTTTTTCTGGGGGCTAAGCCACAGTAGTTTGGGATGTAAGATCGGGATTAATTTAGCAGGGTTCTGAGATGTCATGTTTGTGCTTATCACTTCTTATTGATTATTTATGCGTGCAAAGCAGATTTGTTTATGTTTACATCCCTCTCTCGCAGATATGGGACAAGCGTAACTGCATTGATCTGCATCCCGGCGCTCTGCTGCTCTGACAAAACAGATGTTCTCATCAGAGTTGAAGGCTCCTTCCATCAGCCAAATTGATTGCAAGTGACATTTGACAAAGTGGCTAATCAGAGCGGTAGTCAGTTCTCTTCGGCGCAGACACTATCCAATCAGACAGATGCTCCCCGGCCAAGGGGAGACCAAATTAGAAGGAAAGGACTGGGAACACTCTCCAACACCCCTTAATGAGATGAACTAACACCCAGAGACCAGTCAATAGATTTTTCCATTTAAATATACATCCTACCATGAATGCAGAAGACTGCTATAGTCTTTAGCATTCATTCATCCATTCCTATGATATAGACTACATTCCATTCAATTATGTTGTAAGGACACTCACTCACATTGAACAATTTCTATTGTGGCAACTTGCTTTTGAACTGACTTTTATTATACAGAGAAGAGCATTTTAATAAAATATAGTCACATGGTAAAGAAAAAATTAGCGAATGTTAAGGTTGCTTCAATCACTATTCTCTGAGATATTTGATCACAAATCAGGTTGAGGGATAATGGTGTCCACTGAACTGCGTATGGAAAACATTATCCCTACATATTTATTCCTGGGGTTAAGCAGTTTTCTACCTGGAATTCTTATCCACATCACTCTAAGCGACATAACTAGGTTCCCTTAACCCCACTACAGGCTCAGTCCCCATGGCCCCAACGGAGAAAATCTAAGGAACACTACTTCAGAGGCCGGTTCAGTAACTGAGCTCCTTCCTGGAGCTTTGGCTGGTGTCTAATTCTTAAAACCACAAGTGTAATCTTCCCCTTATTTGAGACTTTGCTTTGAAAGCAGGTCTCACATTCCAGCCCATCCAAGCAAAAGACACTCTCATGTCCCTGTCAGCCTTTCCGGAAGCTGGAGCCACAAGCTCCACGCGCATGATAGGAACTTTGTCTTTCTTACTGCTTCTCCAATAATTGTGAACTTTTCTTTTTTTATTCTGATACATAGTCACTTATTTATCTTCTGCTGAATGGATCATCTTCATTCTCTTATAGCCCTTTCTTCCTGCCTGGGTTTCCTGTCATTGTCTGTAGCTGATTGATTTCCCATCAGTACTTACTTCCATGGGATCTACTGTATTTTTTGGACTATAAGACACACCAAACTGTAAGACACACCCAGGTTTTAGAGGAGGAAAATAGAAAAAAAAATTTTGAAGCAAAAAATGTGGTAAAGTATTTAATAACATAAATAATACAATATTTCACCAATATAAATGTAAACAGCCAGGTAAGCTACATTTGGACTGTAAGACGCACCCTCATTTTCCTCCCAAATTTGGGGAAGGGGAAAAGTGCGTCTTACAGTCCGAAAAATATGGGTATGTCTGGTCTTTATCATTTCCTGTGCTATTCTGCACACTTGGTCCTTAGCATCCAATTGGAAAGGTGTTTTACTACCTACCTCCATCATTAGAGCCACAAATAACTAAGAGCCAGCCTATGAGAGTTAATAAGGTGAATACGGTTTGATACCATTTTGGGTTTAATGAAATTTATTAACTATAGAAGAGAAAGTTGGGGGAGGATTAGTTTGATTTCTCTTTCTTCTTTCTTTCTTTCTTTCTTATCATTGAAACAGAGAAATCATCTCTTAAGAGATGTTTTACTGTCATGTAGGTTTCTCTTCTCACTGCTGCTTACATAGATTGCCTTCACTCCATTTGGATATTTCTGAGCAGCAGTTCTGAAGGAAGCATTTCTTACCATTTATACATATGTTTCTTATGAATTTGACATCAGCTGGCATGTCACACTGCTCTTTGAATACCAAAATTCTGACACCCAGATCCAGAAGTTCTCATTCTTAAATCATGACTTCCTTATCTGTCTTGACAAAATTGAAAGCAAGAAATGGATTTTGCATCTAAGGTATAAATTAATATGGCGTAGTTGACCTTTGCAAAGTAGATGTGATGTGAAAAGACTAAGACTGAGCGATGCTTCAAAATCAAGTATCTTGACAATGACGAAGCACAGTAGTATTGTCTGCACCATCCTGCAGATACTGATAGGCATCCCTCTGTGAGTCAATGTGAACATCTTGTTCAGAGTGAAATTGTATATAAATATAACTACATATACATATAGTAACAGCAAGCATTTATTTTCAAAATCATCTCAACATTAGTCAACATATTTTAAAAGTAGTCACCCAGTTTCTTATTTCTCTTACTTCCTTTCCGATGTTAATCCATGTGGGTCAGTTTAGCTCAATTCCAGCCTCACTCGTGTGGTCCTCACCTTCCATTTAAATACATGACGGTCCCCACTTCTCGGGCAGAGTGCAGCGTGGAGGTCACAGTAGTTCTCAGGCCGGTGTCCCTCCTGCCCTCACTTCCACACCACACAGGAGAAGTAGCCAGAAGTCACTAGTCCCTGGAGCGCTGCCATGTGGGACACTGATTTCCCCTCCACGGGAAGCCCCTCTGTCTATGTGACCCCCTCGCCCCATGTCTTGGAAAAGAAGAGGCAGTAGGGTAAAGCAGTTTGAGGTGTGGGCTCCGAGTTCACGCGTGGATATTTTAGCTCTGCTGTGTCCGAGGTGTGTCATCTTTGCAAACTTATTTAAATTCCCTAAGACTCAATTTACATAGGCCTCTGAACTAGTTTGTACAGGACCACATCGCAACTCTGCTTTTAATTTCTGAGGTGCTCCCCATTGCCAGGATCCATGCCCACTCATTGTGGTGCATACCGCACACAGGATTCTTCACAACATGCTTCCCACTGGTGCATCCCACGTCCATGCTCCAGGGACATCCAATCGCTACAAATGATTTGCTGTGCATCCTTGAGAAAGCCTCTCTGTGCCTCAGTTGCCACATCCATATAATAAATATTCTAATAATATATACTTCATGTGGGTATTATACTCAAAATAGTGCCTGATGATACATTCCTAAGAAATGTTAGTATTATTAATTATTAGTGTTATTAATTATTTTTAGTTTTTGCTACCCATTCTTATTTCAGGCAGGCCTTACACGAAACATGCCTCTGGGGATACATAAATGGAAGATTCCTCAGTCCTAGAACATAGGAACAGATAATGCACGATTGTATAAGAATTTCAGAAGCAAAACATAACCAGAGACATTGAAATTGGGAACGGTCTGACAGTGGCCGGGGGCAGGGGGGAGGGGACAATGGGGAGAAGGGTTTTCAGGAGCCACTGTGGAGGACACATGGACAGAGCCAAGGGGGAGGAGGGAGGCGGGGGAAGAGAGGTGGGGTTGGTGGGGGAGGGGGAGGGGAGAGGATGCAGATAACTGTAATTGAACAACAATAAAGTAATTATAAAAAAAAAAAAGAATTTCAGAAGCAGCATGGAAACCAGCTTTGGCACTAGGACTTGATGAGTAGCCGCGGGGTTGGTTTACATGGAAGCATACCCATTTCCAGGCAGCAGGCTGGCCCTGTGGCGTTGACAGCGCCAAGGCCTGGGAGCCCTTTTGCCCCAGGCTCCTTGCACCTTGTAGATTCCTCATCGTCCAGGGCTGCCGGCTGCCACGGCCAGCCGGTGCAGGTCATGAGAGAGACCTTGAGAAGCGGTGCTTGCTCAGCTCTCCAAGCCCGCTCACATCCTGGTGACGCTCAATAAAGCTTGTGAGCAGAACGAATCCCTGTCCTTGAGCTGCATTCCTCCACAAACCCAGCCTGATCCTCTGGAAACGCTCTTCAAGCCTTGGCTGCTCCAGCTCCCAGAAAGGCCTAGCCTCCTTGACCGATCCTTTTCACCTAAACCTCTGTTTTCTTTTATTCTCCTAATAACTGAACTCAATATTTAACTCCCATGAAATATAGAGTAAAAAACTAGATAAAGGTATGTATGTAGTGACAAGATGCTCTCCTACAGTTCATATTTAAACCTGTTTTGAAATTTTTTTAAAATCAGGTATTCTTCTCTGAGCTAGTCATTTCCTCTCTGAATGCCCCCGGTCCAGAATGTCTTTCCTGTAAAACAGCCCACCTCACCCTTGCCCCCAGCCCCAGGTCAAAGGTCGTCATTTCTAACACTAATCACAGGACCCTTTCCTTCCGAGCCCTCAGATCTAAGTGCCCTTTGGAACTTCCAGCTGTGGGCCAGGAGCTCTTGTCTTTCTTCTGTTTGCTGGCATAGGACAATATGGAGAGATCTGAGCTGAATACGCTGATGTTTTCCTGTTCTATTGTGAACATTAATTAGAAAAAAAAAGGTATCTTGTTCCTTGTGCCTCCTATTTTATTTTCTGTGACCTGAAAACAGGAAGTCTTATTTCAGCATCCAAATCTAATACCAGGTCCATTGTTAGATAAACAATAAACTTGTTAATGAGTGAATGGATGAATAAGTAAATGAATGGGTGTTGTTTACTTAAGCCACCTTTGCCTTAATGTATATGAAAAAACAAACATTAAAAATGACAGTGTCTTTACATCCCCTTAAGTGGATACTGGATTTATCAGGGTGATAACTTAGTAACTTACACTATGTCTAATCACTGGGTTGTACACCTGAAACTAATATAATACTGTATGTCAACTGTAATTAAAAATTTAAAAATTATTAAAAAATGATTGTGTCTAAATCCAGATATGACACACCTGCATTCCTTTCATTGTAATTCTATCTTGATCTAAACATCTTTTTTCTCTTCTAAATAAGGTTCTCTGTCATTGTCAAAGCTGGCTAAAGGAGATCTCACAAAACTCAGTTTCTATGCAAGTTTAACTTGAACTAAAATGTCAGTATTATTCATACTGCTCCACTTCATTAAATCCACCTTTCTAGGGACCTGAGCTGCATAAAAATTTATTTTTTCTTAAAGTCTCCAAGTTGTGCCTGTGTCAGCAACGCAGCACCTGTTAGTCATCACGGAGCTGGTCCACCTCTCCACGCTATTGCTCAGCATCCTGACAGGCAAGGCTTCTGACAGACGAGCTGAAGGTGAAGCGGATGGATGTATAAACAGTGGAACACAGCCGAGCACTCAACTCTGCCAGATTGCGTGTGTGACGACGCTGTAAGTGTGCGAGGTCACGCTGCCAGCAGCTATGATGGGAGCGTGGGCTGCAGTGCCCTTAATTGGGTGCACATGCTTTGGCATTGCTTTGCCCTGATTAGCACTATGGGGGCCGATCGGCACTAGACTGGAGCACAGCGCCGTCAGGGGAAGAGCATATGGGAGCTGCAGCTGTTCCAAGGGTGCCTTCGCCCCATGTGCAGCCAGCAGCCCTCTTTGAAGAATCATCATGTCCTATTTGAGTAAGTACAGGCGGGAAGGATCCATAAGGATGTGCTGTCTGAGAAGGGTTCTGATCATTTCCCAGTCGAAGGCTCCCCACTTGGTTCTTTGATTAGACACCATGACTTTAAAATTTGTCCTTGAAACACACAAACACTAGCTGCCTCTGTTTCTGACTGAGAGAGAAGGTATCAATAGCATTCTAAACCAGAGAGAAACAAATGTTCTCTCATGGCAAGTAGAAGTAAAGCGATCCAAATGTTACCAGGTTACATAATCTATCAATACACATTATTACAGCATTCATTATTCATTCATTTATTAATTAAACAAATTTATTAAGCACCTGCAATAGATCAAACATATCGAAGGGATAATGGATGTGTAAAAAAATGAACAGCAAAAAAAAAAAAAAAAGAAAAGAAAAAGGATTTCATTTCTTTACAAAGGATACAATGTAGAATGTAAATTAGATGACAGCTAAGTAATTAGTCCCAATTTTTTCAATAAGTAACTGTGCTCCTTGGGCCTCAGTTTTCTCACTCAGAGCTAATCACGTTCAACTAAATGAATAAAAATGCCTATTGCTGGTCTAAAATGTTGTGCATTGATATCCTTTATCTTTCTTATCATGTGGTTAGTTTACTCATTAACTTATTCATTCATTCAAGAATTTCTGAGCCTAGTCTGTTCCAGGAACAATTTTAGATGGTGGGGACACTCTGGTGATAAGAAACCCGAGCTTATATTCTGGTGTGGCAAGACAAGTTTAACACACCATTAAGTCCGTAAACAACATATGAAGGAGGAGTTGTCAGGACTGCAAAGAGAAATAAAACAAGAAAATAAAATAGAGGTCAGTAGGTAATTAATTTAGTTAGCATGGCCAAAATAGAGGCTTCTATCATATTTTAGTGAAAAGATACTAACAATAAACATGCACACTAATCAATTAACGAGATATTTTTAGATATTGATAATGTTTTTAAAAACATAGTATGATTTTTAGTAAAAGTGGAGCCATAGGTCATATTAGACTTTATGACCACTTTGGGGGGTCAGGGTTATCATTTCAAGTTCAAGGGGAATTCTTTTACATCAGGCATTGAGGTGACAATTTTATACCATAGGAGGTGTACTGTGGCTGTCGTGCTTAGAGAATGGACTGTAAGGGGGTGAGATCAGAACCGGAAGGACCACAGGTGGCCCTGCAGAAGGCCAGGGAAGAGAGAGCAGTGGCTGGCCTGCATTCCAAGCAGTGGGGACTTAGAGTGGAGAACCGCACAACAGAGAAGATGTAAGGGCAGGGAATAAAGAGAAAACTTTGTAACTCCTAATTTTCACTTGAGCAACAAGAGGACTGAAGTATTATTTGCCAAATTGGAGAAGACTTGGGGAAATTAAAATCTGTGTAGTAGGATTTAAAGAGGTTGCAATTGAGAAGGAGGAGGAGGGAACAGACTGAGCAGGAAGCAAGCCAGAAGAGTGCGGTGCCATCTGAATACGCAAGTATGACAGGGTAGCTTAGAATGCCAGGAAGCATTGAATGCCTATTTGAGATCGCGGTGATAATTTAAGGGGAATTAGTACAACTGTGTGATATTTTGAGCAATAGATGGTGCTCAGTAGGAGTTATGGAGCAGGGCAACATAGGGCTGTACCCCTGACAGAGATTCTGCCTCCTGAGTATGACAGAGGGAAACAGCAACGTGGGAGCAAAGACTGTTTTCAAGAACGTGGTGGTAATGATGAACCCATAGCATCTATTATGGTTAAGGAAGGAGCAAGAAAGTTGAATGGAGAGCGAGGAAGTAGTGGGGTCAATGGACTGGCAGTCTGCGTGTACTTGCAGAACTTCTGGGAAGGGGACACTAGATCAAAAGAGCAGGAAAAATGAAGGCTGGCTGTGGAGCAGTGAAATGCCTGGCATGACGAAGTGATATTTCAGAGACTTTAGGAATCATGCACTCTCTCACATGCTTTCTCATACTGGAAGAGCCAGTTAAAAACACTGACCACCCCTACTTTATCTGAGAAGCTCCTCATTTTAGGAGCCTGTGCTTCCCCAAGTTAGAAGTTAAAATTCACTTTCTAGCCTCCTTGGAGCACTGCAATCCATGATCCACCAATTGCACAGAGTTTGACTTAGAAGCTGGTGGCCAGGAGGAGTATATACCCAAAACATATGCACTCAGTAAAGGTGACAGCACCCTCATTCAGTTCCAGAGGCCCTGGTGGCAGAGGTAGCAGGTGCCTGGGCTGCAGCAGCTGTGGTGTTCCCACTAGAGCAGGTGGGAATGTGGGCATCGTTATTGACCACAAACCCTCCAGGCCTGGTTCCTGGGCCTGTGTAAAGATGTTGTGAGCTAACAAATACCTTTGATACATTTCTTTTCTGCTGAAGCTAATGGCTTCTGACTGATTCAGAGACAGTACCATTCTCGGTAATTACAAGGTCCATCGTATGGTTATAGCAGTGGATTATGGATATAAGGCCATCAAGAAACACGTAGGTGACATATGGTCACTTACGGAGTCACAAGCAAAAGCAGGTGACTATAAAGTTTTTAATTTGTCAGTGAAAACTATGAATTACTCACTGGGAAAGTCTGATAATGTTTGCTACCAGAGTAAATCCATACAAACATCTGGCCATCCAAACAAAAGTCAGTGAAGAATTCCTTGAGCATCATTATCCCATCATCATCATCATCAGTCAACATACCCTCCAGCGTATGTACAATACTAAGTTTTACCCAAAATGTCAATGATTTTTTTTTCTTAATGACCCATATACCTAGTGCTAACTCTGCTAACATTATAGGAGATTTGTCAAACACCTTTAAATACTAAACGTTCTCATTTATCAGATAATCTGTTCATTCCATTTGGTTGTCTGCTGGAGTTTGTCCTTGCAGATATTTCTATCTGCCTATTCAAGTCCAGATTGCTGAGCAAGCCTGTGGCACAGTGGTGATCACAGGACTTCCTGTCAACATGTCTGAGGGTAGATTATATTTCCTGGATCCTAGGTCTTCTCTTAAAGAAATCTCACATTGAAAGTTCACCATAAAGATTTCAAGATGTGTTACATTTCATTTTCACTACTGCAACTCCAAAACAGTTGAACCATCCTTACTCTATCCACATATAAGGTGCCTATGCTCATTGCCCACAGATAGAAATTTGTATTTGGAAGGAGAAAAGGGAAATAAGGAATTAAATATATGTGTTTTTGGAAGAAATTTATTACATCAAAACTTAAAAAAAAACTGATGGCATATTTAAAATGTCTCCATGGGGCACACTTTTTTTTTTGTTTTCTATATCCAAGTATTTTATTAAAATATTAGTTTCTTGTAAATTCTAAAAGCATTATCATCCACTTAAAATGCCAAAAGTTATTTTACATTTCCTATTTAAAGCATCATGATAAAATATTTTTCTATGAAAAATATCTTTAATTATACTTATTTAGTATAAAATTCTTAAATAATAATTATAAATTAAAAATAAATACTTTCATAGTCTTAAGTGATTTTAGTTACCTTAAGCTAACAAAATAGTAACTGTCAGTTTTTTATATCGTTTGCATAGATACTAGTCAAAGTGCACACACTGCATCTTATCTTCCTTAGATCGGATAAACCCAAGTTAATATTTGTGACAACAGGGATGGACCTGGAGGGAATTATGCTAACTGAAATAAGTCAGACAGAAAGAGAGACAAATACTACTATTTATTTCATTTATATTTAGAATCTTAAAAAATAAACAATTAAAACAGAAACAGACTCACAGATACAGAGAACAAACTGATGATTGACAGGTAGGAGAGGGGTTTAGGGAGTTGAATGAAAAAGATAAAGAGATTGGAAGTTACAAAATAGTCACAGAGATGTAAAAGTTCAGCATGGAAAACGCCATCAATAATATTGTACTATGTATGCTGCCAGGGGTTCTAGATTTATCAAGGAAATCACCTCATACACCTGAAACCAATATAGTATTGAATGTCAACTGTAAGTGAAGCAATAAAATTAAAAAAAAAAAAAAACTTCTGATAAAGGAATTTCATGTCTACTAAAATGAATTAATTTGTTTTAGTGAGTAAGTTTTCAAAGCAAAACCATTACTGGTTTATTTACACCAGTTATTAAGCAATAGTTTCTTTCAAGTCCTCCATAAAAGATATGTCCACAGGTAAAGCTTTGCTGATAATTGCATTAGAACTTTCAGGGAGATTAAATTTAGAAAATAATCACCAACTGGCTCAATGTTTTCAAGTTAGAAAAATAAGAAATCATCCCAATTGAAAATATACAAGTAGGTTTCAGATACTTAAAATGCAATCTTCTTAATTAATGACATTGTTTAAAATGTGTTTATGGGTTTTTTGTTGTTGTTGTTATGTTGATTCTTTGAACATACGGAGTCATGAGCAAAAGTAGGTGACCAGGAAAACATTACTTGGTAAACCAGTTAGCTTATTATGAGTAGTGAGGAGGATCTCTCTCCCCTCCTATGGCCCAAGAACTCTTCTTTAGTGTCCTCAGATTTTTCCAAAGTCTTCCCACTTGTCAGTCTAGGAATTTGTCATCTTTACCCTGAAACCAGTTGAAAATGGGGGAATAGAACAATGGGTGTCGAGGGAAGTGATTTGCCATGACTCCAAGCTTCCCTGAAAAAGAGTTCTTACAAGGTACGCCAAGAACTCAAGGCCCTCCCTGCTCATCACCCAAGCTACTGTCAGGAAAGTCTGGAGCGATGAGGTAATGTCTCCCTCTGCGACAAAGAGCTGGTGTGCATCCTCCACTTTGGGACCCATGCCTCGTAGAGATTTTGGGTTCTTCTAGTCCCCCAAAGAGAGCTGTATTGTTTTTGCCATTGTTGTTTTAGCAGGCACTTAACAGAGCTAAATTCAAACTCAAAAATCTGTCTCCCCAGCAATGGTTGGAGTTTGAGTCTCTGTAAATTTAGTCTTAGCTGGATGGCGTAGATTCTCTACCATGTGAGGCTGCAGGTGCGTGTGAAGTTCAGAGACCAGCCAGAGACTTGGGTAAAGTTTACACACAGAACATGGGATTTCTTCCACTTTCCCTGGATCTTTTCTTCCTGGAATTTTCCCCATCCATTCCTACTAGCTGTGACTAACCAAAATTATGTCCTTTGGTTCACCAAGGCAGTAATGGCAAAATGCTTTATCTGTTAGATGTCTCACAAGGTGCTCAGGCTAAAAGCCATTGGAATGAAAATTTTACTCAATGCTATTCCCTCCCTAAAAGGGTCAACTCCTACGCAGTACCTGCCTGTTTTTGTTTGATTGTTTTCATTGTTGTCACTCTCCAATGCATTAGATAGTTGTTTTCCATATTTTTCTAGAGTTTATCTGTGAAAGAACCAAACAAATAGGAGATACTCTGCTGTACCAGAGCTGGAAACTCTGTGCTTCCACTTTGAGAAAGTGAAAAATCATAATGGAATTCTTGCTGCAGCTGATCCCTAAATGTTCTACAGACTTGCTTTCAACATACACTGTATTGTCACTAACGTGGTTTTAGTTTTAATTTTTTTATTGTTTCTTCAAGTACAGTTATCTGCATTTCCCCCACCACTTTACCCTGCCCCACCCACCCCCACCTCCCACCCTCAATCCTTTGCCCCTTTTTGGTTTTTTTTTGTTGTTGTTGTTGATTAGGTTCCACTTATAGGTGATATCAGTGGTTTTAAAGAACCACTTTCATCTTTAAAAAACATTGTTAAGCTTTTACCACATTCAGGGCAAAGGTAAACTTATACCAAACATAAAAAATAAAATGGGTATCTCATCCAAGTAATGATGGAAGTTCTATGGGACTTAATTTGTAAATGAAACCTGAAAATAAAATCAATTCTTCTATAAAAACTATGCCATGTACTTTTTTAAAAATTTAAATTTAAAACTTGTAACCACACTATGGACCAAATCAAGTTTTTGGATTCCACATTCTTAGGAAAAGAGCCCCACCACTCCCGTCTCACTTCTGTTTAGTTATAGTGAGTTTAGGGGGGCCCGATAGGTACTTGGATAGATCTATATCAATTGTACATACACATGTTTTAGTTCCTTATGGAACACGAGTCCATTACATAGTAAAAAAACTTAGTTTGAAATGTAACACTTTAATTTCAAAAAAAATAATACATGACATCTTAACACCTCCATATGATTTTAAGAGAGAAACATCAGGTAAAGCAGTGGTTTTGAGAATAAATTGAAAAAATACTACTTAAGATTTTAAGGATTTAAGATTATTTTTATAGTCTCATGTAAAATATCACTACACATGATTAACTGATTCAGTCCACTTGAGTTAGAAACAGAACTAGAAAATGTATTCAGAGACATGCAGTTTTAATTTTTTCAAGAGTACTCAATAAATAGTCCTAGGCTAACAGAGGACTGCCTTCTAGGAGTCCTCAAGGGGCACGTGAGCAAGAATATCAATTGTTTAGAATGGCATTTTCAATATACTTGAAATGATTTGAAGACATTTAATTCCTTTCCCAGAGCTCAGGTACCTCTTCAGTTTGCCTAGAAAATCCTTTTTTTAGAGACTAAATCAAAAGTCATCTCTTCTCTGGAGTGACGTTAATGTAGTTTCATTTTACTGTGTATGATTTCCCACTAATTTAGCAAACTTTTTCTTTGGAACTTCCTAGGAGAAAAACAGAGCCCAGTGAAAATTACTATAATATATAAACAATCAAAATCGTGCAATGTGCCAGCTGGCATAGGTACATTTAATATGCAATACTAGTCCCCACTGAGAGATGTGATTGGTTATTTGATTGCTTATATTATCCCTCTTCTATTGAGATAGTTTTTGCATAGCATTTAAAGAGGTGGCTTACATCATAATAATCCCTACATGTAGAAAAAGTTACATTGGAAAGAAAGCAACAATTTTCAGTTTTACAAAATAATTTAGGAACTCTTCTGACAAATTATTGGCAATAAGTTTTACTACAATGAAAAAAAAAATACCTCAATTTACCCCTTCAGAGCCCTCAATGATATTGTAGAATCTCTTTTAAAGTACAGATGGCTTTAATGAACTTCAACTTTTGCCATTGCTGTGCTGTTTTCATTATTCTGAAGCGACTTTGATAATTACTTTTCCAAGGGTTTAAATTATTCTTACACATTCAGTGCTTCACAGAAGCCCAGTGAATCAGTATGTGTAATGGGTTATTACTGTCATAATTTGAAAGACATCCAGAACAAGACTTAAGTGAGGTCATGGGACATTTCTACTTGAAACTGAGTCATTAATATTAGTTAAATTTAACCGACTGTAGTTTCTTTCTAAGAATGTTTACTGCTTCATCTTCCTTATTTCATTTCCTGCCTAAGCTTAGTGTAGAGTGGCCTTGATTCAAGATCTGTATTTCTCTATGTATTAGAAAAAATATTTGCTTCCTTGAAATTACTTTATTATTTATTATTTTTATATTTTATTCTGGTCCTCATATAATTGCCTAGGCCTTAAACTAAGACTCACATTTGCTACATTTTAGGACACCCCTTTGTCATATGTTTTCTAACTACTTTTCAAATATCAGTGTTCCCAAAAATTCCCCGCTCTGGAAATTCCTCTCTCTTTCTTCATTGTATTCTGATTTGATTTTATTTGTGGACACACATCACCCATACTATACTTCTATGCCCCAAATTCACATATTTAATGCCTACTGGACATATCAATGTATATGTCTCAAAAGCACAAAACCACAAAGATTTCAAGGAGAATTCCTCACTCAACCACCTGAGGCCTTAGCAGTCCATGTCTCTGTGAAAACACAATCATTCTCTGTCACTGAGCCCAAAACTTAGCCGTTCTATTTTTTTCCGCTCCTATCCTGCACATAGACTGTATAATTGCGTCCCATCAGTATTTTTTAGTCCATTTTCATCATTATGTCTACTCCACGCCAGTCTCAGTTTACATCATCCTCATTTTTCCCCCTTGCTATTGTAAGAGACTTCACTGAATTAACTGCACACAACATCAGCAAAGAGGACTTTCCAAGGCACGAGTCTGATCATTTCTGCCCTTTATAATCTGGACCCTGATCATTTAGCACTGGCCTCACCTTTTGCCTGTCCACATCCATGCATCCCCCAACCACACAGAGCTACTGGCTCCAAACCTTACACATTCCTCTGTGTCTTGCTACTTGCTCTGGCCTCTTTCAAATTCCATTTCCCACGACCTCTTCACCTACAAACACACACTTTGATGCTCCTTCTTCATTTTCAGGGTAATATTCAAACATTCGTTCCTGGTGAGACTTCTTCCCCCTAACCCAGGAAGCCTTGTTAGGATGCCATGCTTACTGCTATTATTTTCTAGGGCATCACTGATCACGTGGCACTGTAATGACTGAGTTATCAATCCAGTTCTCTAAGTCAGCCATTCTTCAAAGTTACAACGTCTATTTCTATAAGCCCAGTGCTTTAGAGCATGACTATCATTGGAAGTGCATAAATGCATTTTTGAATGATTAGATCCTTGCTTCCTACTTCAGTTCTCTACCTATTCTACTCTTAACTCAATTATGGTTAGTAACTAGAGTCTAGTCTTTTTATTAGTGGACTTAAGAGTTTATGTTACTTTTTCTTTCTTCTGTCATTTGGGGGTTATTTTAGGTATTCATTTCCATTCTGTGGTACATTATGATAACTGTTCTAATATTCTAAAATAATATTTTGTTTTTGTATGTGTAAAGATAATGCATTCCATGACTAATAAACTTTTTACCTTTGGACTTTTCATATTTATTTTCCCTTTCACTTACTGTTTTTAAGATTTTCATAATCAAATTTTATGATTTTTTCTGTTCTATTTGGCACCTTCTGACATATTTGCTTCAACCCAAAATATACTACCAGTGTGTTCAATTACTTCCACTTCTTTCATTTTAAACCCTATATATTAAATATGTTACTTTCTCTTTATTTCTTTTGAGAATGTGTATCATTAGGCTTTTAGACCAGCTTATTTCCATTTCATAACTCTTAAATTCTGCCACCATCTCTCACTGACATCTTTTATTCACAAAAAAATTCTGACTCCATGCCTGATACATTATCATGGAGCATTATTGTGGCTGGAGAGCAGGATGACTTTTCTATATATGAAAATTGGCCTGAACTAATGAGCAGATGCAATTCTTTTTCCAAAGAACTATCTTGACACAACTCATTTACATTCATTTTCAATGGCTAGGGAAATAAAACTTTCTTATAATCCAAATAACCATAAGCTATAATTGAACATGTGATTGTTTAAAAAATAGTGTATGTCTTTTAAAATATATAGGCAGATTGTGTGTAAGTATATATAATTTTTAACCTGAAATGATTATGTCCATTTAAGATTGGTAAGTTTGTGTGCTTTTTAGTCACTCATTTCCACATATGATCCTATTTCATTCAAAACCAGATGGTCCTGCTTCCATGCACAGCACACACACCTGTTTTTACATGATTGTTTTTAAATAGACAAAACTGAAATTTTTCTATCGCCAATTCCAGCTGTCTTTCATTTCACAATGGACTGAAGAGTCACGTGTCTTAGAATGAGAAGAGGCCTCAGGGATCTATTTTACTCACCCTCTGCTTTTAGGTACATAAAACTTGCTCTCCATACTCTACAGATGAACCTACCACAGCCAAAAGAAGTTAAATGACTACAGTCACCGAGAGAGTAATAGATGGAGATATCTGGAAAACAAGGTTCTTAGCCTTCCCCTAGTCTCTCCAGCAATGCTTATGTAACTGCCTCTAATTGCTATTCAACTTTGCCAAGCCATTTTTAAAACATTTTATACTTAATTTTTACCAATTCTTAGTGTTCTGAATTTCATAAAATGATATCATATGAATTTAACCAATTACACTTATATTTTCTATCTCTAACAACTTCATAGCTCTATGTCTATCCATAAATAGTTATTGGTTTCCTACTGGATGCTATGCATTGGGCAAAGTAAGGAAGTCAAACATAAGCATCACAAAGCTCACAGTCCAGGGAGAGATTCAAACAATGAAGCAATCCTGTATCATGCAGCTACGTAGCTGCACCTTAAAGAGACATCTAATGGGAATGGGGATGGAGAGGAGAGCAATGAGAAAAATGAGACCTACAGGATGAGTTGAAGTAGTCATGCACAGAGGTCATGGAACATCTTGGTGACTAAAATATGATAAAATGTCAAGGTCATAGAATATAAAAGCAGTGTCATAAAAGATACAACTGGAGATGTGAACAGGGATCACATCAACATGAACTTTAAAATCCATTTATGAGAAGTTAGATTTCATCCTAAAGACAATGAGAAGTAGAGAGTTAACCTCTTATTCTAATGTCTCACGGTAAGAAAAGCACTCATCATGATTGTGATATTCATTCTTGCTTTCTAACTCCCATTTCAGAGGGACTTAACATCACTCTATGCAGAAGTTGTCCAATTCTGCATCTGTCTCCTGGTCTGTCCATTTTGTAAACCCGTGGTAGCAATTGTGGGCTATTAGAGCACAGAAAACCACCACAATGTATTAAATATCCAACTGTGTCAGGGACTGTGTTGTATGTTTTATATTAGTTGTTTTAATTTATCACCATAAAAACATTTTAGCCATAAATTACAGATGAGAATATTGACACTCAGAAAAGTTGACTAATTTGTCAAAAACCGCATAGCTTATAGTGAAACTGTAGTGCCAGTTTTATATCCACAATTTTTTTCATCTCTATAGTTCTGTTACATACATTGTGATTTGCAAAATATAATGGAACCCTGATGTGCAAAACTGGAAAACAATAAGTACATTATTTAAGAAGAAAGTACCTATTTGCAAAAAGTTTCAAAGATATATTATCATTTATTTCCCTAATTTAATAAAATACTCTTATTTTTTTAAAATTATTTTATAATCTTTGCATACAGAGTCAATCGATTCAACCAAGCAGGCCACAGATGTTGTTTAAATAATTTGCTGATTCCTTCAAGTCCAACTTTTCTCTACAGTATTAGGTTTATAGGCTCTATGCTGCTAATAGTAGTGTCAGCACTTTTGTTTTTCAGTTTTACATGAACTTTTATGAAACAATAAAAGCAAAATAGAATAAAATCCAACATTCAAAAAATTAAACCTTCCTGGACAAAAAGGGACTACTGCTGAAGGTGAAGTGTGGTCTGGCAGGCAGCACCACTATACAATATCCCAAAACAATTTTCTTCATTTAACCATCAAAATACATATCATAAGTATTGAAGGTAGTCAAAGATTTCATCCCATACTCGGTTTTGAAAAGATACTTTTCAAAGTATAGTAAGGCTTCATATTTACAAGGTTATTCTGATATTATAGAAATTCATGTAAGAATGAGTATTTTCCACTTGTGCATACCTCAAAATTTTATATGGGGGTAGAATCCATCCTCACATTTTGTCTTACATTGTTTCTGGTTAAGTTCACCCCACAGTACCTGGTCTAATACGTTTGGGAGCCTGCAGGTTCTTTTCCTGATTTCCATTCTTATTTCACTTCGACATCCTATTAGTACCGTTCCGATCACTGTCCCTTAAACGTATTGCCTTACCCTGGAGTTGGTATGTTACTTTACTTTAAACTCATGGTCTTCTTAGCATACGCTATGTATTCTGGTCATCTTGGCATATCACTAACCTGAAGTATTTAATACCATCTGCAAAGTCAGAGAATACATTCCCCACACCCTTTTCCAGATCACTTATGCCAATATTAAACAGTGCACACACATCTCGAAATTTTATACTTTTCTCATTTTTGACTATAATCCCTATACTACCCTTTATAAGTCCTAGATGTGAGGATGTGTGTGTGAGTTTCATTATATGTGTTTCTTTGTTAGGCATGGACACCCATGCACACAAAAGACACACCGAGACAAAAGAATGAACTATTGCGGTAAAGATACATGTGAATTTAGAACCTCTGCCTCACAGAACTGAGCAAAACTATTGACATCCAATAAAAATCCTTCCAGTGTGAAATGTGCAGTATTTCCTTCCTCTGTTACATGTCATCTCAACACTAACTACCCCAGAGAAAGATACCTAAATTTTTAATTATAATATTAGTTACTCTCAGCAAGCTTCAAAGTATTCCTCTGATCGCCATAATCACAATTTTGAGAGAACCGCAATACAAATTTTACAAATTAAGCAAATTATACAAACTAAATCTATTTGCATATTTGCATATTATCATGAGGCCTCACTTTTAGGGGTCATCTTCTCTGAAATCCTCCTATATACAAGGACAATTGGAAAAGCTCCCTATATCTACAAGTTTTTTCATGGTTCTGCTACTGATAATATATGCACAGTTTCTTTTTTTTGCAACAGTAAGACATTTATACACATAAAATAAAAATGCACATGTAGTAATTGGCTGGGGCTTGAATTTAAGGTAATTTAAACAATGAATTTCTAGGCACTAAGAGGAAAGAATGTAAGGAGTACAAATTGCATAGGGCCCATGGGCTTTTCAGAAAGGCTTTGAAATCCTTTAGCTTGCATATGAAAATGTATTGCAAATGGATTTTTATAGCACAGGGATGTTACTTAAAGAGTAATTCAAGGCTCAAAGTGATATTTAGATTTAATATTTTACAAGCCTTATCGTTAAGTTCTTCTAACTCTTTGGAAAGGCAAACATGACATCGTCTGCCAGCTGAATGAGTGTATCAGCGTTTTTATTTTTTTACAGATGTAGAGACCAGTCCAGTGGAGTATAGCAGGAAAAACATAGGAGCTGCTGTCGAACCACCCTGGATGTGCCACTCAGCCAGAGGTCCTCAGGCAAGTTAGTAAAGTGCTCAGTAAAATAGGGAGGTAAAAATACATCTCTCAGTAGAGTTTAGATAAGATGTAAGCAGCAGATGCTCAGTAAGTGTTCAGTAACTTTTATCCTAGAAAATACCTAAGAAGATTCTGATGATCTATGAATGCTTCTTCACTTTTAAAGGGGAGAAAAACAATCCTTTAGAAAACCATGATTTTTATTTTTTATACTTTTTATCTTTATTGTATACAATTGACAGATAAATTTGTAAGATATTTAAAGTGTACAATGAGAAGACTTGATATAAATGTACATTGTGAAAGCATTTCTCCCATTGAGTTAATTAACACATCCATCATCTCACATTTTTCTTTTTTTTTCCTTTTTTGGTGAGAACATTTCTAAAGCTTTTTATGGTGGGATAACAAAGGCTTTAAAAAGTATTGGTTAAAGGCTCCAAAGAATAAGAAGAATTCCAAGAAGAAAGTTAAAAAGGATTGCAGGTGGTATCAAAGTATTGGGGGAAATAAGAACAGGTTGTTTAAAAGCACAAACTGCCAGGTATAATATAAAGGCCTGATGGTCTAACGTATAACATAGTGACTGCAGATGCTCACAGTCCGCTGTATAACTGAAATTGGCTACGAGAGCAGATATAAATGTCCTCACCAAAAAGAAAAATGTGATTTTTAAAGTAGTCATTTCCTTAAGTTCCATCTTTTAATGTACAGTCTTTAGTGATGAAGTTTACATTGTATAATTTTTAAGTACTTAGAGAAGCAACTTAATAAAATGAGGTAGTGCAAAATGAGAAGTGATCACATTCTCCCTGCTAGGTTTGTTTTAGAAAGGGGTTCTGTTTGTTTAATCTGAACAATCAGGATATAATTCCATGAATTCTTTTGCAGGGTAACTAAGTTTCTCTGAGAAACCCTTAAAGCTGGATGAGATATGATAAAAGGAGCAAGATCAGACTTAGGAAAACCTGAGTTCTGCTCACTCCTCTTCTTTTATTGTCCATTGGATCTTCAGCAAGATACTTAAAATGTTCGGTATAACTGGATCAAAAGACCTGACATGTCTGCTTCATGGGGGTATAAGGATTAAATAAAATAATACAAATACACCTTATAACAGTATAAAGAACTTTGCAACTATTCCATTTTATCAATAAATGAAATTTCTCTGAATTGAGAAAAACATGCATTCAAAAACTCACAATATATACATGACTTCTATAATATAATAGTGCAATTTTTGTTTGGGTTGCAACATCAAAGTCAAAACAAGGACCAGCTTTGGAGGTTTTCTGCGGGTAGCACATTTGCATGGGTAGTTTGCCTGATTAACCCTTCACAAGGGAGGCGCTTAAGAAGATGATTTAACAAGTGAATATGAACAAAGGGTAAATAAAACAGCTGTGAGTGGACTGAAGACGGTCTACCTTCCTATTCGGGTCCCCAGGGATAGGAAGGGAATTCAGACTAACTCTAGAACCTGACCATCTAGGAAGTTCGCCTTTATATATAAACCCATTGATGTGAAACTCACAGCTCAGCGGGGTGGTGCAGAACTTAAAGATACAACGATTAGTTGAAATCATTTACATATCCATAGGGAGGTTGGAAGACTACCAAAAATACAACAGCAACAACAGACCCATTCCGACCCCATCAGGTTTCTCTGAAACTCTAAATCCCTCCTAGTAATTTCACCTCAGTGATTAAAGCCGTTTCTCTGCAAAGATAGCATGTTCAAAGTCTTCACATGGGCTTAAATATAAGGCACACCACCCTGCCCTGACTTACTACATAACCTACTGTCACATATTAATTTCGTTGCTTTTTTAGCTAAGAAAGTGGATATAGAACACTAAATTGGGAGCAGTCGTGGGACAACAGTTTGGGACAGAAACAACCAGGAAGGTTAAGATTAAGTAATCACAGCAGGGAGGTAGAAAGAGAGAAAATACAAAGCTTAGAAGGAAAGATGGAAAAGTCTTTACAACACATTTCATCCACTACTAAACAATTTTATCTATTTCATAGAGCCAATTCCATTAAGCAATCAGCTTTTGGTCCAAATAAACACATGCTCTGCTCCCAAATGCAAGACTCATTTTCTGAGAGTAATATGTGCCTCTCAGAATGATGTTCTTTCCAGGGTCCAGAAAGAGCTTCACACCTAGATTTCAAATATTGTCCACAAAACTGTGGTTTCACTGATGTTGTTGGAGTGATTTCATGATCTTTTCAAGAGTCGCATGCATAAGGTTAAGAGCTGCTGTGGAGAAGACCTATTTTAAGGACAGAGATATACTCGGTTTCCTATAAACTGACCACCGTCCATCCCAGTGCGGGCTTCCTGTGCAGACACAGACATTAAGGGGCAACGCTACTGACATGACCAGACCACAGAGAAAGGCGTCACAAGTGTGCCGACTCACCGTGGGGTCTTCGTTGTTGTTACTGCTTTTAATTCACAGAGATGGCCCTTTTCACTGTTCTAATAATCAGAGTATCCTCACAACTGATAATAATAACGTAAAAATGTTGTTTGGTTTTAATTTTATGTTGCATTTATTAACAGTATCCTAATTCAGTTTTCTTTATGAATATGGAATGGGAAAAGGAGGGACAGAAATAGAAGATGAATCACACAATCTGAAAATCCTGAGTAATGGTTCACTGAAATTAATATACACAGTTAACAAAAATAAGTTGTGATGGTTAATTTGAGGTGTCAGCTTGGCTAGGCTATGGTGCCCAGTTTGATCAAACATCAGTTTTGATAACGTTGTCAAGGTTCATTTTTAGATATGATTACTATCTGACCGTAGGATCAATAGTCTTTGAGAAATGCAGAATACCCTCCATAAGGTGGTGGACCTCATCTAGTCAGTTGAGGGCCTACAGAACTATGACTGAGGTTTCCTGCAGAGGAAGGAACTTGGCCTCAAGACCGAAACATAACAACCCTGCCTGTGTTTTCAGCCTACTGTGGATTTCAGACACAAGACCAAAATGTCAACTTCTACCTGAATTTCCAGCCTACCAGCTTAGAACTTCAGACTTGCCAGCCCCCAAAATCTTGAGTCAATTCTTTAACATTTTAAAAAATGTATTGGCCTGTTTCTCTGGAGAACCCCAATATACAAGGCATAGCTCATCATCTTTCAAATAGACTTTTACAAAGGCCCCCTGACTGATGTCACTGTCTCTTGACTTTACCCCATCAGTATACTCCCCTCAGTATTTTACAGTATTTTCAAAAGGTACCCTATTCATACTTCCCTCTTTCCTTCTGCGATACAATCAGGGTAAACTGTAAGTCCCTCAACGCAATATACAAAGCATTGTTGTGTCTCGGCTTGCTCCCTTTTCTCCTCTCCTGCCACTGAAGCTTTCTCTGCCTTTAATCCTTCAGCCATGTGAAACCACGCGTGTTTCTCCAAACTCACAATACAGTTTTCCTCTCTGAGCCTTTGCCCATGCTCTGTCATCTGCCTGCCATGACCATCCCTCTGGCCCTCCTCCCCCTGCCTACCTGGAACACACTTTCTCATCTTTCCTAACTGAACTGAGACATCACCTTATGCAGTAGCTCAACCTGGTACATATACTGCAACTTCTGATTGTACACCACTAATTGCAACATTTCAGCATCCTGGACTACAACATGGAACTCTCTCATTCTCCTCTGCACCCTGAGCACCTAACCCAGCAGCTGTCACAGAACAAACTCTCGATTAGACTGTACTGAATGGCCCATGGCATTACTCTCTTCGGGGTCACATACCTTGAAATTAAGTTTCATAATATACTATGTAAATTCTCATCTTTCTTTAGATATCTCTCGTCTTCAAACTATAGAAACGTATCACTTTTGAGTTTGTTCTAGAAAATATAAATACTGTAGCTAAAATGGTATCCATAGAGGATTCGCTCCTGGACACCCCTAGATACCAAAGTCCATTGTCACTCAAGTCCCTTATACAAAATGGCTTAGCATTTGTGAGTAACCTATATTTGCATACGCAATGCAGCAGGGTATGCCTACACATTGCTTCATTTACTTGGAGTCAACATAGGACCTGGCCCATGGCAAATTCAAGTTTTGCCTTTGGAACTTTGTGGGATTTGTTTCCCCATATATCTTTTATCCAAATATTTTGGTTGGTTGAAGACATGGATGCAAAACCTATAGATTCAGAGGACCAACGGCAGTATTCAGATAAAAACATGGGTATCGTTCCTGCCTTAGGGATAGGTGCTTCTGGACAAGGAAATGTGCTTCCAACCTTAGAGTGCATCTAAATACTTTGGGCAAGGAACACAGGTAAACTCCAAGATGGTATTCATTTTAAAATGCCCTGACATTTGAAGGGGTCCTCTCCTTTTAAAAGCAACTGAACTTTAAGGAGGAAATGAACCTGGTGATGATTTTTAAAGCATCTTTTATAAAGCCACGAGGTGGTACAGAGCTAAATGGGGCCAGTGGCTCCAGCGCAGCTCACTCAGGGTTTAGCAAATGAACAGCTGCAGCCCAGGGATTTTGCGTGAAGTGAGGAAAGGCACAAAGCTGCTTAGTGGCAACTCTGCCCTGGAGATTGTCACATCAGTTACTTCTTCTTTATTCCACACACTAACATAAGCTACCTATATTCGGAGGAGAAATTACAAAAAATGAAGCCTTTAGTGTTACATACACGATAGACAAATGCTTCAAATTTTTGTACATGTAGGAATTTTTAAGCAACACTTGCCTGCTGTAACATTTAATTCTGCTGTAAAAGAAATTTGTGCATGCCAATCAATTATTTCCAAAGCAATATAAGCATCCAGGCATCACTGATAGATGCTGGTGCTGGTATTACACATAGATAAAATTAAAAGATATGACTCTCTGACTGTAATATTATGACTTCCAATAGATTTTTAACAGATGAATCCAGAACATACAATGGGTGTTTTTTTTCCCTCCCAAGTCTAAGAAGATGAAGAAAACTTAACTACATCCAAATACAGTTAGTTATTTTTGTGAGTTTTTATTTTTATTTACTCATGTGGTCTTTCTCTGAAAATGTTCAGGATTTGGAGGAAAGGGAGACTTATTATAAGAAGGAAGGAGAAAAGTGTGCATATTAGAGGTGATGTGAGTGACTCTGGAGACCAGCGAGCAATTGGAGAGAGAAAGACAGAGGGAGAGAGGAACAGGAGGGGATAATGACTGCGGTAACAGGATCCAACATCAGTAGGAAAGGATGTAAGGAAAAGGGAGGACAAGGAGATGAACCTTCTCAATGTTCCCACATATCACACAGAATTAACTTTTCTTGTTTGATCCCCCTTCACTGTCAACATGCCTTTGATGCCTGTCCTCTTCATAAGGAGATACATTAGGAGCTTTGGTTTCCCAACCTTTCATCACAGGCCACACTGTAACTGCCCCCCAGTATTCGGGATGCCCCCCTTGTCTCCCACCACCTCCGTCCCCACCGCAGTCCCAGTCCGCCAGAAGGTGAAGCTCGCTCTAGGTCTGTGTCTTCAAACTGTTCTGTGCTCCTAAAAGTATTTAGAGCAATAAGAAAGTCTTTTCTTTTTCCTTCCTATATGGTTACTTTGCAATCTCCAGCCACGCTTTCTCCACTCCACCCCCCCCCCCACATCTCCTCTTCTTCTATCTCACAGAGGGGAAAAAATGTGGTATTTTCTGAGGGCCACCTCTCAATAAGGAACATCATTTTGGCAAACACTTTCATGGGCTGTGCTTCATTTCAATTGATTGGGAGCTTAAAACCCAGGATATTTTATAAGTCGCATATTCCTACATAATTATAGCGCGCTGTGGGTAGCGTTTTAAGCTCTGAAGCCCAAAGCAAAGTGATTTTAACAACTTGAAATGTGAAATTACTTGTGTGGAATGTTCCATATGGAGCCTTGGTGCTGTAATGAAATAGATATTTTTTTGGTCACATATAATAGAAAAAGTGAGAAGTTCAGAGTATTTTGAGGATACATTTGACTTAACTCTATTGTATCATTAATATGCCTTACAATGGTTTCAATGGTAAGAACCATGACAAAATCACTTCAAAATCTGTATCTGATAAGAAATAAATTAGAGAAATTGAGCTATTAACATTAAACAAACCCATGCAGCAGAACACAAGTGCATTCCATGTATTTATAACAGTTATTGTAGTAATTTGGAATGCTGTGCTTGGAAGCTTTTCTACTATAAAATAACAGAAATAAGATCTTGCTGTGAGAATTATATTTTCATAAGTATTATAAAATCCTTAACATATTAGCATATTAACAAATCAGTGTATGTCCCCAAATATGGCTGCCAATCAAAGACACTCAATTCTTCTATATGAGGAAGAAGAACGGGATTTCTTCTTCTTCCCATTTGCCATCTCCATCACCCTCCTTCTTTGCTGGACTCCAGAACTGTCCTAAATTTCATTTTTGTCTTTACCATATAGTTTACAGACTAGGCAGTAACCTTGTTCCACTCCCTGTCCTGGGAAAAGTTCCAAATTAGTATCTCCCTTCTAGACACATCCAGTGAGATTTGGATTAATGTCAATACCAAGCACCCAGAAGAGCTACTCAGGTAGCCCAGAGACCCATCCAACTAAAGAGATGAAGATGAATGAACCATCTATCTCTTCAAAACGCCGACTAATACTCTCTCTCTCTCTCTCAATCCCACATCTATTCAATAACAGATGCTTCTTCTCTCAGATTCTCCTGATTTCTTAAATCCACCCTCTGTCCCAGATCAAGACTCCATCATCTCTCCTGTGAAAACCGGTGATGGCTTTTTGACTGGTCTTCCCATTTCCAGGCTTGGCTCTTTGAAATCCAGTCCCAACAAGCCATCAGCAGGATCTGATATCCCCTACACAGAACACATGTTGGATTTTGATTGATACAATTGATGAGTCATTTGCTTTAATAGGATGTTTGGTCCACTTACATTCATGTACATTTATTGATGTCATGGATATATTTGATCTTAGTTCTATCATCACAGGTGATGTTCTTTACACATAGAGTCTTTGCTTTCTCTACATTTCTTCTGATAATTTAGATGTATTTTTATTCTCATGGTTACACTTATAACTGTAATTTTATATAATATCCTACTCCTCTTTTCTCTCTACTCTACTATACGTTTCTTTACAATTTATTATATATTTTCATTCCCTTCTCAATTTTATTGAGTATGTTATTTTCTTAATGGCTACTGTTATGTTGCTTAAGTATACTAATACTTATATTACCTGCTTTATGAGTTTCAAATTATATATTTTGACTCTCAGCTTTATACATCCACATCCTTGCACAGCCTCCCAATTTCTCTCTTCTTCCCTCCTCCCAAGCTCAGCCTATTGAAGATGTAATTTTTACATTGTCAGGACTTAGAACTTTCACATTGTGTTTTTAAAATCATAACTTTCAGTGATGTTAGTCTTTTGGCATACATTTAACCAGACTCAATGCGCAAAGGCCATGTTTAATAAGCTATTATTGTCTGGGTTTTATCATCAAAGACCATGAAATCTGTATTCACTGATTTCTTTTTTTGTTTGTTTGTTTAATTTATTGTTGTTCAATTACAGTTGATTTCTTACATGTTCAAAATGTCTTTGTAGACATTTTGCTTACTTTGGTCTATAAATTCTTTGGCTTTAACTTTTTTCTCAAGAACTTTATAGGTTCCATTTTAGTCTTGACTATTGTAATTACAAGACTAAATTAATTTCATTGCCTTATAGATGGCTTGAATTTTATATATCTGTTTAGGCAATAATATTTTTCTTTAGATTTTAGTAATTGTACTAGGCTATGTCTCAACTATAATTATTCTCTGTTAATTTCTCGAGGTATGTTTGGTTCATTCATTCTGTAGATTCAAGCCTTCCCTTTTTATGAAAAATTTTCTTTAATTGCATTGTTTAAAGGTTTTCTGTTCCTAGTTTTGTTCAGATATTCCAACAAAGAGCATTTCAGGGTTTTTTTTTCCATGTTTCTCTAATCCTCTTTAACTCTTCTTTTCTGTCCCAGTTTTCTCTGGCTCATCCTCTAGTGATTTGTTTTTTGTTTGCTTTTTTTTTGTGTGTCTTGTTCTTTTCCAAAATTTTTATTTTTTGTGTATCTCTGTAAAAAAAGTTCATCCTGGTTCCTTCTTCGTTATTTCCTATCTTTGAGTCCTGGACCATTTATTACGGGGGGACAGTGACAGGGTGGCTCCAGGTCACGCTCCCAGCTGATTTTCAGTGAAAGCTGTGACAGAGGATCTCCAGTATAAATGTGGCGGTTAGCCTTTACTTTTCTCCTGCCGGTTTCTCAGAAGCAACAATACCATTCACAATGCCTAGTCACTTTCCTCCATCCACGTGCCTGGCTGAAGGACTCTGAATGTGAGCTTGGCGTCACCCATGTTTACTCTGCCATATGGAGCCCAGGGAAGTTCCCAGCACCAGCCTTGCATCCTGCCCGCCTTCCCCAAGGAGTGGTTCGATGTTATGTTAGGTACATGTTATGAGCTGAACTGTGTCCCCACAAAGTTCACATGGAAGTTGTAACCCCCAGTACCTCAGAATGTGAACTGCTTTTATAACGCATTCATTTTAATGAGAAAAAAAGGAAATTGAAGTTAAATGAGGAAAAAATGTGAACATCAAAATTTCATGATGAGGTATTTTACCATCTTATGTAGTCCTTTAGATGTGTTGCTTTTACTAGAATGTGATTTTCTTAAGTATAAGAGCCATGTGCCGTATATTTTATATATGTGATAGAGACAAAGTGATTTAGTTTGACTTATTTTTAATCCCCATCACCTACCCCAACCCCTCCACAACATGGGGTTTATTTAGGCTATGTTAAGTAGACAATAAACACATGTTGGCTATTAACAGACACAGAAAGAGAAACAGAGGAAGAGGGGGCAGGGCTGCTGGGAATTAATTTCTATCTAAATCTATATGAAGATAAGAAAGAATATGATCTCTGTCTTCTTCATTATTGTAAACTGGGACTAATGGCATACAATATGTAAATGTTCAGTGCAAAGTCATCACCAAGTGACCCAGACATAGGAATGACATTTCAATACTTATTTGTCTGCAATTTACATCTATTATCCCTCGAAGCACCTTTGTAACTTTGGGGTTATTTCCCTTTCTATCTTCTTATCAAGTCAATATGACTTAAAGAACCATTAGTGGAGCTTAAATTGAATAAAGCAATAATTTTCTGATTATTGCCTGGTTGACTTCCTGTCATTTCTGAAAATGACCTTACTCTGAAAGGTTGATTTGATGCTCATTTATGTACAAAAGGTTTATCCAGACAGTACATAACTTTTTTTTTCTTTCTAAAGGGTAGATCAAAGCACTGAATTTCACAGTTGGATTTAATTTATTTATTTATTCCTTTGATTTACTTCTACAAACAAATTTCTGTTTGAGAACAGGCATGCTCTCTTATATCTGCAGCTTATGAACTCGTAGTCATGCTAAGATGAAATATTGCTATATACCCTTAGAAGCAGGTTGGTAGGTAAACCTTCACATAGGGACAGTAATACAAAGTAGATTGTATTAATGCCCAGAGAAAATTAGAACTGTATGGTGAAAGCAAGGAAACCACAGAGTAGAAACATACACATCAATTTTCCATCTTTCTTTGGTCAATTATAAATCAGTTAATTACAAAGCTAAATCAAATAATAAGCCAGTCATCACTGAAGAATCTGTAAGCACATAGCTGATCATCTCTTTCAAGAAATAAAAGTGCCACTGATTTTTACATGTATAATTCATACAGCCTACTTTCCTCATTAACAAATTAACATCTCAAGTAAATTATCTAGCATAAAAAATATTCTCGTTCACTTCCCACTCTACTAAAATGGCCTTCTAAAAACATGGGTTTTCTGCCCGGCTGGTGTAGCTCGGGCTGGGAACCAGAGGGTCCCGGTTCAATTCCTAGTCAGGGCACATGCCTGGGTTGTAGGCCAGGTCCCCAGTGAGGGCCATGTGAGAGGCAACCATACATTGCTCTTTCTCCCTCCTTTCTCCTCTCTCTGAAAATAAATAAATAAAATCTTTAAAAAATAAAATAAAAAGTAAATTAAAAAAATAAAAACATAGGTTTTCCATTAATGAATGGATTTACTCTTTCATTAAATCCATGACAGCTTTCTCACCCCTTCCTAAGACAATTGGATTTAAGAGTTAAATTCTTTCTTATGCTTCAAATTAATGTTCTGTAGTCCTTTATATTCTTTAATCACCTTGCAAAAATCAGTAAAATAATCATTCTCAAGGCTAAGAAAACACATTTGAAAATATTTGTCATGCCATTTGAAATTTTTAAAGAAGTGATTGCCTGGCATTATGGCACATCTCCAAATGATTGAGTCTGTTTTCTAGAAGAATATGAACTCCCGGTTGGTACATGGTCATTAATGTTCTGTAAATCAATAGTGACCACAGTCACTGCTCAATGTTTCTTACAGATACCACAGGTATCTTCTTTTGATAAGTATGTCTGTGATGTTTTTAAATACCACAAAGACAGCCTATATTAATATTTTAATCATTTTATGTCTGCTATGAATTATAGGATACCCAGAGATTATTGATTTCATGCCATTGCTTACTCAGATGAGCAAAATAAACATACAAAGACATTTAAAAAGTTGTTCAAAGCAAGGAAGCTGACAATATGAAATGACTTGTCAAAGAAATCAGGGTCTTAGTACATCCCAATGGCGAATGCAGTATCTTTTTGGTTACTAATCTCTAAAATAATGTGAGTCTCACTTAGCTACAAACCAAAGACTCTCTCTTATAAGACTTTATTTTATAAAACACATATTATCTTTCTCTTGGCTTCATTAGTCGTGCTCAGTATAATTTAGTGACAATAATGATGATTATGCGCTCAATCTATTGGGTGCCAAGTGAACTTTGGTTAGATGCAAAGAATTTGATAGATGCACATTATCTAATGTTATCTTCTACATAATCCCAGGAGATCTATACAAGCAATTATCTGGATTTTAATGAAAAAAAATGAGGCTTCAAGAACACTAAATAACTTAGAAAAATATAGACAGCCAACATGAGGTGGGGTTGGTATTTGACTTATGTTAATTTAACTCCAATATCCAAAGTTTACCTACGATTATTTACTTTTAATGTCCTTAAGTCTTATATTTTCATCTGGACCTTGAATTCTTTAAAGATATGAATCCTATTTGCACTTCCTTTTATTACCCATAATGTCCTAGACCCTTAAATGAATACATTATCTTTGATTTACAAAAAGAGTTAATGATCGGTGAAAGACATTACGTAGACCATTAGATCTATCACTGAGACCTAAGACTACAAATGCATGATGGTACATTTATCAGGAAAACAAAAACAAAAAAGCTGGTTTTCAGTTTCTAACAAAAGAGAAATGAATTCCCTGAAAGTGGCATTATCAATTTCACTAAAATGGTAGGAGGTGGAATGTGACATTTGTCAATTGTCTGTTTAGTCTAACTTAGCACTTCTAAGTCCCCTGATACCTTGGCCTTGGCAAGAAAATAACACCTAACGCATGATCCTTCTGTAAAAATTAGTTCCATGAACATGACTTCATGTGTCACTGCTATCCTAGCCACCAACTTTGCTACTTCTTTTTTTCACTCAGGTCCCCACACCTCAGTCGGTTATGAATTAACCATTCTTCTGGGATTTGCCTCTACATTTTGCAAAAAAGCCAACACTCCTGTGTTGTTTCTGATCCAGGTAGGCCTCTTATTCTCTTGTTTGCATGCTCTATGCATATCTCTTCCACCCAGCCTCACCTGCCCTCCCACCCAGGACAGGACCCAGAATTGTTCCAAAGGATGGGTTTTTATGTTTCAATTACTCGAGGCTCTAGAATCAGATTTATTTTTTCTGTGGTTAAGAAAATGTATTATAAACATATGTTGTATCTTCATATGTGTGTTTCTTGACTTATAAACTGGTTATTTTATGAAATGCAATTAATTTCCATGAACGTTAAAAAATAAAACCTAATCTGCAAGAGCATTCTTCAAAAAAGAACACTTTAATTTAACACTGTTGATAAAAGGCATATTCTAATAAGCCAAATACGAAAATCTTACTGGAACATGAAAAGTTTTTATTGTAATAATGTTTGAACAATATATCAATTTCTCCTTAAATCTCTGTGCTCAAACATTTTCTGTAATCTTAAAAATACACTGTCGTTACTAAAGAAACATACAGACTTAGGTTTGGAAAAGGCTATTCATATTCCGTAGGCTAATAGTCTTCTCTTAGATGCTTGGGCAACTCAGTCCTTAAGTAAACTCGTCATTTACTGAAAAATACTTAGTTACCTGAACCTATGTGCTGTAGAGTTTTAATCATATTAATCCCTGCTTCATTCTGCTTCTATAATCCAAGTGATCCTGGGAATTTTTTAAATGACACTTTTCCTCTAAATCTTTACTTATTTCTCAACTAGATTTGTGAACTTTTAATATTTTCAAATACAGGATTCTTTACAACTCAGTGAGACAAAATTAATTTTATTTTTATCTACATTTTTTTCCTTGAGTAACCTTGATCCATTTTTCCAACCAGATGAATACTTTAACCAAAGGGGATTTTAACAATGTCAGTGAATTTCTAAATTTCTTACCTTGTGTATTTCTTATTAGGAAGATATTTATTTTATTGTCTGAGAGAAAGTTTTGGTGGGATGATTAAATAGCTTATCTTATCAGAAGGCCTCACTACGTAAGACATGAGAATTGGATTCACAAATGGGATTTGGTTTATATTTGTACAAGCTTTCTGCTATAACTGTAAAATTGAGTAACTTACTTAACATCCCTGGACTTGTTTCCCCATCTGTAAAATTAGGGTAAAAACTATCTCACTTTATAGAACTATTGTGGGATTAAAAGTATATAACATATAATCAGTGCTCTGAACTTGCTAACTTATGACTTTCTGCTGGGTGTTGTAAATTTTGAACAGAATCTACTATATATATCCAGAGACTCAGGTAGTCTTCCGTCCTGCAGAGGAGATGACATGTCATTTTCCAGTCTTTGTTGTATGCTTCTCAGCCTAGTCCTGTGTGCTAGGATATTTACATATGTAATGTCATTGTTAACAGCCCTGCTGCAAAAGCAAAAATGAGACAGATTCTAGGCAACTCAAAGACTAGTTTTACTTCCTGTGTTATTTTTGGCACACTTGGAATTTTGAGTGGCTTAATGTATTTCTGCCAATAACAAAAGTCCGATTGATTTCAAAGCATTTTCAGATACCATTGTAATCAATGAATTGTCACCCTGAATAAATCTGGTTCACATTGGGTATACTAAATAAGTTGCCAGAAAAATTGACAGTGTTTATTTAGTGAGGCTGATTTTAATTTCAGATACTGCATTTAATTATTCATTAATGTAAATCTCCTTTTATGTGGGTTCAGCTAAGTTAGTACTACCATAGGAAAACTTCAAAAGCTTAGGAAAAAAGAACAACATAGAAGAGAGTCAAAACCTTGTATTTACTCAGAGTGTTCAGTCATTTTTTACAAACAGGCTAGCATACCTAACACAACATTCAACTAAGAAACTGTAATGCATAGTATGCATTTATTAACCTAGCTTTCTTGCTACTTTAATTAAAATGAGGCTTTATATTTTTATTTATGACATTTAAATAAAATGTCATATTGATGTACCGTCATCATCATATGCTCATACGTCATTTCTCTCCCCCCTCACGGTGTCAACACAGCAGGAAGAGGACGATGTAAATGTCCAGCAGCCAAAGTGCGTGTCAGGAGACCGATCTCACTGAGTCAGAAAAGAATCTTCATTCACGCATCTACAACACTTTATATATATATATATATATATATGCTATATATATAATATATTATATATATATATAATTTTATATATATATGCTGGTGTTTGATCATATTACTGATCATTCATGTGTTATATAAGGGAACTGTAATTAGGGGTGTGACTGAATTCACACTCACAGTATGTGTTGGGCTGACATTCAACCTGTCTCCTCGGCCCACACTTTTTCATCCATTGTATAAGAGTCTGTTCTTTAAAGAAATCTTACAGTTGCTTTTCTGCTGTACGGTTTTATTAATTCTGTATTTTTAAAGTATGAATGCATTTTTCTGTAACCACTTCAGGAAATCCACTGTATCTACCATAAAAATGACTTTGTCTTAACATGTTCAACAAAAGCATGATTGCAATGCATTTATGTTACATAAATGGGGATGTTAACTATTGGGGTAAAACTGCAGAGTCTAGAATACTTTTAAGATACCATGAATGTTGTTTTCATAAAGTAGGCACGAGAGACTGAAAACTAGGAGAAACAGGAGAGCCTCTCTCCTAAGGAGAACCAAGCCCGTGTGAGAACACGGTTGCGCCTGGCTCAGAGGCCATCCCTTCCCCTCTCGCCCTCACATCAGCTTCTTTGACTTGCATGCCAGGGAGCAAAGATATCCCCTTACAGATGCCATCTCTAAACCGTCAACGCGTCATAAAGCATACAATGTCCTCCAGGACACAATCACACGACTAGGCTCAACTTACACGGCATTTGTACCACCATTGCAAACAACTGCTACTTTTACTTTGAAATCTCCTTCCGAAAATTACAGAGGTGAACCAGAATGTAAAATTTCTCTTTTTACTTAAAATTTAACAATGGTTTAAATTTTGTTTGTAATTTAACAAGAGTTAGGGCTGCTCCTAATTGTCATGAGAGAAAATATCATCCTCTCTCTAAATGTATTTGCTCATAAAATATTCATTGTAATGCATTTTACTTCTATTATGAGTGAGAAAAAAACGCCTTAAACCTGTTGAAAATTTGACATTAAAATGCTGGTTTATTGCTATAGTTGTATAATATAAATGCATAATCTAATTTTATAAACAATCACATGGAACTAATCTCTGAATACACTGAGGTCTAATCATTTGATATAAAATTATATAACAGATTGTGACTAGTTAGTATTCATTTCCTTATCTCCTTTTAGTTGTTATCACATTAAGTTGACTAGAAAAGAATAGAATTTCACATGTTCAAATAAGTACGATACTAACTTCAACACATCTCCTGCCTGTCTGGGACCTGGACAACTAAAATACTTCTCGGATTTAAATTAGTGGAACCTTCCTGACCTTGAGCGAGTGACTTAACTAGATATTTTGCTAGTTCCACAGTCACCATGCTCATTCCATCAGCATGTCATGGGCACCGAGGACGTGGACAGAAAGTGCTCACGTCAGGGCCAGGCACACACTGTGCACTCAGTAAATCGGCCATTGTTGTGGATCACATTTTATCAAGAAAGCTGTCGAAATGCAATAACGTGCTTTTAATTTATGGGTGAAGTTATTGTCGAGTGAGTTAATAATATATGCAGAGAAGGCTGAATGAGAAAATCATCAAGTATGGAGGCACTTTCCACAAAATGTGGGTCAAACATTGTGTGTAAAATACTACAGTTGTCAGACCATCTACATTCAAAGTCCACATCAAGGTAGTGGCAATATTTATGTAACTTCAGTAGAGTTTTGCTCTTTTAATTAGTCAACAGGTTCTTTGCCAACTTTCCAATTTCTAGCAGAGTACATTCAAAATGAAAACGTGTTTCTCAGAGGAAAAAAAACAGTTAAATTTTACAGCTTGCAGACAATGGTCTTCATGTCCCTAAAGAATAAAATTAATCACTATTTGCCATTTACTTACATAATGACCCAAAGGTTCAGCCTCAAACATTACAAAAAGTGCAGTAAAGGTGAATAAAAGATATCATATGGTTTGGTCAAACCACACAGTTTAATCTTAAAACCAGTACTCTAGATTTGACTCACATACCCCATAGGTCCCAAGACCAATATCCGCATATTTCTGTTTGTTATTTGAGCATCATGTCAATAACTGGCAATACTGCTGGGTGGGGAGGCTCGGAGATTGCTAGAGAAAAACAAGGTCTACGTGACTACCAATGAGACTGCTCAGTGGGCAGTGCTCAGGCAGTCCTGAATCCAAACCAGAAGTCTCCATCTCTAGCAGTACAATTCAAACCTGAGCACATTCCTGAAAGGATGAGATATGCTCTCATCTTAGGCACTGAGTAGATTAGGAGCCAGAAAAAACAGGCATATGTGCTGTCAACAAGCGAGGACTTCATTTGCAAGGGCTCCAGCAGGTGGGGAATCAAAAGATACAGGTAGGGGTTAACGGGAAGCAAACAGATGGTCAGTGACTTTCTGGTGGATAAATGGTCTGGTCTGAGACTCAGAAATACCATCTCTTCTCAGTCTTTATGTCTTCATGCCAAACAGGTGTGTGGAAATCTGAATAGGGAAAGGTTGAATAGTTAATTTAGGAGGCTGGAAAATTAAAATAGCAAATTACCATGGGAAATGCTAAATAGCCAAAATAAAATTTGGACATCTTTCCTCATCTAGGTTGATAGGTGACCTGAATTTTTCCTCGAACAATTAAAGCTGATTACTTTGATTTTGTACGTTAATGTTGTTGCATCTAGTTGATTGACAGCTATATACATATTCAGAATAGAAAATGGGAGCTATGCAATAAACTGTTTTCATATTAAAATAAATGTTTTCATTTATTACCACTGACAATTAAATTGATAGGGCAATCACTCCTCTCAAACAGACACTTTTTTCTTTCCCTCTTTTGGCCAGAATAGATGCTGGATAAAGATGAACTATCAACAGCTTTTGACGGAGATGATTCAATTAAACAAAAACTCCTTATTTTTAAATACATTTTACATTCACCTGTATTTTAAGAAATCCTTCATTCAGGAAGGCAACCATTCAATGCCATATAGAGATCCTATATATTTGATATACACATTTTAGATTATACTCTCTACACAATTTATGTTTGAGTGTAAAGATTATAACTCAAAATGTTTATTGAAAAAATACGAATCACTAGGCAAACTTATTAAAAATGCAGACCCAATTCTACCTACAGATTTTTTTAAAAATCTGTATCTTAAGGAAGCATCTGATATAATTCTTATGCCCACCTTCAAAATCTGAGATTTGTTGCTATAAATATTACAGTAAAGATACACCAAGAGAACTACTAATTTTTAATCACTGCTGTTATACTTTCTACTTAAAGAATGTTTAAAGGAAAAGCCCATGATTTGGTCAATGAGAACCCTGGACTTGGAATCACAGAACATAAGTCCTGTGACTTAGTAACTCTGTAATCTTAGAAAGGTCTTTCAACGTCTCTAGTCTTTGGTTTAACTGTTTCACTGAATGGTCAAAGGCTGTGATCTCTCAGTCCTAACAGCCATGACTATAGAGTTGATACTACACTGCTAATTAGTACTATAAATCCTTAGAACTCTATAATTAATATTGGATATAGATCACTTATGTTTCAAGTTTTAGTACTTACATGTAAATGTGTATTTATTGCTACCACTTGACTATTTTTAAATGCTTACTTTCTCTTTACAATAATTTGGAAGTGGGAAAAGAATTTTAAACAAGATATAGCTAGCTTGAGAATTAAATTAGAAATGTGATAGGAGAAAAGTTCTCATTTACATATGTTCTATGAATATTCATTGCTTTGTACTCAAAGAAAGAAAATATAGTCTAAAAAGCTGTTTTGTACATTAACATCTGGATACCTAAGATGTCAAAGAAACCTGCCAATTGTAAAATCTCCTTGGTAATCTTAATATAACTTTTAAAATTCTACATTTCAAAGGAACTAGGAAAGTATATTTTAATATATCTGTTATATACTGAACAAGTCCTACAAAGTTCATCATGATAGAAAAGAATTGAGATCGCCATCACATGCATTGTTGGGGCTTCAGAAGAATGGAAAAGCTTTCAAATGCTTAAAGTGCACCCACTCAAAGCTACTTGATAACACCACTAACAGGAGAGTGGCTGTGTAGGCATTCAAATAAAGCTTGGATATGCAGAAAGTCATCTGGAAATTGTTTGCCGATTGCTATTGACCATACAAGACAAATGCATGCTCTTCACATCACATTCTCCAGGATACTGTTAGAATTTTTCTGAAGATGACTTGGCCATTACTATAAAAACACGAAGTTCAAACTTTGGCCCTGTTCTTTAGCAGTTCATCAACCTCAGCAACAATAAACCAATAAAAAAGATAATGTTATGTCTTCTTAAACTTAGGATAAAGAAAGTTTTTAAACATTTTTAAAAATAGATAGTCTGATGCCTACTTGACTCTCACAGAAGGTCACAAATGCATAAACACTTACAGTGACTCTACCAACTTCTCTGAGAAGTTCAGATTTTTCATTAGGAGTTAAAGCTGAGTTATCCTAACTAGAAACAGGAGTGTCTTTATATAGAGATTAAAAGTTAGTCTTTCATATTCTGTTTATCATGTAACTGTGTGCTTGCTTTTCAATATTTCTGCAGAATAAAGCTTAATACTTGCTTAGAAAAGTATTTCATTTTTTTTTACCCTATGTGTGTCAATATGAATATGACTTATTTAGGAAAAGCAAGAATATATTGTATAATGAGGTACAAAATTTCCCGATTTTGCATTTGGTTTAAATAGTGGATTGTTGTCCCTGTTCACTAAGCAATGGTAGAACACTAGGACTTGCTCGTTATGCCTCAAAGTGAAAAATTTTGTTTTATTGTATTAGTTTGGCCTCAAGGTTAATTGATTTGTGATGATTTGATGGGCTAGGCACAATTTAAATTATAAATTGAGACCAGAAGTTCCAACAATATACACAATAATGTGTTCATTAAACAATCTATATGATTGCTCAATAATGTTATGCATGTCAACTTATAGAAAAATACATGACTAGTGTGGCTCAGTGGATTGAGCTCCAGCCTGCAAACCAAAGGGTCACTGGTTCAATTCCCAATCAGGGCACGTGCCTGGGTTGCAGGCCAGGTCCCCAGTGGGGGGCACGTGAGGGGCAACAACACATTGATGCTTCTCTCCCTCTCTTTCTCCCTCCCTTCCCTTGTCTAAAAATAAACAAGTAAATCTTTAAGAAAAACTTACAGGAAAATATCAATCTCATTTTTTTTTCCACAAATAACAATTGAGTAGATTCTGCATGCCAGCTCTTTTATGGACCCTGGGGATATAGCAACGTACATGATAAAACAAGACCTCTATTCTTGTGGATTTTACCTGCTAGTGGGGGGAAAATAAACTACATAAAATAAAAAAATAAATCTAAATAGAGTCCCATGGCTGAAATAATGCAGGACAATAGGATGGAAAGTAATAGGACAATTTCTTTAGATTGGACAGCCTCTGGTATGGAGCATTTGAGTGGGGGATTGGATGAGAGAAAGGAACTACCTCTGTTAAGGAGCACTCACAAATGAAGAATAGCAATCTCAAACTCCTGAGTTATTGGGAGACTAGCACATTCCATTAACAGAGAGAGGGCAGCACAGTTGGAACACAGTGATGAAGACGAAGAGGAGTATGAGATGAGCCGCACTATCACCATCGCTTGACCCAAAGCCAATAGGCTCTCCATTGTGAAGTCAGGAGAATTATAATATGTTTATCTTAAATATATTCTGAGAAAGTACTTTAATTATATGATAACATTTGGTCTATTTATTCATTTCAGTAGTGTGATTTGTGGTTGTCCCTTGCTAACTTTTCATTTTTTAAAATATTTTATTTATCCACTTCTAGAAAGCAGGGAAAAGAGGGAGAATTAGAGGGAGAGAAACATCACTGTGCAGTTGCCTCTTGCATGCCCCCTACTGGGGACTTGGCCTGCAACACAGGCATGTGCCCTCACTGAGAATGGAACCATGACCGTTTGGTTCGCAGACCTGCACTCAATCCACTGAGACAGTGCGTAAGTTTTCATTTTTATACTTTCCTCAGACTCACAAATTATCCCCTAACTGCTGGCGTGCAGTTCAGTTAAGCAGCTTTCCTTTAAATTAAAATGAAATTAGATCCCCAAAAGAATGAGGACTTCAGATTTTCAGAAAAGAGATATAGACTCTCCCAAATGTTTTCTGCTAGCAAGCGCAATTCATTCGACCAAAAGCCCCGCTCTATGAGGTCAGTAAGCCTCTTGCACAGACACCAGGTAGAAGCAAGCAGTAGGCTAACGCAGGGTGAACGCAGTCGTAGCACAGAGTTTCAAAATCTTACAATTATTAAGGAATTGTCATTGAAGAGTTGGCAAATCACACAAAATGTGTCTTTCTTTGTGCAAACTCAACAATTTCACATTCCCAGCAAAACTCAACCGAAAGTTCCACTTCTCCCTGAATCTGGCTGATTTTCAACAAGGACCAAACCTTTCAAGAAGCAATTTACTTTGTAAACGAATTATCAAACTGGTGAACTTGTTCACAAAAGTGAGCAATTCGGTGTTGGAATCCATCAAGAACATCTCAATATACGTGACAAGGAACAGAAAGGCTAAGCACTGGCTTTTAGCTGTGTGGACTCACCAGCAAGCCTTGGCTAGCAGGAGAGAAAGCAAACTGCTTTCTCCTGTGCATACAAAAAATTGCTCACTTGGCTTCATTATGGTCCATGAATAGAGAGACCATATAATTCATCTCCCAAACTGGGACACTTTCAAGATTAAAAGGAGGCTCTATCAACAACTACGGGGGGGCACAGAATTTACGCAGGACTATCCCAGGCAAAATGGGACACGCGGCCTCCCTATCTCTGAAGCGCAGAAATGGAAGCCTTTAGAAATGGATACCTAATTGCCTCACAGAGAAACGTGGAGTCTAATAAATTATAAACATCTTTGATAAGGGAAAAAACACCCATCTGGGGCACTGTTATCTAAACCTCTAAGTTAGAGCTTCCCTCCAGTTTCACCCACTTCATGAGGCGAAGAGTAAGCTCACCAATATAAAGAAGCTCTGAGCTTCTTACAGAAAAGCACTAAACTCTTCAGCTGCAATAGTTGTTGAGCACAGACACATAATGGGGACATACAGAAGACTGACCTAAATGCAAAATTGTCACGGTACACCCTGACTTACCCTATGTATCACCGAGTTTGAAAAAATTCCCATTGCTGGGAGAACAGATGCTGGGCATTTCTCTCGAAATAATAGTGACAGGTAAATCTCTCTTCTCTATACCAGGAACAATTTGAATAACATTGAAGTCCTGGATGCCTCAAAGGTTTTACAAAATTCACTTCTGAAGTAACTGGTCCAATTCTTTTTGGAGGTTTTCTCTTTGAAAACATCCCCATTGTTTTCTATGGTTATGGATCAATTCTGAGATCAATTTTGGAGATTTATATTTTTTAGGAGTCATCAACTTTATTTAGTTTTTATTTTGATTTGAATAGTCTCGGGCAAATTATTCTCTTAGAAACCTTTTAATTTACCTTTTCACTGTGATTACTCTGCCATTCACCTTTCTAATTTATATACTTTTTTATTAGATTGACTAGTAGTTTGTCGTTTCTTCTCACCTCCACAAAAGAACTTTTGATTTATTTAGCAATTCTACTCCTCTGTTTGATAACTTATTATTTTTTCCTTTTGTCTTCATTAATGTATTTCTTTTGTTCTCCATGGCTTCATTTGGTTGTTCTTTTAATAACTTCTTAATTTGAATTTTAATCAACTCCATTAAATTCTTTCTTAATTAGTAATGTGTCTTAAGCATGTGGTTTTTTTCCATTTCCATTTATCCCCCTTAGACTCTCTCCCACCTCCCCACCCTACCACCCCTCCCCACCCCCACCCCGCAGTCACCAAACTGTTGTCCGTGTCCATGAGATCTTGTTCTTCAACTCTCTGCTTTTAAGTGGGGGTATGTATTTCCCTCCTTTTACCCTCAAGATTAGAGAGATAAATGGTTTACTGATGAATCTGACATTTAACTTACTCATTTTTAAGGTAACCTTCATCTAATATGATCCTGATATATTATATACCCTAATGCATAGTATCTATTCCTAGTTAATCAAGTTTCTGATTGAAATGAGTATCATGGAGCTCTATCACTTTTGCTGTTAGAAGTAAAAAGAAAAAAAAGCAACCTGTCCTGGTATCTGGACATTTGCCTTCTTGTTTCTGGGTTTGATCTCACAGGCTGCATGGCCTTAAAAATTTTCACTTTCACAGCTTCTGATTTTTTTCCAGACTGATTAGTGTTATCAAAATTAAAATTATCATTCAAATAAAAATTAGCTGTTGTTCTCTTTATAAATGTATTTCGATTTATAAAATGATTCAGAAAGACACTCCTGTAATAGCCACCTTCCTAATATATTTAAATCGCTCCTTTAGTAGCAACAACAACAACAAAGTGTGATTACTTTTCAGAAACCTGTCTACAGAGAGCTCGACTTATTGTTGGACGTACAAAATAATCTTGACCTGACACTTGAAGTAAAAGTAGTTACCCAAAACACACATATTTGGATCTGAGCTAGAAGCTTACACACAGTGAGCATCCTGATTCTCCATAATAGAATAAAGATAAATGCTGTGTTCTATTTCTCATGGATTCCAAATTGTAAACAGAGCCATCCAGTCAAAAATATCAGAGAGTGAACTTGAACACTGAACTTTGGATTCCAAATTCAATGAGGGGTTCCTCTGAACTCAGCACTGAGAAGGAAAATGTTTTCTTTCAAACTCATCAATAGACAATATATAGGCACCCATAAGTTATTGCAAGCAAGGCTACGATAAAATAGTTCATTGGTTATTATAGAACTGGCCATGTTGCAATACCAATACACTGCGAAACTAAGTGTCTGACAATCTCAAAAAAGAAAAAAAGGATGAGTTTATTTCTGCTTCACACAGTCAGATGGGTCAGCAGGGCCTCGCCTCCACCCAGTGAACCAGGGACCCAGACTTCTCCCCTGCCCATCTAGACCCATGTGTCCGAGGTAACAGGTAACAGGGGCAGGACAAATCAGGCACACTGCCTTTTAAACGCCTTGGCAGCAAGTGCCACACACATGACTTCTGGCACATCTCCTTGACTAGAACTACTCCTAACTACAAAGGGTCTTGGAAGTGGACTCTTCCTATGAGGTCATGCCTTGTGGAAAGTGGACGTATGCAAGCTTTAGAGATCTCTACAGGAAGTGGTAAAACTGTTTAACCAGGGAATCTAGGATTTTAGGACAAGCATATTTGCCTAGGGTGCCTTTTCAAATTATTAATCATATGGTGAAAATTATACATTAGCTACAGATAACTATTAATTTAGAAACACATGCCAAAGCCTTTCCTCTCAAAACAGACACTAGCTATGTTATTAAGGGTTACAGAGAGACATATTTTCAGTGTTTACTGCAAGCTATCTAGGAAATATTAATTTGCATAAAATAAATCAGTCTTAGTCTCTCTGAATCAGCTACCCTATTGTTCAAACCAATGTCTTTTAGGCCATTGCTGTTAAGTAATTTTCTTTGAAGAATTGTTAGTTATTGAAAAGCACAGCTTCCCCACACACTCAAAAGGTGTAAGAAGGTTCATTCACAGATGAACAGCTGTTTTTCTGCAAAAAGCAGTCGTATTTCCAAAGGTGGGAGATATTAAAGATAACGGAGTAGAAAAATGTATGTAGAAAAACAGTACCAATTAGACTACAAAGTGGAACCTCTGTTACAGAGCTCAGAAACTTTTCTGCAATAGGCCAGGTAGTAAATATTTTAGGCTTTGCGGGACACATGATTTTCATTGCAACTACTCCATCTGGCCACGGAAATGTGAAAGCAGCCCTAAATACCATGTAAGTAATTGAGAGTGGCTACATTTCAATAAAACTTTATTAACAACAAATGCTGTGGCCAGATTCGGCCTGAAGGCAATGGTTTCCAAAAGTCTGATCTACAATCTTGAAATGGTGCTAAATATTATGTTTCTAATCATTTTAAAATTCAGCTCTAGGCAGAAAAAGAAGATTGTAGATCAATCAAAACTAGAATATACACTTGTGTTTTTATCAGCAATATTTGGGCAGAAAAAATGTAAAAATCAATTGAGATCAAGTGGGTTATCGCACAGTTTTTGCCCCAAATCTTATTGTGTAAAATGGTCCAATAATTCCTTTGTATAAAAGAATTCTTTAAATTATTACTTTAAATTCAAACACAGATTTATTTCATACAAAATATATTCCAACAAGAAATGGGTAAAAGTTCTAGTAGATTGGATAAATATGGCTTTTAATCAGTTTAAAAATGTAGAATAACCTGGCTGGTGTAGCGCAGTGGATTGAGCGCGGGCTGGGAACCTAGCGGTCCCGGTTCGATTCCCAGTCAGGGCACATGCCTGGGTTGCGAGCCAGGTCCCCATGAGGGCCATGTGAGAGGCAACCATACATTGCTGTTTCTCTCCCTCTCTTTCTCTCTCCCTTCCCCTCTCTCTAAAAATAAACAAAAAAAAAATAAAATCTTAAAAAAAAATTAAAAAAAAAATGTAGAATAAGTCTTGTCAAGGGTTTCATCTGGGTGACAAGTCCTACTTTATTAAACTACATTCAACTATTGCTTCTCAATAATACTGGTATGAGAAGGCTGACAGAAAGAATCTCACGAGAAGTGAAATATACATAATAAAGTATACGTGAAAAGTGAACAATAAAAAAGTTCTAATCTTTACACAAATATTAGAGGAAACATTTACCATTGCTCAAAATATTGTCACAAACCCATTATGTTGTAGTGTTAAAACTGCAAGTAACTTAGTAATCAATAAACGCCGTCATCAAGTAATGCCAGGATTTACTCTTCTAGAAATGCAACTGCAATGGTAGATATATGGTCTCTGTATAATTTTATGGATAGGAACTGTATTATTTTTCTTCCAGATTGGTAGTTCTAAGATAGCCAAGCTCATGAATTTTCATGGCATCAGTCAAGCTACGCAGCACAATAACAACGATACCACCACTAAAATGCTGTTTCTTCAACTCACAGACACAGGGAACAAAGTATTGGTTGCCAGAGGGGAGGGGTGTGTGTGTGTGTGGATGGGCCAGAGAGGTGAAGGGGATGAAGAAGAACAAAATTCCAGTTATAAAATAAACAAGATATGGGACTGTAGTGGATAGCATAGGAAATACAGTCAATAATGCTATAACAACTTCGTATGAGGACACATGGTCACTAGACTTGTCATGGTGATCACTTCATAAGGTATTAATAAACTAATATTGAATCACTATGTTGTACACCTGAAACTCATATAATATTGTATGCCAACTATACTTTAAAAACGCCATGTCTTTTGCCCTGGTTGGTGTGGCTCAGTGGATTGAGCACTGGCCTGCGAACCAAAGGGTCACCAGTTCAATTCCCAGTGAGGGCACATACCTGGGTTGTGGCCCAGGTCTCCAGTAAGGGACCCAGGAGGGGCAACCACACATTGATGTTTCTCTCTGTCTCTTTCTCCTTCCCTTCCCCTCTTTCTAAAAGTAAATAAAAATCTTTAAAAAAATGTCATGTCTTTAAATGATAGTTCTATAACAATTGGCTGAAATTTCATTTGTAAGAGTATTTGTTCTAAACAGATTGGGCGTTGATTACTTCTTAAAGCAAATATTATCTCCATTCAAATATTACTAATTTGTAAATCAACCACAGCACAACAGAAAGGTAGAGCCAGAAAATGAGACTTCGAGCCTCAGGTTTTACACTTATTAGCTGGGTGCTGTGGATCAGATCACAGCTTCTCGGAATTCCTGTCTCATCATCTGTACATTGTAGGAAAGCACATTTGCTCTGCCTACTTTTCATTATGTTGTCAGGATCCCAGAAGATAATATACTTGTAAACAACGTACATGCTCTACAAATGTGAGTTATTGTTACTATTTTGCCAATCTCCCTTTGGATAAGAAAATCCATTTACTAAATTGACAATTTAACTACTCAGGAAATAAATGGCTGCTTTATCACATTCATCACTAATAACGTGTAACCAGTCAGCTGTGCTCGAAGGCCAAAATCTCCATATATTAGAACAAATATATGTTCTATATATTAGAACAAATGTAAAAACTCAATATGTATTACCGAGTTACATTTAGGTATTAATTACTATGCCTAACATAATAAATGTGGATTTTACCCTTGGAGAAATATTTTTAAACCTAGTAAGCATCTAGCTAAAATGAAATGATTAAATCCATGTTGAATGATTATGAAAGATAAGATCTCCCTGCAGTGTGTCTCTTTGCTTCGGCAGATTTTCATGGAACATTTTGATGTTCAGGGAGGAAAAATGTCTTCAAATCTCATTGTGTTATAAGTTCTATAAATCTTCTACCAGACTTTATTTATGGAACTCAACCGCTAAATCATCAAAGCACTTAGGGTTTGATATTCAATCAATATCGTCAGCCTTTCTTAGAGACTTCCAATATGTCAGAACAGGGCAAAGAAAGTGGATAAAAGTCTTCCAGAGAGTATTTTTATTTTTTTACATATCAAAATGTCTTAGGCTTCAAGCTTATCTTCTGTTTAGTTGGGTTCTCTGAATGTGGCTTCTAGAGAGCCAAGGAAGAAAGGCTAGAGAAAGGGTAGGAAACACAGCGGCTCCCCTCCCGCACCTCCTGGAACTGCCATCCTGGCCTGGGCTGAGAGACCCCTGCGTGGCTGAAGGACCTGCTGTCCGTCTCTACTCTCCATCCTTCTTGGGAGTGGGTGTGTGTTAACCTCTGTGTGCACACACCTGTGAGAAATAGGACACACCTACGCCATTTGCATGGGCGACTCAAGGCTCTTTCTTCACTAATGTAGTTAATAGGTCAATCAAAAGGAAGCTTTGAGAACCCCTGATCAGGAGCAGCTTCAACTTGTAATGGGAATACAATCTCTACTCTGTTCAAAGTGAGATATTTAGAAAAAAAAATGGAAAGGTCCCCAGAGGAAACCAAGCTTTCTATGTTATGACAGGTTATTATCCCCATGTGACAGTCCCACAGATGAGGTCCAAATAGTTATAAATGCAGGCCTTGAAGTCTGAGGTGTCCGCTGCTGTGGTGCTGGCTTTTTCAAGGATTGTAGACATGTTCCCGATGAAATCAGGCACATTATACTGAGAACAGCTCTGAGGGGTCACTCTTAACATGAGATTCCCAAATTACGAAGTGGACATTTTCTCCTAGTTCACCGCTATTAGAGTAGCAGGCACTGTTTCAGAAAATTACACTAGGCAATACGTTATGATTTGGTAATTTTTTCAGAAGTACATTTTATTTTTTATGCTTTAGTTCTTACTCCTTTCAAGGATGTAATGAAGCATTTATTAATATTCTAGATATAGCATGACTGATAGAAACAGCAATGAACATTAAAAATATGTAGAAGCAAATAGCTCCAAATAGCAAACATTTACTTTTAAACATCTTATTTTTTTCTCCTAAAATGTCCCTGCATGATAAAATCGGGTCAGGTTATTTTCAGGTTAGATGCCAGCTCAATTCCTCCAAGCAGCTCTGTCTTTAGTGATATGGCTCCTCTTGAGTTCTTGCGTGCAGAAGTTTCGTCTTTCCCTACTCTCCATTCAGCTCCTTCCCTCCCAGAGAGGGCCACGCCCCTTTGTCCTCTCCACCTGGCCTGATCACCTCTCGGTTCTGCTTTTTATGGTTTTCCAACAATGCTTTACTACCCCAGGGAAGCACTGCAACATAAATAAATACCTGAGTGTATACATACACACATGCAAATAGTGCTGAGCTCAAGGCTATGTGTTCGTTATTCCAATAAATTTATCAACCAGTTTAAGTGGTTTAATACCTATTATTATCAAAGATTTTTCTGTTAAAGCGGCACTAACTTTCAGATTAAAAAAAAGCTTATTTCTTTTCAATACACCAGATGTTACAGTCACTATGGCGATAATGTTAGCAATCTGGTATTAAGGTTTTGAAATCTCGTCTTGTGATGGAATGGATAGGGGCTTCCACAAAGGCTCCATTATCCCCCCCAAGAAAAGACATCGGCATGCAGGCCCACCCACCACCCGTGCTTTTGGTCTACCTCCCAAAACTGTTATCTCTTTCATTTCAACTAGACAGTAACAAAATCTTCAAAGGACAGTTTTGTTGATTTCCCCAATTCTCCCAAACTTTGCAATATTAAATCACTGCCACATTTGCATCTGAATACCTTGTAACAGTATTTCTTTTCAAAGACACTGTGGTAGCTCTCAGCCCTGGGAATTAATCCAAATGACAGCCTCTGAAGATGGCTTTCTTTGATATCTAATCAAAAGCATCAATTCCATGGGCAGCAGCCCTGCTGGGAATTCTGTCAGATTGCATTCATCTAAACACACTGGGTAGGTGAGCCAATGGACAAGTGGTTTCCAACCTCACTTTCTCTGCTTTCTCATTGGGTTGCCACGTGCGTTTGTGACGGGACTATGAACTGGCGAATAGGTGTGTACACGGAATGCACGACGCGATTTCACTGTGCCCTTATTGGTGACTGTGAGTCATCTTCTCCAAGGACTATTTGGAGTTATGTTTCACAGCCGTAGAAACCAGGACTGTCCACAAAAAGGCTCCATACACCCTAATCACACTTACGGATACCATTCGTTTTTTCTCCCTGGTCTTTCCAATTTCTTCTAATATGAGACAATGAATGGCATTTCCTTTAGACCCAGATAATATATTGCCTCTAGGCACAGGACTTTTAGCACATTCTGGAGAGCTTTCATCTAAACCTCCAAGGTCACAAATTGTGGCACGTAATAAATTATTCTCCTCAGTACCAAGAAAATGCTTTGAGTAATCAGTGAACACACATCGGGCGACAGCACCGGGCGGGCAGAAGGATGACGGTAGCAGTCCAGGTGTTGGCGTATGGCATAAATACCGGAAACAACCAATGAACAGATCTCTGCTATGCATACATGGTAATGTGGAAGTTTATGATGCAGAAAATTAAGTGCACACAAAGTTAGAGAAAGACCTCATGCCGGAGTAATTTAGAAAGCTTCTTTGGGCCCTAAACAAGGTAGATGGGTGGGATAAATGAATGGAAATGATTTCAACCAAAAAGACAAAGTCCAGTAAGCAAAGCTTTAAAAATGGTGCTATTATGTGGGCAGAAAATAGTATATTCTGGAGAAATAGAAACACAACAAAAACTTCTGTCCTGAACAGAGGTTTTCTTTTGAACACCTCTGTTGAACAGTTGCAGAAAATAAAGGTCAGTTAGACAGGTTAGAATTTTAGAGAGCCTTTTGAACCAAATGAAGTTGTTGAAAGTAACAGGCATATTGATATGTAGAAATATAACATAAGTGTAATACAAAAATCTAAGAAATTTTATATAAAAATAGACAGTGACTAATTTACTAACCCCTCTCGTTCTTCATCTATATATATTTGGAGATTCCATGAAACAACTACAGACTTGCTCCTAGAACTAATACCTTATGGATGTACTAAACCATACACAATGGATGGAGAGAAAAAATTCATTTAATCAAAGCAAGGAACTCAGGAAAGACCTAATGAGAACTGTGGGATTTTAAATAGGAACTTACAATGTGAGGAAAATTAAGAAATGTGAACTGGAAAACAAAACATTCAAGATTTAGAAACAGTGAAACTTTGATAAATGAGATTATTCTTCATTTTCCCTCCCTTCTAGAAAATCATCTTCTAGTCTTATGTACTAGAAAATGTTTTCAAATAATCTGATTTCCCAGGAACTAAAATATTTGGTATTTTGTTGGTCATCTTCCTGGATAGGAAAGAATAAACACAAATAATTGAGTGTGTTGAAGGTACATATATATTTTTAAAGATTTTGTTTATTTACTTTTAGATAGAGGGGAAGGGAGGGAGAAAGAAAGGTACAAGAAACATCAATGTGTGAGAGCTACATTGATCAGTAGCCTCTCACACGCCCTCAGCTGGGGACCTGGCCTGCAATCCAGGCATGTGCCCTGACTGGGAATCAAACCTGTGACCTAATGGCCTAACAGCTTGACCAAGAAGGCAGCAAACAGGAAGTGATGGGGATAACAATGTGTGCCTAGCATGTACCTTTCTCCAAGTCAGCTGCTCTATTCAGAGTAACTCATTTAATAAAAATGGCCAATTATAAATGTTTTCCAGGTTTCCTATCTTGCCTCCTGGTACTATTAAAAATTCAAGTGCCTACAGATAAGCTTGGTTATAAATATTAATCAGTAACAGTTTCTGGTTGTTAAATTTTACCTGAAAAAAACATCACAGGATTCAGGTGGTCTGGAAAAACTAAAGTTTTCCACTGAAGACAGGAAAAGCTAAAATGCACAGATATCACATCATATATTGTTCCTAGCGTTATGCTCAGCAAGGTGTTATTATTATTACTCGGAAATTTGGAGCTTTCAATGAGAATAGTATTGAGTCAATGCATATGGCTAAAATGTAAGTAAATAGACCCAAAACATTACCCCTAAAATCTACTTGTGGATATTTGTCAACCAATGGTCACCTGGTACTGCTCTGGAACCAGAAAATCTCATTTCGTAAAGCTTTAAGGCTCTTCTGCAGTTACAAAGGGTTCCCAGCCGTGACAGTGGTAACATTTTTCACACTACCTTCTCACTTTGAGGTATTTTCTAACATTTTGTAGAGCCTTAAAAATCTTTAAGAACATTTTTCAAAATAAAATGAACCTATGCTACCACTCTTTAGCTCCCTTTCCTTGACAAATATAAAGGTTTATGCTTTCTATTCTTATTATTTATCATATCTAGGTCTTCTTTCTCCAACTAGATCATTAGTTTCTTTCTTTCAGATCATTTGCTTTGGATATTATTTGCAATATTTTGTTGATAAAATGTTTTGTTAATGGTATCATCACACTTGGTAATTTTTGGCTTAATAATAGAATTTTAGATCAAGTGAGATATATAATTTGTGTAGTCTACATGATTTCATTTAAAGTTGAGGAAATGGGGACAGGCTCAGAGAGTTTAAGATGATCTGATCAAGACTTCTCACCTAGTTGATGACGAGAACTTTGGTATCTTACCTATCTCATGCTTTTCACATTTCTTATCTCATCCATTTAATAAATATTTATGGACTACCTTCTAAGGAACAAGCATGACACATGGACTAAAGGTGAATGAAGCACTTACTCTCATAGTGTATTGCCTAATGGACAGAAATACAGAATAAATACAAACTATATTGCAGTAAAGTAACATTATAGGAAGTTCACTAGAACAACATCTATTCTAGGCTCAGAGAATGAAAACAAGCCTTTCTGGAAATAGCACATGTCATGCAACAACTGAAGAGTAAGTTAACAAAATAAGGATCAGGGTACAGAGGGCAGTTCAAAAAAAAAGGATGGAGGTGAATTGGATCAGGGGATGAAAAACAGAATCTAGCCTTGGCTGGTGTAGCTCAGCGGATTGAGTGTGGGCTGGGAACCAGAGGGTCCCGGTTCAATTCCCAGTCAGGGCACATGCCTGGGTTGAGGGCCGGGTCCCCTGTGAGGGCCATGTGAGAGGCAGCCATACATTGCTGTTTCTCTCCCTCTCTGTCTCCCTCCCTTCCCCTCTCTCTAAAATAAATAAATAAAATCTTAAAAAAAAAAAAAAAAGAAAAACAGAATCTAGACAGGTAGGTGGGGCTGATCACGAATGGCCTTGAAGTCTTACTAGTAAGTTTATTATTTCTATTCTGAAATCCATTCCCAGATTGTAGATAGGGAGGAGACTTCTTCAAACGTGTATTTTGGTATGAGAACTCTGTGATGTAGGGAAAGAATGGGGTTAGAGGAAGCTTAGGTATAAGACAGAAAAGTAGTGAAAATATTGTAAGAATCTGTGCAACCACAGTGATAGCTTTGGTTTCAATTCAAAAAGGAGTGAACTTGCTTTAACGTTTTGAAACTAGGCCTTTGTTATTATATCTCTATTACCAGGATGGGAAGAAAAGAGAACATGTTTATCTTTCAGAACTAAATAAACTTTGGCAAGGAAGAATTTCATATTGTGGTCATTGAAACTATGAGTCTTAATTATTAAAATGGTCCATTGCAACCCAATGAGGGGGCAGAACTGTTTCAGCTCTAAAGACATCAGCCCTGAACTAAATAGTTCACGTTCACAATGCCAGGGCAGCTTTTCCAGCCGTGATAGACATGGCTCAGTTAAAAATTCTAAGAATACTTTAAAATAAGTATTCTCAAAACAAAAAATACTGGAATAGTCTATTTATTTAAAGAGTTCCTCTTCAATTGCAAAAGCAACTGCCAAAATATCAGCCCAGCCCTCGATTGCTCTGTGATTCTGACTAGTTTTGTGGTTGTGCAGTTTCCTTTGCCAATCTAATTTTTTAAAATTATTATGAGGTCTGAACACTGGAAATGCCAAAGAGGAAAAATAAAATCAAACAATGTGATTGCATTATAATTCAAATCTGTCCATTACCTAGGCAAGAGAGTGCAATTATGGTCTTTACAAAAAAATTAAAAAATGAAGAAGGAGGGGGAGGCATTTACAAAAAAGAAATACATAAATTTTGCTTCAAAAGAAATTAGTAAAAATTTTATTTTATACTATAATACATTATGGGCATAAATTCTGATAAAAGGTCTAAAAATAGAATAAATACTAAACTATTACACATAGCAATGGTTGCTTTAAGGAAGCACATTCAAACTTGGTGTTTTATGAAAATGATTATAATGTTAAACAAAGAAATATCTACAAAGATTTATACTTATTCTATGGAAGTTGATCTTTTATTTTAACATTTTTGTTGTTTAACAAGTACTTTTTTTGTAACACATTATTTGCTTCTTTTGAATATTCCATCAATAAAAGGATGTGATACAATCACAAAAGAAAAATAACATTTTTTTCTAAATAGGGAAGGATATCTGCACATAATTGCTATGTTTTTTGTTGTTAGAGTTTCAGATGACTGTTTTTTTGGCCACCTTTTCACACTCATCTTCTTTATTTCCATGGGACCACGGCCACTCGAACCCGAGCTCTGGGGGTCTGAACACACCCAGCACGCTCAGGCCTTTTTTCCTTGCTTGTGCTATTTTTTCTGAGTATAATGGTGCCTGCAATCTTGAAGAGTCTTAGTTATCATTGATCAACCAGAATAAAAAGTAGCTCCTTGGTGCAAACTTCCCTGACTTCCCCAAGAAGAATTAATTATTCTCATCGTTATCGTTCCATCAACTTGTCAACTGTATTTTTGGTTTATAAAGTTCAGAAATAGATAAATATAAAACATATTTTAATTAGCTATATTTTATATTCTCTATAGATCATTAGAGGATTTCAATGAAATAGAGGTTAGCGACATAGTATAAATATATGTAAATACACACATACCAGCTCATTTAATTCATAATAGTAAATGATTATTAATTACCATGATGTGTCATATTCACAGTGCTTGCTATGTTATTCAAAAATGTGTGATTTACTCAAATAGATTAAATAACATAGGGCTATCAAAAAGATATCTTAAAATTTTGTATATCTAACAGCTAAATTATCAAATCTATAGGATATTTTATGTGCATAGATCAAATAATATTTAGAAATAGTTTCCAAGTATATTCATATACTAAAGTCTATCCCAGTTATTTATAGAAAAAAATTTGAAAGTAAACTTTCTGTTATTAATTAAGGAAACACTCATTGGTAAGCTATGAGCAAGGTACTGTGCACAGCAAAGCACTGGGAATTCAAACAGGGGTAATGTGAACCTCTTGCCCTCAAAGAGTTCTCAGTGCAGTAGGTAGACAGGATAAGAACAAATAAACGCAGTACCAAGAAGTTGAGATTAAAATGGAGGTAGCTACAAGGTATAGCGAGGGTACAAAGATAACGGTAGCCAACTGTACATGGGAAAGTCAGAGAAAATGTCCAGTGTTATGCAGAAGTTCACCAGGATAATGAGATGAGAAGGGCTTGACAGGAAGAGAAAAGGGCGTGTACAAAGGCATTGAAAACCATGGCCTATTCAGGAACCTGAGTACAGTTAAGGATGACCGAAGTGTATGGCAAAGGTGGAAAGAAATCGGGAGATGGCCCCCACTGGGTAGCTCTTTTCGTTAGAGGGTCATCCTGATATGCGAAAGCCAAGGTTTCAGATTTGATTCCCAGTCAGGACACATACAAGAATCAACCAATGAATGAATAAATAAGTGGAACAACAAATCATCGCTCTCTCTCCCCCTTTAAAATCAGCAAATAAAATTAAAAAAAAAAAAAAAAGAAATCAGGAGATGATGTTCAGAGGACAGAGATCAGAACTCTAAAGGGCTCTTATTCCAGGAAAGCTCTTTGGACTTTTCTTGTGGGGAGGAATTGGGGTCTAAGATAGGAAGCAGAGACCCGAGTCTGGGCTATGGTCAGGAACTAAGGGAGAAAACACTAAGCATTTCTTTGATGTCTCATTTAGATCTCCAGACACATTCTAATTTTACTCATACTTCATAATTCTATGCATTATGTCATTTTACAGACTGAATGAAATACATAGGATTAAAAAGGATAACACTCCGCTTAAGACTTATTTTTTAGTTAAATCGTACTGAATGCTTACATCTGACAGAGATGTAAAAATAAGGAATTATATGTATGTGTGCATGTATGTGTGTGTGTTATTCTGTTCTGAAAAAGTTTAGCCATTGTTGATATAATGAGAATGGTTTGTGCGACACTGACGTAACCTGGCAGCCGAGGAGAGTGGACTGGAGTGCGCAAGCCTGAACAATGACAGCTTCACCATATCAGTCATTCTGGGTGATAGATGCCACTGAGTGAGCACGAACACTCTGTGGTCACCACATTCAACATGACTAAGAGAGCAGAGCAAAGAACCTGTACCAAATTTTGCATTAGGTTTGAACATTCCTCCACAGAAACTATTCGGATGATTCAGAAGGCTGCAACTATGAGCAAATGGTGATTGGCAGCTTCATCACAACAATGTGCCAATTCATGCATTGCATCTCATACAGAGTTTTTTTTTTTTTTTTGGTGAAACATCAAATCACTCAGGTGACTCAGTGCTCCCTACAACCCAGACTTTGGCACCCTGTGACTTCTGGCTTTTCTCAAAACTAAAATCACCTTTGAAAGGGAAGAGATTTCAGACCATCGATAAGATTCAGGAAAATACGAGGAGGCAACTGATGGCAATTCCAACAAAGGACTTTGCAGAGTGTTCTGAACAGTGGAAGAGATGCTGGGAGAAACGTGTGAGGTCCCAAGGAGCCTGCTTTGAGGGGACTGAGGCATCATTGTCCTATGTACAATGTTTCTTGTATCTTGTATCTTCTTCAGTAAATGCCACTGTTTTTCCTATTGAATGGCTAGATACTTTCATGACAGCTATACATACATATTAAATTTGTTATATATAAAACCAAAATAAGGCATACCAGGGTGAGTGTTATTAGTACCGTTATAACTAAGTGATATGAGACAGCAGAGAAATCTTGTTAAGTAGCATTCTGTATCCTGAATACACATTTAGAATTTGAATAAATAACTCCAGGCTTACTAAACCAGATATGGAGAGCTGTGCTAAAGCTAGTGCTATATTTGAATTCATCTTGGGAATTGTGTTATAATGGGTCAAGAAAATGATGATATGTTTTCTGCTTATACATAAAACTTTCACAAATACTCTTGTAAATTAATAAAATAAGACAAGCTTCTTGTATCATGCAACATTTATATTTATATATTATCTGAGCTTCTTGGATATTTAAATAAAGTGAAGAAAACCTAAGGAAAGTAAGTGATAAACAACATGCAATTTATTTATAAAAGTCTCACTTATTGCATGTAGAAACTATACTACTCAACATTTGGAAAATATAACTCAATATTCAACATTAATGTTATCGACAGAAGAGAAATAGAAACTTAAAAATAGAGAAACCCAAAAGAATCTAACTTTAACATTTTCAATTTTGACATGTAATTTTTCAAACTTTACAATCCTTTAATATAGCTATTTATATTCTATTTCCTTCCTAAATTTAACTTTGCTTTTCCCATATGAGACTCAAGATGCTGACCTATAAAATAAAAAGAAACTCCTAAGTATATAGTATGGAAATGATAGAGGTTTGTGATGTAGTAGGCCATTATTCAGACTGAAAATAAACTGATTTTCTTTAAGAAGAAATCTTTTTTAAAGATATTATGCCAAGTTGGCCTGCTCACTTTTCCCCCATTTCATAAGAGCTGAACTAAGATCTGGAGTTTGGAATCAATCTTATCCATTGGTAGAAGAGTTATTTTCAATAATCTCCAGTCTACCTCAGATTTAATACAGGTGCACTGATGTCTTGGCCCCTCTAAATGGAAATGCTTACCTATTCTAGAAACCAGAAGCCACTTCATATACTTTGAGACTTGGGGCCCCAAAGTATACTCTCAACACCATACCTCTGAGAAATGAAAGTTTGCCTCTGCACTCCAGCCCATGCCTGATCGATCCCCTGCTGCCAAAGCCCATTCCTTACACAGATGTTTTCAGGCTTGCCTGAATGGATCTCGGCTTGCCATCTGCTTGGGGACTCCCCATCACCACACTTGGCCTGTCTCTCCCCTCTCATTAGCTCTTCGAGTTCTGACAATGTTGAATTTTACCCAAGGCCTGTGGTCCTGGAAAACTGAAAGTTACACAATCTTCTCACCCTTTGTATTCCAAGAAATGGCTTCCTTTTGGCAAAGAGATGTCCTTCCCATACAATTATCGTAAGACTCGTGGATGCTTTTGTTTACCTGTGACAAGGCCTGACACGCATCCTTGAAATGTCCTCTGTTTGCCTCATAAATGAGTAGCTGATCCAGTGGAACAAAATGCTTGTTAACCAAACGTTAGCTAAGATTCCCTTCTTCCCCTCGACTCCTGCACTTGGCCCAGCTCAGTCTCAGTCTCAGTCTCCTTCACAGCCCCTCTGGGCAGCAGGCTTGACCTCAGAATAAACCAGTCTGTGACCAACTGCCCATCACCCACGAATATCCCTCACTCGCTTCTCCAAACCTCGCCCTTTCAAGTCTTGCTTACTTCTCCTGATTTAAGAAAACCTCTTTGGCCTAACCCTTGACACACTCTCAGATCTCATGGTTGGAGAAATCTCCTATTACCGGAGACCCTTGGCAATAATCCTTTTGAACAAAGTCTCTTCTTAGTTGAGTTCAAGTTTTCGAATACGCACAGTCCAGCAAGCCTTCTGCCTGCATGGCTCAATGGCTGGACTCTTTCCGCTTGCCTAGGGTATTTTGTGCCTCCCTCTGACTCACCGCACCCATTGGGCACACCCCCTCACAATCACCCCTCATATGCCTCTCCAAACTCTTCCAAGCTTTCTTTCAAAGCATTACAGGGGGGTCTTCGCACCATAAAGCATCACATTGGCTTTCTTATCTCAAAACCCATCCAATTCATAGTATCTTTTAGTAATCAGCATCCAGACAGCAACATCCAAATTGTTTTTCATCTAATATTCTTCCAAGATGCCCACATTTCATTGTCATGAAATGTCCTTTCCTCTCCTACATACAGAATGGAAGGCTTATAGATTTTAAATTTGTCAGAAACTCACAAGTAAGGAGAAAATTATATTATTCAAAAAAGGGTTTCTTATTACTTGAGAAAGGAGCTTGATCACAAGCCATTCATAGACACACCATTTAATGTAAGATTGGAAAAACATAAATGTCACAATATTGAGTTTAGGTACATTCAGAGATGCGTTTTGTTAATGAATCACAGTTCTTCCTGCCATTCTTTGTGACAACACATAGATTCAGTGTCAGTCCCTCTGTGGAAGATGCTATGCATCGGGTGGCATGGGAAAGAACCTGTGTGGGACCGAGGGCCCCACCATGTGTGTCCTCGGTCTTCAAACAGCCACAACAGGAACCTGCTTTGTGAAGTGGTGTACATAGACTTTCACATATGCATAGATAGACAGACACACACACATGCATATATTTAGTAATCTCAGTATTTTAAAATGACGCTAGTGATGCGTCCTGTGTAACTCAATAGGCCAAATGGTATGAGTTGTTCTTCCCTTCTTATCATTATAAAACATCATAGTTTGAATGATTTTTTGGTGTTGCCTGAAATGAATTTGAGGCCTTTCTTTACCAGGAGGCTTTGGAAATTCCTGAAAGTGTCTTATCTAACCATACACTTTGTCCTTAATGCCTCTAAAGGTTCCTGGAGAGCCGAGAGCAGGAGGCCCACACAGCCTGGCTGTGATTGGTGGGGAAATGCCATGGAGCATTTCATCATTATAAGGGCTACACTTCAGAGTAAACTGCTTAACCAGAAGGACTCCGGATACAAATCTGTAAGTTCAGCACTTTGCACAAGCTCACATACCCAGCCTGCTCAAATTAGACCAAGGGATGATAGGGTGAATGCAGTTCAAAAACCCATGCAAACAGAAAAAAAAAAAAGTTAATACACATATAATTACTGAGAGTGTTGTAATTTTGTAGCAAACCTGAAAAGGAAATGGTCTCTATCATTTGTAGATACATCCTACAGTGTGCTAAACTGTACTAAGCTAAATAGTTCCTGAAAATGTTTCTCATGTCAGCAAGGTTCATGGTCACCTTTTAAAAGAAATATTTGTCTGCAGTTAAATTACATAATCGTTTAATTTATTTCAATCCCTTTCAATGCCTGTTACTTCAAGAATAAATAATGTAATGTGGGTATGATGATGTTGATAGAAATATTTCTACCACTATTAAATATTATAAGTAATTATAAATTGCAAGCCATGATTATATTCCAAAATTATGCACACTGCCTAAGATTATATTTGCTATGTTTTCTGAATATTTATCACCTAGATCTACAGCATAGATGTGAATGATAAAATAATTACTAACTCCATCAAGTTGAAGATAGTGTTTATTACTTAATGTTTCTTAACACATTCTCTCTATTTTACAATCATTTACTGAACATTCACGTTCTGTGAACCACTGTGTTAGATGTGGGGTTTACAGCATGAGCAAACTGGTCAGCTTGCTGCTTTGTAAGGAAGTCACCTGTTCTTTCTCCGAATGTGATCAATAAGAAACCTTAGGAAGCTTCAAGATGGACATCCAAAGATTTGAAAATGTGTTAATTATAAATAATAGTGATAGATTAATACCTAGTGACTTAAAACAAGCAATGTGCCTCCAAACTTCCAAATATATCTCATATGTACAACCCAATAGCATTTTATTCATATGTTTAAATAAAGTGACATCAGAAATTGTCCAGGTCTTTTTTATTCTTAACCGAAGGAAACCTTGATTCCTGGGAGACTGGTAAATATTTACATGAGTATTGCACTCTAGTTTTTATTGGCTAGTGGAATAAACATAGATACTTTCTTCAACCAGAAGCAAATTTTTCATCAATGAATGGCTTTTTCCTAGTTGAAGAACATGACTGCACCCTCTCATGACTGCAGCCAGCTCTATTCAAATACATCACCAAAGGCTTCAGCTCTGCTTATCCCACAAAGCCACCCATGGAACTGGCATGAGGAGTGGCTAAAAACATCTTGAGAGGAATAAATACAGTTTTGGTGGGGGTGAAAGTTATTTCTCAACCTCAAAGAGCTGCTCGCTCCTTATCTTTATCCTTAATATTTCCTATTTATGAAAAGACATTAACTTGATGTTAATTACTAATCAAGTCTTTTTTATTTGTAAGACAGCAAGGAATTTGACACCTTCCAGCCACTTCCTAAAAAAAATGACTAACTGTAAGTTATCTACCACATTGGTAAAGGTACATAAAAGCCCCTGAAAAGCATTCGTTTTGCTTACATGAAGCTGTTAACTCAGTTGATTCTAAATCATTATTTTGCTATTATTTTTTCATGACAGTTTCTTTCAACACAGCCATTTATTTAGCAAGAATCATGCACATGTGGGTGCAGGTAAAGAAAGGGAGACACTCAAGGCAATCATAGCTGGGAAAGGTCACACTGGACACTTGTGGTCCCCATGCCCTCAGCACCATCATTTTTCACTTCCCTATAAATACTGCATATGTGATATCTGTCTTCCCAGACACACATGGCCAAACAGACAGGCCCCATCTAACTATGGAGTCCTGCACCGTGATCTCTTCTTCAACTAAGTCTTCCTGTTCTTGGGGCTCACAGACCACATGATGAAGTTATAGGGGGTGGGTGGATGGATGGATGGATGAAGACATAATGAAGAATTTATATAAATGGGAGACAAGACATCTGAAATTATATTTTTAAATGGTCATTTTAATCCAATTATGCTAATTTATGGGAGTAGTGTAGGTTTCTTCCCCATTGGTGGCTCAGACTAATAATCTATAACCCATAGTAGTCTTTCTCTGACAATGACTTTTTTCAAAGATGCTGTAAATATGACCTAAGTGGTGTGTTTGGTGGGTTTTGGGAGCCAATTGTTAAAAATTCACAAATTTGGGATGCTACTCATTGACCTATTGACAGCTCAGAAACAGTCAGGGTGGGCATTTACACCATGGAGGTCAGCAGGCACACTAGCAGTCAGGGCTTCATTTTTTAAAATTTTGTTTCTTTTCTTTTCTTTTCTTTTCTTTTCCTTCCTTCCTTCCTTCCTTCCTTCCTTCCTTCCTTCCTTCCTTCCTTCCTTCCTTTTCTATTTTGAGAGATTGTTTGCCAGAATACTTTGCACAGTCCTTCATAAAACTCTGATACAAAAAATAAAAGTATTCCCAATGCTCCTAATTTCTTAGTATCTACCCACATGTGCCATTCACATTTTCTTTCCAAACTCTTTTTGTATATGTTTTTTATCAAGTCTACTTAGTATTTGCAATTTAGTGTTTAAAATTTCATTAGCCATTTTGTTATTAAGTATGCCTTAAAAGGTTGATGGATTTGAAGTACAAGCCATGTCCTCTGTATCTATACACTCTGTGATTTTACAGCCATTGTTGAAATCCCTTCTCAGCCTTGGCCTTTTCAGACAGAAAAAAGTCTATTTATTTTAGACTTTCCTTATATCACCACTCTTTTTAGGCACTCGTCTCTAGACCCTTTCCAGTTCATTCTTTACTCAAAGGTGGCAGTCGGAACCATTTGCAGCAGCTCACTTGTAGGGCAAAGAAAATCTACAACATAACCACAGGAGAATGATGCCTTTCACTCTCTCATCCTCACTAACGTGTAATGTCTATTTATTTATTTATTTATTCATTTTTAATCCTCACTCCAGGATATGTTTATTGATTTTAGATAGAGAAGGAGAGGGGGGGCGGAGAGAGAGAGAGTCAGTGCCTCTGAGCCAGGGTTAGTAATGCCTTTCATTTTAACAATAGCAAGAGCAAAACAAAACATTGGGCTTTAAAACAAACAAAGATTAAAAAAATCAGATCATATCCAAAGAACTTAGTGTTCGAAGTATATGTTTGCTCTGAGTAGAAAAAGAATCTAATTAGATTTTTAATTTTAGATTCATGAAAAATAAGTGTTAATATCAAAGTGTGGACACCACTTAATTCTCTCCTTTTCTAATTTTCTAGTGAAGTTTATTTGATGTAGTGAGCCTACTTTTAGGCATCTGTTTTGATTTTCTGTTATTTAACATTACCAGTGAATATAAAAGCATTCTAGAAAATTAATAATATCAATATCAGATATGTCAGCTTTATCTTTCAAGTATATGCTGATTAACATCCACAATATACTTAATTAAGGCAGATGACTGAGGCCAATTAGTTCTGTATTCTGCCTTTTTAAGACTATTTCATCAATATTTAAGCATCTTTTTAAAATCAGACATTATTATCTGTCACATTTACTCTCCATTTACAGTGAATTTTTTTCTAATATCCACTGAAAACCTTCACTTCCATATCAACACCAACTCTAACTCTATGATACTTACAGAGAGCTGAGCAAAAGGAACATTGGATCTTGTTTTTTTTAACTTCCAATAATTTGTTGATTTTATATTTTTTCATTTTTTTATTATTGTTCAAGCACAGTTGTCTCCATTTTCCCCCCACCATGCCACCCTACCCCACGCATCCCCACCTCCCACACTCGATCCTACCCCACTTTGGCTTTGTCCATGAGTCCTTTATACCTTCAAATACAAACTAAATTACATGGTCAAAAAACTACCAGAAAATCTAATGTAAGCTATATACGTTAAGCTAAGGCATGTTCATGAATAATCATCATCCTCAAGCAAAAGTTCTTCCTTAACTAAGCAGTGAAAAGGTCTCTGGAATTGTACTGAAAATCAGTGTTTTTTCTTTTGAATAAATAAATCCTTTCAATTTTAGGATATGACTTTCTTTAAGTAAGCTTTGAAGAATGCTCATATTAGCATGCACCCATCTGACTGTGCAAGATTTAAGCACAAGCAGCTAATTCTACCTAATCCACATAGTCACCAAAAAAGTCCAAGTCAGAGTGTTCAAGTTCTTTTCTATGAAACGCTTGTGTTTGACAAAATGTTAGGCATGAGATATCAAAAATTTAGGAAATGTAACAGAAAACAGGTACTTTTTTGGAGTTTTTACTGTATACATATAGTTTTTGAATCTCTAACTAGGGAACATAGTACGCAGTGCTCCCACAAGACATTTAAATATAAAACAGTTCATTCTGAACATTTCATTTTTGAAAAACAACACTTTTGAAGGAATGTTTTGAACTGTGGTTATTGTAAGAGTTTGGTCCTGCTTTGCTTGCAATCTTGCTCTTTAATTGCTGGATCAGAGTGACTTGGGTTCATTCTGACATCCTACTATCCACTGGGCTGCCTGTGTCTAGTTCTCCACAACTTGCAAGCAGAGAAAAAATCAAATGCAAGTTTAGTTCTTGATTTTTCACTCTTTCCGCATTGTAGTCAAATTATGGTTTTAAGCATTCAATTTACCATTTATATTTTTGTGCTATTAAGAAGATCAATATATTTCCCTAAAGGCCGATATTATATTTCTGATAAGATTTTCCACCTAAAATACTGCTGAACACTTTCAGGTAAACAATTCAGAAAAATCAGAGTTGCTTACATTAGACGATTTTAGCTGATTTTGCGTTTTCATCTGGTTTTTCATTTGAAAAGAGTTACAAAATGACATTACATTTAAAATGGCATTCTATAATTCTTTCATTCCCATTTTTCCAGCAAAGGAAGGACACAAAGTCACCTTGTCAAAAATATTCAGTATTGCATTAAAATGGGTAGAAATCTGTATATTCAGGTTTCTAAATATTACCAACTCTAAGTAGACGGAGCTTACGTTTGTAGGAAGAAATGTTATTTTGTCTTCCCAGTATAGGTGATAGACTTCTACAAATTCTGGTGGCTTTTACAAATTTTGGCTCTGTATTTCCATTAGGATGGGTAAACGTGTCAAATAACATTTAGGTTATACAGTACCTTGCTTAAGCCCACTATACATGGTTCATGGTTATTTAAACATTTGCCTTGACAGACAGCTTCCAACCAGCATTGAATTGATTGTATGGTTCAATGTTTTACACCATTTGGGAGAGTATCCCAGTGGCGGGGGGCTTCATGTGCCCTCCTGTGAATATTAGCTCTCACCCCGGCATATTCAGCAACAAGTACCATCTCCCCCGTGACTTATTTGTGATGGGAGGTAGGGTGGTGGTGGTTGGGGCAGGTCTCCCAGGTTAGAAATATTTAACTCCATGCATCTCAGAAAGAAGAACTAAATAAAGACTCACTGAACTAAAGTATAGGGGATGGAGCTCAAAATGGAAAAAGAAGTCTGAATCATGTAATGAGAAATTGTCAATTAGATGAATCAAATAGTTTGTATCAGCTCTATTGATTCATCTATTTTTAAATAGACGGGTACTTACTGCTGAATTCAAGCATTACCTGGGCTAAGCATTTTGCTTTTTATATAGACTTCTCTAAATTTTCTTTTCCTCCCTGACAAATTGTGTAAATTAATATCAATATAAACAGGCTGGAAAAACGAAGGCCTTTGCTGAGGGCTTGGCAGCTAGCCAGTTCCTGCCGGTAAATATTACCAGAGAATCAGCATCAAAACCAAATTCTTCTAGCAATTTCAGTAATAACATTTTCTGAACATAGTTCATGTCCTAACGCTTTCAGAATTCTCTAAAGAAAGAGCGAGGGACACCAACATTTATCACAAATGTGGGAGACAGCAGGCATGTCTCGGGGACTATTTTTAAGCCTCAAGACACTGGTTTTGTAGAATTTATGTCAGGGATCAATTGGCAAATTTTCTAAAGATGCTAGCATTCATACTTTTTATAAGATCAATTATCCATTTCAAAAATGCCATTATTATTGTGATGGCTAAAGCTGTTTTATCCTTAGAGATAGACTACAAAAGATGTGGCAGTCACTGAAGTTCCCCCATGTCACTGTCCCATCAGAAAAGCCACTGTCAAGGTCATTACTGTTTTATACCTAATTCTATGCTAAAGCAGGTTACATTAGAAACTGTTTGTACCTCTACGCTATGCATTGAATATGGGTGGGTACGCACAGTGGTTACAGAGCTTATTTAAGAATCATAAATAATGTGAGCACTATAATGGTGAAAAGGGGCTTTAAAATCAGTCTTGGGCTTAAATCCTTTGTGACCTTGGGTAAATTCAACCTCAGAACCCTCATCCGTCTATCGGAGTTCAGTGAATGCTTTCTCCCTTGAGGATTAAGTGAGATAACATACACTGAAGAGCTTTGCTCATGTTAACAATTCAACACAAATCAGTTGCAAATTAATAATAATAATACCAGCAAAACCAAAAATCATCTGAATTGTTTATCCTTCATACCTTCTTCCTTCCTACAATGATTTTATAAATGTTTACATTTTTGCTTAATAATTGTGTCATTTAATTCCCCACCTATATTTTCTGCTTCTTTGCTGGGTTCAGAGCGCTTTTCTAGTTCAGATGGCAATTTATCTATTATCCATCATGACAGCTCAGTCATCCTGCTCGATCCATCCTTATTGCAAAAATCCATTCATTTCTGCCTTCTCATGATAACCTCTGCAGAATTGAAAACTGTGGAAAATGGAGACAAATACACCTGTGCAGGCTTTTCAGCGACCAGTTGTGTGTACCTGCAGTGGTGATGAGCACTGTAAAATTAATGAATAACTAGTATTTGTCAGGAGCTCACAGCTACGTTCCATCCCTTGGGAAACTGGGATGACATACGCATTGCGTACTGAAGTCAACCCTGGATTTCTCTCCAGTTTCTGCTCACACTTTCCGCTTGCTCTCATTTTTCGATTGATTTAATTTTCACCTCGTGGTATAATCTTACATCTAAAATCTTTCCCTATTGTATTGTATGCCAAACCCTGAGGAATTATCAATTAATTCATTTGGGACTCCAGGTAGTTTAATAACTTGCCTTTTCTATACCACCCACACAATGTGGACTGGGGGTGACGGAGGGTGTCGTAGAAATGAACCCAGTTCAGTCTGATTTCACAGCTCACATCTTTCCTGGTAGGGCCTATTGCTTCTGCACTAACTTTGTATCATAGTGAGGCATGTGGACATAGGTATACATTCTTAGAGCTTGCTCTATGTAACATGCATGACCTGGAGTTGTCGAAGCACAGAGCAACTTACAGCTGATCCACACCTTGAAAAGATGGCTACGCGTTGTCTACGAAGTAGACACCTTGAAGATGTCTACGAAGTTTCCCTTGGCTGCGAAACAGGGACAGCTTTTAGGAAGTAACTATACTCACAATGACGACAAACAGAGTGTGTGATTTGAGTGCTTAGATGCCTAGCTGGGGGAATTTCTTCAAAGGCCCAATCCAAGAAAGTCTCAGGCAAAGTGAGAGCCTCAGGGAAGAGACTGGGAACAGCCCCAGGAGGGGCCCTGATGCACCCAGCGAGCTCGGTTGGAGGGCCTAATGGAGTTTCTGGGACACTCAGAAATGCTCCCACAAGAGCAACGGCTGACCTTGCCCTGCTACTGAATCAGGAAGGAGAGAGAACCTTTGGTTCGGAAGTTTGGGGTGAGCTTCTCATTGGGATGAGCATATTTATTACAGTTACATGAGATCATCCTTTTGGCCAAGTGACTAGAGGATTTTTGACCACCTAAGAGTAAGCAGGTGGGCTCTGGGGCCTAAGTGCTTATCAAGGGTAGGGAAAGAATTTACCGCAGGGAGCATTTGGATAGCAGGGCAGGTGAATGCTGCTTCTGCGTTCACTCTGCGAAGTTCTGCTCTTTCAACATCATGCTTCAATACTGTTATATTACAGTCAATATGGGATGTGGTACCTTCTTATTTATTTAACATAAGGTGGAGCCAGTAAAATAGGGAGCAGCTAGAGCCTAAAGAATTTTCTTTTCAAATCATTTTAACTCAGAATAATGTGCCACAAGGGTAGCAGACCAAATCTGGGAACGGGCCCTAACCCTGCCTGGCACACCGCATACCTGGGGAAGAGGTTTCAGGTAAACCATCACCAGGAAAAGGTTACGCTTTTTCTTATGCATTATGCTTTTTATCTGAAACAGCTTCACTGCATACTGCAATATATTATATTGCAAGTTATCCTATAGTTCTCGATAAGGACTTGTCCTAGAGTATCCCATGATGATTTCTTTGCCTTTAAAAGGGCATTTGCAGTTGCTAAGGAACCTCCCTTCACTGCCATGGCTGTCTAGGAGTGGCACAATGTCAGAACAATTATGAGAGCTAGTGGTAAAGCTGTAAGTCATGGACATTAGAAATAAGAATAACAGCCATGAGACTGGCTGCTACACCGTAACATAAAGCCTAGTTATCCACTTAAGTGAACACTCCATCAGGACAGAGACCATATATGTTGATTCAGCTTTCTACCCCCCACCTGGCACAACTCTACCACATAGTAGGATTACAAAAATGTCTGTCGAAGGAATAAGAGTGCATCTTCTCACTAGTACTCAAAGGCAGAATGATTTCTCTAAGGTTCAAGCAAGGAAACTCTCTTAGGAAAAGAAATAGAATGCGTTTCAGTGAAATACAAATGGAAGTTTTGCATTATAATATCTTCATTCTCTAGTTTTCCAAAGTTTATTGATAACGGCCGTGTCTTTTGAAGGTAGTTAACAGTGCCATTTTAACCTTATTTCTGATAAATAACTCTTTTCAGAAAAGCATGCCTTATGAAAATGAGAGTACAAAGAAAAACCATTGGTATATTTAATAAGTTTGAGACTTGAAGTGCTAACGCATCTGTTTGGGTTTAGTTTTTCCATTTTTAAGTAAGTTAGCATTTCCTCATTGCCTGCTCATTGTAATTGTTTATGAGTCTGTGGCCACTCTTGCTTGTATATCTGTGGCCATTACCTTGACTTACCAAAATATCTGTTTCAATTCTGCTTTCTGAATCAAGTAAAAACATCAGTTTCTGGCATTTTTTAAACTTGATATAATGAATTGCTGATTTATAATCAGATAAGTTGAGCTTTATAAATGATGTCACAGTTTTTGGCAGAGGGTTAGACTTAAAACATTGATTTTTTAAGTATATGATCATATATCTTACTTATATATTGAATATTTTTAACAAGACTCTAAAGCTTCTTTCATTACTTTTACATCTCAGGGTTACATATAATTGTTTTGGGTCCTCAAATATTAACTTGTTCCTTAGTATAATGAAGGTATTCTGTGTAGCAAGTTTAAAAGTAGTCCTATAATTTGTTTTTGGAAATATTCTTTATTTTAGCAAGTTAATATGCATGTTTAAAAAGATGTATTTACCTTCCATTGTCTTCAGTGAAAGCAACAATACTTAGAGAGAGGCACTAATTTTAATTAATTTTCACCTAACATTTTCTGGTGTACTATATCAAGTGTTGTAATTAAGCTCCAATACCTCCCAGCTGTTTCTTACATTCTCTTCATCCACCATGTAATTTTATAAACAATAGAAATCAAGTTTGTCCAGCGAAATAAGCTGCTATGATTTTAGCCCTAAATTCTCTTTCTCTGGGCACTTGCAGATTTTTTTCCTTACATTCTCACTTGATTACATAGTGCCACTGGCTGTCTTTTGATCAGAGCGCCCTATTCCCCACGCATGGATGTATTTCCTCAGTTCTGCTGGCTTCTCCATGAACGTTTTTACTAATTCCTTACTATTTTGGAACTAAGACATGTTCATTATATCTTCTCTTCTCTGCCTTCATCAGATCAACTATTAAATTAGGTGGACCAATAATTAAACTAATTGAACACATCACAAAAATTAAAATGTTATTTTGATAAGAAACTTATCAGGGAGCTCAAGGGACGCCCTGGGACGGTGGCATGGGGGAGCAAGCTTTGGGGGCCCCTGACCGCTTGGAAATCCCAGATCCACCAAGTGAACAAATTTGAGCAGTCAAGCCACTTAATATTTCTGAACTCCTGTCTTCTTACCTATAGAAGGGGGGACATAATATCAGCCTTTTAGACTGATATGAAAGCTAGGTAAAATAGTCAAAGAATGTGGCACAGAAATTCCTGTTAATCATAGAAGATTAAACACATGTTTTTATCTCATCTGCTTCCCTGGAACCAGAATAAAATGACAGAAAAGAGAATAAAATTGTGTAAATCCCACAAGGGCAAAGACAGTAAGAGGGAGAATAACAGCCCGCAAATGATGTCAGATAATGAGGGAAGGCAGAGTGACTAGAAATGAATGAAGATTAATAATTCTGAGTTATTCAAAATAAATCACTAAGAAGAACATACAGAACTAAGCAAATAAAAAAGACAAGTATTAACTGAAGAAAAAAGCTGTACAAAGATGAAATACTGTCAAAATATATAATAACTCAAACTTATGCTCTGTTTATAAAGAAAGAATGACGTAAATGCTTACTATACCGTTTTATGTGAAAGGGATACAAATTGATATGCAGAGATTGGGAATGTAAGAGAAGTAAATGCTAATCAATGATTTAGGGAAGTAAAATTATAAAAAAAATCAAGAACTAGGAGTATAAGTAATTTTTCCGCTATAGTTCTGTAGTTTTGTTTTCCATATGTGAAGGTAATACTAAAAGAAATCTCTAATAGAGTTGAAAGTAATCTCCAGGAAATAGGTAGAACAAATAATGACTCATTTGCATTACAATTCTTGTATTGGTATTTTTCTTTTAAATTATATATGAATTATATAGAAAAATATAATTTTATAACAGAATCTAATAGATATATGATACTGTCTCTGAATTATTCCTCAATATTAGCTAATAAACACCTGAATGGTAATAAAAACCATTCAGGTGTTTATTAGCATCTTAATAAATACCATTTGGTGAAGTTACCATTAATTTAATATATTAAGTTAAAATGATATAGCATATAAAGAAATATAATTCATCATCCCCTAACCCAATCCCTAACATCAAGTCTCATGAAAATAAAATGACAACTGTCCTTAACGTATAATTTACTTTCCAAGCATTGAAAACTGAAACACATAGTCAGTGTACTTGGTCAACATCATCTTGAAGTTGTCTTCCAAACTTAGATCTAAAATAGTAGAAGTCACTAAAAATACTCATTTATTGTTAGCAATCTAAACAGTATACCTAGTATAGTCCTATCATTTGTAGTATAATAGTGTAAAACCTGAATTATCTAAAACCTTTGAGAACCAGAATTCACCCTCAACATACCCTCTCTTCCTCACCCCACCCTACCTCCATCCGAGAGACAGAGAGAGAGAGAGAGAGAGAGAGAGAGAGAGAGAGGAAGGAAGGAAGGAAGTAAGGAAGGAAGGAAGGAAGGAAGGGAGGAAGGAAGGGAGGAAGGAAAGGGAGATGTGTTTCATTTGGTTAATGCTGTGATATTTTATTTGAGATTGGACAGGGTGAACCCCTTAAGAGTCAGGCTTGAGGGGAAGCTTTCCATGGGAGGTCAGCTCATGGTCAGACGTGTCTATATGGACAGGACAGCTGAGCCCAGAGAGCAATCCCTGAAGTGGGAAGGCTCTTTGGAGGGAAGGAACTCACACTCCTGGGAAGGCACTTTGGTGTGGGAGGCAGAGACGCTAAAGAAGGATATTTTTTACATTTCTCCATGTCATATGCAATATAAACATTTATCTCTAAATCCTCTGGACAAACTTTATTGGATGTACATTATTTATCATTCATGGTGGAATGTGACCTGCTTTTCTGGGATCATGGCAAAGCGTCAAGCCTTGCCTTCTGTGTAGGAAACCCCAAGTTCCCAGTTTGGTTGCATAGTCCAAATTTTTACATCTACTGCCCTGGCATCAGCATGGATAGAGCTGCCTTTTATTCTCAGAAGAGGGAAAGATGGGTGATAAACTCTAAAGTCAACTATAAAGGCGAAGGCTAGGGAAGAGAGAACGCAGCCCATAAAAGACTATGTGAGAAAAGTATTTTCTACTTAGCTAATACTTTCATTCAATAAGAACTTCTCTAAAGTAAAATACACGCATTGATGCCTGTTTCATAAAATGAACAAAACAACTCACCCTCTCCTCGATGACTTGAGTCGAAATTTGGGGTGACAGTTGTGGGGATAGGCTGAGAATTTGACGAGCATTACATTGGTACAGCGCACGGGGCTGAATAGCTTCATTGGTGGCTAATGAACTTTATTGTGGAAAAAGAAAGGTCGCTTGAGTCAGCCCGGTTTTTGCTCCTTTGCTTCCTTCACATAAAAGGGAGTTACGTGTGCAGCTGTGTAGCTGTATGAACTTCTGGGTATCATAGCATGACTACATTTCTCCCTAATTAATTAGCAAATCAAAGGTTAAAACTGTCTTTTCCAGACTGATAAGAATTGCAAGAACACGTGCTCCCTGTGGCCCTCACTATGCTCTGTGTAGTAACCATCAATTATTTGGCCCAATTAATCAACTCCTCAATTTATTGTATATTTTTTATGTATTACACTTACTGGGATGACATTAGTTAATAAGATTATATCGATTCCAAGTGCATGTTTTTATGATACATAGTCTGTATTTGCTCTCTGTGTCCACCACCCAAAGGCAAACCATCTTCCATGACCATAAACACAACCCCCTTTACCCTTCACTGTCCCAACCCCTTCCCTCAAGCAACCACCCTACTATTGTCTGTATCTATGAGTTTTTGTTTGTTTGTTTTTCTTGTGTATCTTGTTTATTGCTTCTAGTTTTACATCCCACATATGAGTGGCATCACATCTGATAAGATACAACATTCATTTTCATTAAAACAGTCAATAAAATGGTAATAGAAGGAAAGTACCTCAACGTAAGAAAGGGTATATATGACAAACCCTCAGCTAATATCACACTCAACGGTGAAAAACTGGAGGCTTTTCCTCCAAGATCAGGAAGAAGACAAGGATGCCCACTCTCACCACTCTCATTCAACTTAGTGCTGGAAGTCCTAGCCAGAGCAATCAAGCAAGAAAAAGAAATAAAAAGAATCCAAACCGGGGATGGAGAAGTAAACGTGACACTTTTTGCAGATGACGATTCTTTATAGAGAAAACCATAGACTCCTCCAAATTTTTACTGTATTTTTGAGTCTTACTGATACTATGATTAAAAGGTGAGAAGACAGAAGACGCTTTCCATTTCAAGAGTTCATCAGGTGACACTGATTCTGTCCTTTGAACACGCCTGGATGCTCGGCCTGTCACTGAGTTTCAGACAAAAGCTAATACAGAAATGGAATGCCGCATGTCATCCCAAGATTAAACTCCAACATGTTAACTTCCAGGAAAGAGGGACTCATGTAATACTGTCCCACACGCCGTCCCAATCATCCCAGGCTGGACTGAAAGAACATGGAACATAATTGCGCCAGCACTGACACCAGGAGAATTACCGACCACATATCTCAGACACGCTGCTGGGTGAACCCAAGCAAATAAAGTCACAGGATGCCGCACAGAATCTGCCCTCCGGGGAAAGCTGGCACAAGAGAAAATTCTAGAGGTCTCTGTTAACACTCCCTGTTTTGAAGAAGCGAGTACTGGTGATGAGGACTCTCTCTGAGCTGCATATCAGAGGCTCTGAAGACCAGACTGGACCAGGGAGAAGCAATCATGTCTTGCTTTTCATTGTTCACAAAACAACCAGTTAATAGTGATGATGCCCAAGGATAACGACCACTCCTGAAAGAAATGAGGTCTGGAAGGGAAAGCAGATCCCAGAGTCGAGCCCACATTTATCAACTAACTGGGCACCCACTTAGTGCAACTCAAGAACGGGGGTAGGTGTGCGCAATCATAGTACTCCAAGCGGACAGGTTAACTTGACTTCTCACCATTGTGCCCACCCAGCAGAAGAGTCAACACAATTTTTTGGACCTCCTCACATCAGTGTAGTGGTTGCAAATTACTTGAATGAAAAACATAAAAAGTCTCCAATAGCCCTGCTTTTCACACTTTTCCAGGCCCCAAGCACTCTGACTCCACTTGATATCCCCTGGCCAGCCCTTCCGTTTTAAGGATGAGATTTTAAATGCACATTAAACAACAGTGAAATATCGCTTTTCACTTACAGCATTGCTGAGCCTAAAAACGTTGACAACGGCCGGATTGGATGTGGTTCCAGGGGGTCAGGCCCCCTTAGAGACTGCTAGAATGAGGTGGTAGAATTATCAGCTGCAAAAAAAAAAACCTCTTCCTGGAGGAGAGCTTGGTGAATCTGTTTTCAAATGCAAATGCATGTTCACTGACCCAGCAACTCCGCTGCTAAAGATACACGCTAATAATCAGATGAGTGCTCAAAGATATAGTACAAGGATATTCTATTGATAATGGAGAGTAATTAGAAACAAACAAAAAAGGACATCAATAGGGATCTGGAAACATCATGAGACATCACATAAAGGAATACAGTGTAGTCATTAAAAATAATTGTATATGTCTATATTTAGTTATGAGAGGAAAATCGGCAACGTGTTCTCAAGTGAGAAAAGCAAGCTACAAACAGCCATCTTTGGAAAATATTCATTGAGAAAGACTCCGGCAGGCTCTTCACCAAAATATAGGTGGTCATTATGCTAGCTTGCGGATTTGTGTGTGATTTTCAATTTCTTCTTGACAAAATTATGTACTGTCTGGATATGTAATAAGGAAGCTGTATTGCTTTTATAATTTCAAAATATAGATCATTTTTACAATTCATATATAGGTTTGAAACAATCTGCACTGTCCTTCCTTGGACATCGACACACCCCAAACAGCTTTTGTACAAAATCTGATTTTCATGTGTTTTCTGATAAGCAAATATTTTGAAAATTTCACAGACGGGTAAGAGCTCTGCTTTAAAGCCTCACATGATCTGTCTGAACAGCAGTGTTTATGTCCTTTTTTTGTTTGCATTTTGCCCGTTACTTTCTAAAACAGAGAAATCAGGAAGGGGACATACTAATAAAGTTAAGATGAATAATTTTTACAGAATTATGACAACTGAGAAAAAAATAAAAGTTTTTAGCTCTGCCAAGCAGAAAATGTGAAGTCTCAGACCTGCATTATACTTAAGTCAGCCATTTATTTTAATTAATTGACCTGCACTTCCATTCTGACATGATCTCTTCTCAAATGCTTGGATCCGTAACTCCTGCTGAGCTGAGGCAAAGTCATGTGACCCCACCCCATTTCTGCCTTCCCTCTCCCACGGCCAACTCTCCCCCCTCACCCACGGGCTCACACACAGAGTTGATTGCAATAAGATTCAATTGGGCTAATGAGAGTCTCATTACCAGGGATTTGAATCAGAACAAAGCAATTGAAGTTGGTCCCTGTTGGCGCTCAAGTTGAAAAAATATATTTGAATTTTGGAAGCCCATATCTGGTCAGACACTAAAAGAGAAACAGAGCTTAGAAAAATTTGTATCCACAAGAAGAAAGACACCGATTTTTTTTTTTTACAAGCTTCTCACCAGGCATAACTATGCTCTATGGTTGGTTTCTGGAAGAGACCATAAATTCTTCTTTTGCCTTAAACTGAATTTCTGTGGCTTTCTACTATTTTCAAGTGATTACTTTGGTGGGCAGCTTCTGAAATGATCCCCACCTTCAGATATTCAGCCCTGGGTAGTCCACGCTCATGAAGTGTGCGCTGGATTTACTGGCTTGCTTCTAAGTGATGAAATATAGTGCAAGTGATGGGCCCTCTGAGATGGGCTGCATTGGCTTCTCTCCTAGATTCTCTCTCTCTTCCTCTCTCTGTCTCTCTCTCCTCTCTCGCTGACTCTGTCCAATCTTTGTCGTCTCCCTGTCTGTCTCATCTCTCTGTCTCTGTCTGTCCCACTCTGTTCCTTTCTCTCTCACACAGAGCCCAGCCATGATGTAGAGAAGTCCAGGCTCTTCTCCCTTGGAGGATGAGGGGAGGGTGAAGGAATACAGAGGCGCTCAGCCAACACCCAGCACCCACCGCCATCCATGTGTGTGAGGCCCTCTGAGCCTGGTCCAGCCCTCAGAGAATGCAGCCCCAGCCACTAGTGTGACTGCAAGAGAGACGCTGGGCTAGAAGCATCCAGCTCAGCTGCTCCCAAATGTGGACCAAAGTAAACTGTGAGATAAACATTTTTTGACAGGCTACAATGGGTTACAAATACATAATCTTTTTGGAAATAACTCCTTTTTATCATAGGAGAAATGGGCAAAATTATGTAATTAGTGAAAAGCTGGAAACATAACATTAAAAATTATGTTGAAAATTATGTTGAAAATTTAAGGTCTAAATACAAATTTTGTCATTTTTAGTGCTCTCTGGTAATAAAAATCTATATATCTACCTATATATACATAATATATATTCAAAATGAGCCAACTACATCATGAATTGCTTTTTAATAATGTTTCATATCAAAGAACAATGTGGATCTATAGGCAGCATCAACGAAATCTAAGTACTAACTAAGGACGTTGAATGAGAAAGTCAGCAAATTAATAATCCTCCAACAGTCACTCTGCTTTTTCAATTCTATAATTATCCATCAATATACAAGCTTTCCAATCCTCAGAGAACCCTAGGTTGTGAAGTAATTTTCTGTGATAGAACCAGTTCCTCTCTATGTTGGCCACATAAATTGAGGAGAAAAGATTTTAAAAGCCAAAAATCCAAAGTAACATTAAACTGATCTCAATAGTTTGTGAAATCATGATTGAAGAAAGCTTTCAAGTGAAAACAGAAAGTATCATAAGGTCATAATGTTTTGTCTGTTTTTTACTTGAATTTTCTTCCAAGAGAATCACTTTTTAGAGTTGTTTTTTGTTTGTCTGTTCTTTGTTAAAAAGAGAGGTGTCCTGAAGTGGCTTGAAAGTGACTGGCAGATGGTGGGTAGGGGGCTGGCTACCTGGTAGAGGAAAGGAACTGTATAAAGGAGCCTTGCCTTGCAGTCTCTACGCCTTGAGTAAATGAAACTGCAGAATAGTAATGAGGTTTTGTTCTGTGGCCACCAACAACTTACCCAAGATTTTTCATCTGAACCAAAGAACACAGAAAACTACTTGAGAGACTGTTTGCTCAATACTCCCAGGGATTGTATATAACTAGTACCAGGCCAGATGTATAGGAGACAAGAGACTTCATTACATAGAATGAATGGCTCAGGTCATCAGGGGCTAATTCTCTTGCAAAGCCAGTTAGTTGCATGGTTGGACTGGAAATATAAACATTACACTTTTGAACCACTGAACCAAAATAGATGTCTTCTATATAATTTGCATAAGAAATATATCGAAAGCCCTGTTGGTGCCGAAGTGGAATTTGCTCACCCTATTTAAAACCAGAGCATTATAAAACTAAGTCCATCACCTCGGTAATGGGAGAATACCAAAGCAGCTTGCCAGATACAGAGAAAGACCTTGGAGTCTGCATTAGTCAGCTCTCACTAGTCTTGCTAATAACATCCCAATGGCTCAAAACAACAAAGGTGTATTTCTCATCCACAGCACCTGTCGGCTCTGGGTCAGCTGCTTCTTGGTTCTGTGCACCCCTTTACCAAGAGAACTATGCTAAAGAAGGAGCCCTCACCTGACACAGACTGTTCTCTGGAGCAGCGGTCCCCAGCCTTTTTGGCACCAGGGACCAGATTTGTGGAAGACACTTTTTCCACAGACCAGGGGAAGGGGGAGGGGGTCAGGATGATCCAAGGGCATTACATTCAAGCCCACCTCCTGCTGTGCAGGGCAGGTTACTAACAGGCCCAGATTGGTACTGGTCCTTGGCCCAAAGGTTGGGGACCCCTGCTCTGGAGGGAAATGAAAATATGGGACTGCAGAACTTTTGCTCAGTTTCAGCTGGCACTGGCCAGTGTCACATGCACAAGGCTCACATGAAGGGGTGAGAAGGCCACTAGAGAGGGGACATGAAGGCATTAGGCCCAGTACCGAGGGTAGCAAATATGTTGAGCCAATACAACAGAGTCAGAAAGAGCAGAATACTGTAGCGTCAAGCCTTGTGTGTGTTATAAATAAAAGGTGGTCAACAATCTGTACAGACAATTGGAGGGAGCAACCATCCTTCATAAAGTATTGAAGAAGTCTTTGCATTTAAAGTTGAACTTCAAGTGGTTACAAATAAAAACTGGGGATATTTTGTAATTCAACTGAGACTTTCAGTCAAGACCGTATTCATGCATTTTCTTATATACATATAGCAATAAATACAAAATTACAGCTGTAGCATTTGATATATACTTGCATTAAAAAGACTCCCTTAATATTTAATCTACAAGGTACATAGTGATTTAATATTTTCCATGAGTAGTATTAAGAAAAAAATACTAATATTTTATGCTAAAACCTACTGAAGCACACTCAGAATGCTAATGAAGGGCAATAATTCTTCTCATTAGAAATTCATTTGGAACTTGTAATTCATTTGGAATTCATAATTCATGTGAAAATACCCTGTTAGACTCCGTGAATGTAAAAGACGAGGACTCCAAGGCATGGTCTGCAAAATAAAGGTGTAGGAGTTTGGAATTTCCCAAGGACAGCTTCTCTTTGGAGACTGAAGATGAAGTCCTTCGGGATTGCAAAACCAAGGGTGGGGACAAAGGTCTGGGGAGGAAGAAAGGTCCTAGAAATAAAACGTGAAGTCTGAGCCCCAAGAGGCTGTGATCAGCCTGTGCCCGGTAATGGCAGATAATTTTCTGGGGCCGGTGATGCCTGATATTTAATTTGAAGTTGACTTCTACCTATCGATCGTGGCCTTTCTCTATCTACAATTCTTAGTCTATAAACTCTAAGTCTGCCACAATCTTGGGCTGATAGGAACTTAGAAGAATGAAGGGAGAGAGGAGGTATCTAGGATGGACTAGTAAGAGAGAACAGCAGCAGCAGCGAGATAAGAAGGGTTTCTGAAGTTTTGATTGTGGCAATATATGCATAACATAAAATGTACCATTGTAACGATTTTTAAGCATGCAGTTCAGTAGTCTTAAGGACATGCAACCAATCTCCAGATTCTTTTCATCTGGCAAACCTGAAACCATGCCCATTAGATTTTTTGTCTCTGTGAATTTGACTACTCTAGGTAGCTCATATATGTGGAATCAAGTAGTATTTAGTCTTTTTATAACTGGCTTATTTCAATCAGCATAATGCCATCAAAGTTCATTCATGTTTTGGCATGGGTTAGAAGTTCCTTATTGTTTAAGGCTGAATAATATTCCATAGTCTGCAATAGCACCTTTTGTTTGCACATCCATTCATTGAAGGACACTTGGGTTGCTTCCCCTTTTGGCTACTGTGAGTAATGGAGCTGTGAGCATGTGAGGTGAGAGCTTTGAGTAGGAGGAGTCAGTCCAGTAGCAAAGACGGACCCAGCAGCATAACCCTATTTTCCAAGAGGGTCAGATTTGCAAGAGTGAAAATCAAACTTGTTATGTCCATCACCAAACTTCTCTACGTTTTGCAGATAACATATCATATGAAAACTATATATTAAAGCAGAGGTCTCCACTGAAATGTCTACTAGGGATCTCAAATTAACATCCAAACGAACCTCCCAATCTTCCCTTCAAATCCAGCTCCTACTGGTGCTTTTCTCTTCCCAGTTAAGGGCAACCGCCTTCTTTCAGTTGTTCAAGACAAAAGTCATAGTGCCACATTTTACTCCTGTCTTTTTTTTCTTTGTTGGCAAGTCTATGTACCACAGCTTCAAACTGTACACTCACCCGAGCCATTTCCCACCACCTGTCGTCTAGGCCCCCAACGTCTCTTACCTGGGTCAATGCCACAGCCTCCTGCCTGCCTGCCTGTCCCTGCTCCGGCTCCCATTCTATCTACTCTCAGAATAATAGGTAGAGGGATCCTTTCAAGACTTAAGTCAAATCTTGCTCTCCTGCTCAATCTTTCAAAAGCCTCGGACTCTGGTTAACATCCAAAGCCCTTGCAACTGCTTCTCTATCTTTCTGTAATCTGGTCCCTGTTCCTTCTCTACTCTTACTGCTCACCTCTTGCTACTCTCCACTCTCCTCTTGGGGCTCCAGACTCACTGAGCTCTCTGCTGTCCCTTGCATATGCCAGTCTGCCCCACCCTCACGGCGCTGACTTGACGCCCTGCTCGAGGTCATCCTTGGCTCCCTCACTGTCACCTTTCCTATTTGGTCTTCCCTGGGCAACTATATTTATCCATGACAAATCTCTCATTCTCTAAAACACTCCCTTTCTTTCTCTGCTTTATTTTTCTTCATAGCCTTTATCATCTCCTAAAATATGGCATATTTTACTTATTTTTCTTAGACGCTGTCCATCTTCCACCACTAGGCTGTGTGCTTCACAAGAGTCAGGACTGGGCGTTTCACCTGGTGCTGTTGTCTTAGTTAGTGCTTACAGAGTTTGGTTGGACTAATCAGATATGTAAGAATGAATAAATACATGCGTGCAAAGAGTGAAAGGAAAAATCGAGATCAGTAAAAATGTTGTAAAATGGGAAAACTAAATAATGTCAGCTAAGATTTTTGCATTTTATTTAGTTTACAAAATATGAACATGGCATGATAAATAGTAATTAAAAATTATGAAGAAAGAAAAGAAGCAAACAACTTTGACTTTGTGATTACAGAGATTCACCATAATGGAATCGGTTTATCTTAAAGTATCTGATCTTATACTCTGAACAATACTTGTGAAGAATAAAGACACCTATGACATTCTGAGCATCTCAGTTTGTCAACTTATAAGTGTCACAATTTTCTTAGATCTGGTAAGATCGTGGACAAATAACTGAACTCATGCTTATAGCTTTACATTATTCAATAAAGAGAGATGGAGAAATAATCAAGAATTTTTCAATGTAGCTAAAAGTGTTCTAGTCAGTACCTGTCCTAACTCCCACTAAAAGGAACATTTTAAATGGGGTCATTGAAGAAAAGGGCACTCAAGTTTTACTAAATTGATCTCTTTCTTTACCACAAGTTACATGAAAATTACTTTCAGAGTCTTACATACTTGAGGTTAAAGGCACCTAGACAGTGATTATTTTATGACTAAGCTCTATGTTGCTAAAGTGTTTTGATACTTAGACAATATTAACATGAAAAAAGAGCTGCCCTTTTCCAACTTATCACCAGACATTTCTTCAAAGAATCAGACTTTGCAATCGCACTCCATCTGGAATTGCGCCGCGTTTTGTACGAGAGTGAGGAAAACCTTGGCTCTCTGAAGTGAAGGATGCCCGGGACACCCAAATGCCACCCTCTGAGCACACCACTTCTATGTATTGCTCCTCTTATTGTCTCCGTAATTTTTTAAATTATGTATTAGGTTTTTATGGCATCTTACCTCTCGAGAGTTCAAACACTACATGGAGAGTTTTTAGCAGTACATTTGATAAACATTCCCTAAGCATTATGCTGCAATAGTAAAGCAACAATGAAACCATAGAAACAGCCTAAATAGCCGAGATGCAGAAAACGAGGATGAACCCGAGAAGACACTGAAGTGGCGAGGGTAGGTAAGCAGTACATTTCCATAATCAATGTAAGTCCTTTCAAACACCGTCCTAAAACCACTTCAGGCTCGCTACGTCTCCTGGGCACGCCGTGCCTGGGACCGCGGAAAGACAGCCACGACCTGGTGGCCTTCGGTTTCTCTGCGGCGGCCCCACTGCCTCGGACACAGCAGACCCCACTCGGGGTCCTCTCTGGAGACCTACATACATGGTATTTACTTATTCTTGGTTTACACTTATGTAACATTCACCGCGTGCTAGCCGCTGTTCTAAACACTTTATAAATACACACACATTTCGTCTTCGCCGCATCCTATCAAGTCATCGTTGGTCTTCAATGACTGTATATTTACACAATCTCTCCGGCTGCCATCTAAAACTTACTATGAATGGCCTCTCCGTCATTCAACTGAACTGTATCATTTCACTGTTTCCTTCACCACAACAGTGTTTTGTTTTTTAATTGGAAAACAGTATCTGCGATTGAAGTAAGTAGTTTATTCTTTACGAAGGCAAAGTCAAAGGAAATATTTCAATCATAGAAATGGTGAGCCATGGTACGGGAAGTTGAATTTTTCCATGGACTATTAATAGCCTCATGTCAGAGCTGAGGAAACTGAGGCACAGCAACAAAGTGGTAGATCCAAGGTTCAGCCTCAGAGCTCTCCATCAGAAGCTATGCTGTTGACCATTACACTATGTGGCACTTATACAGGAGTAGGCAAAAGTAGGCTTACAGTTGTGAGTATGCGAAACACAGTTTATTCGTGTATCATTTCTTGTCAATTATTATATTGTTTATTTGTATTACAGCTGTAAACCTACCTTTGCCCACCCATCTAGACATTTAGGCTACAAAATATTAATACTGAAACCTTTGCTAACTTCCTTCTACTCTATTTTCCTGGATGTTATGATTTCTTTTCCTTTTACTCAATATTGACGTTACAATAAAAATATTTAATAATTTGCTTACATTATTTCTTAAAAAAATGTTTTAGTACCCGTTGCCTAACTAGAGATCTTAACATAAAGTACTATTAAATTTAATGTTGATTTATTTGCATAGGGTTCTCTTTAGCTGCCTACTTTAGTTATATTGCTCTTGAAGACTCTTTTAACCCTTAAAAATCCTTCTATTAGTTAGGGAAATTTGCCCTTCAATAAGGCAAACATGAATAAAATGTGGCAAGCAGATATTTAGGAAAATAATAAACTAAATTTCAATGTCCATGGAAAAATTTAACTTTCCATACCATGGTTGACCATTTCTATAATTGAAATATTTTATTTGACATTGTTTTACTAAAGAATAAGCCATTTAACTCAACCACAGATACTGCTTTCCAATTTAAAAAAATACTATTGTGGTCAGAGGAAACAGCTAAATGATACAATTAAATTGAATGACTAAGAGGCCATTCATAATAAGTTTTAGATGGCAGCTGGAAGATTTTGTGTTAATATAAGTAACTGAAGATCACGAGTTACATTTTTCCATGTGTAAACCGAAGTCATTTGCCATAGATTATATGTATCTCTCTGGCCCGCCTTGTCTGCCTGTCCAGCATCTGAAGTTTACAGGTCATTAGACTTCCATCCACATGTGGAAATCCAGGTCATGATTGGCCCACTGCCGCTCAAGGACACCTTGGATTTTGAACTTTAATTTCATTTACTCAGTCAGTCCATCAGTCACTTATAAAGCAAGCACTACTAGGGCACCTCCTTGTTCCCAGAGATAGAAAGACAAAAGGAAACAGGAGGATTTCCTGGCCTTAAGACTGCCGTGTCTAATAGGAAAACAGAATTTCCCACACCTCTTTACTCAGGACACCCGCTGGAAACCATTCTGTTACTACAGCTCAAATTCCTTCTTTGTGCCGCAGCCCCTCACCCGTTTTCTTATTTAACTCACTGAAATGTGACACCCCACTGAAACCAGAGAGTCTCCTAGATCAGGTGTGCCTGGAATCCAGAGATTTTGTTTTCAGTTTTTCAATTTACCCTCTCGCAAAAGCAACTAGAAAAGTGCTTTATACAAAATAAATACTTGATAGTTAACTTCTGAATGACTCGGTACACAGGCTTACAAGCTGTCCATATAATATTTCTGATTGTCCATCAGAATTTATAACAATCAACCAGAGTTTTGATGTGGATTTTACAAAATGAAGACAAGGGTAAGAAATTGCACAGCATCTATGAATCATTTAATCCCACAAAAAGAGATGTGCTGTTATATAATTCTATATGCTTTGGAGAAATGGAAATGACAAAATTTAGATTATTTGAAGCAATCTGTATTCTAAGTGTTGAATTGACTGTACAGCTGGTATTTAGACTAACAAATAAAATAATATTCTGAGAAATAAAAAGAAAAGTAAGCATACTCATTTAAAACAGAGCAAAAACAATCAATTTTACCAAGAAGAAAGATAAGGAGAATGACCGCTAAATACCTTCCTGTCGAGCCAACTCTCTGAATACAGATATTATCTGCTACCTACTTTTTAATTAAAAAAAGATAAACTAGTCTTTCAGGTAATTAGTTTGCCTGCATTATAATAATGAAAGAAGTATATTTAAAAGCTGAAAGGAAAAAAAAGTGTTTGCAGGGTAAGCGAACCCAGTATCAATTGTCAGTGGAGTTGTTCAGCCTTAGGAAAAAGTATATCATGCTTGAGTAGCTGAAAACAGATCTAGGGTTGAATATATTTTTCCTTTTAAAACATTTAATTGCATTTTATTTAATTTTATCAGACACGAGATAACAGGTTGATCTCCTAATAAAAAAGGAAGCACCAACTGGAAGGACATCAGCCCTTCAGGGCCACTGTACTCTGATCATTATTCAAAGCCTGAAAGCTCTTTCACTTTTATCTGGAAACCCAGTTGGGCATCACGTAAAAGTTCAACTAGTTCAGATTTCTCACAGCAATAAACTCTATTCCTACAGTGAGAAGTTCTTCTGACTCCACTTTGAGTAATTATTGCCTCTTAATCTTATAAGTTTGTGAGTCCTCGATCATCTTTATGCTAAGGCAAATATCCTGCCTATTGTAGGTGGTTTATTTGCCATCTGAAATTTTGTATGCATCAAATATTTTATCTTGGCCAAAACTGTGGAGACTCATATTAAAACCTTTATTCAATTCCATCTTCAACCACGAGCAACTGTGTACTCATTTCCCGTCTCACGTTTTTCACCTACATGATAAGCAATGTTTTTGTTTTGTTTTTCTCCACTGAAAAGGAAAAAGAGATCCTGATCCCATGCATATTATTTGGGTGAACCAAGAGAACTAATATCTTCCAAGTGGAGGTTTCTATGTTAGAATAGTCAATGGTTATACAAAATGAATTGCAAAAGCCAATTTAGCAAAATTAAATTATTCAACATTATTTTTTGCTGAGTGTAAAGGGAAAAATCATTTTTTACTCTAATTTTTATGCATAAAATAGAAACCAAATATTTTATGTGTATGACTAGTGGAAAACAGAAAGGATTAGGAGTCAGGAAAGTAAGCAAACCGTTTAATCTAACTCTCAAAATATTAACACAAAAATTTAAAATAAAATATAAAGATTATCTCCCAAAATGTATGTGCACAACCCATTTGTATATGCAGCTAATGAAATATTAAAGAAATCTCTACCAAATCTCATAAGGCATGTTTGACCCTGCCGAACACAGATGGGGGCAAAACTAAGTTTACCTACAGATGTAAGTAGGTAAAACACAGACTTTATTCTTGTATTTTTATCATTTATTAATTATTGCGTCATTTTTTCATAGGAACAACTGTGGACCTACTTTAGTCCCACACTGTATACTCTATTTTTAAAAATCTTCCTAGAATAGAATTTTCCCTCTACTAAAATCTATAGAAGCATTTCCAATGTGTGCTCTATCTCTTCAGAACATTTGGCAAAAGTGGATATTTTTCAAAATTATGCAATAGCACAGATACAGGTTTTATTTAAATTGTTCACAGCAATAAGTAGATAGTTTTATTGCTAAAATGTGCCTGTAAAGAGTAAAGGATTCGCACTACTAAAAACTGATTATTAGCAGTTCAAGTCAAAGAAATCATTATTTTAAACTGAGATGGAGGGGTATAACACTATTGCAATAATTTACTTATTACAACATTCAACTTAGGCTGGTCAACTAATTTCCTCTCATTGGAAGACTTCTCATTTAGACTACACACAACCTTAAGAAAAAGGCAGTAAACCTAGGACTTAAAAGTCCAAACTTGCTGCCAATAATAAGTCTGACTTATGAAAAAGAGAATGATAGTGTGAACCCTGAGGGGGCGAGGGAAAGAGAGAAAGACCTACTAAGAAGGGCTCCTGGTGGCTAACTGGGCTCATATTAAAAAAAAAAAAAAAGGTAGAGCCTATCAGCCCTTTCTGTTGGGCCTCTCACACAAACTGCACTTTACAGAGAAGCCTGGACTTGCCTGACTGCACTGTGTTTCTGCCATTTGAACCATCCCTTATTAAGGAGATCCAGGATTCTATTTCAACAAATAGAACTGAGGCTTTTCCATCCAATCAGAGCTGCACAGTTCCAACCAATCAGAGTGGCTCTAGTCTGACCAATCAGGCAGCACCTTTTTGACCAATTGAACAATAAGGATTTAGAGTCCTCATTTACATGAAGATCAGGTACCAGGGGTGAAGACTTCTGTACACATAAACCAGCTCCCCTGGGGCTCTGGGGACATACTGTATCTCTTCACTGAAGACTCCTTCTCCCAGGCACCAAAACACAGCTGTCTGGCCAGAGCAGAGCAGAGGTCTCTAGCTAGACACAGACCTGGCCCCAAGGCCACTGGGACCCTGGGCTGCTTCACAGCCACGCTGTTTTCATAGCCACACTGTATCACAATTGAGCTGCTTTGCGCTGCACAAACTATCTTTATTCACTGCACCCTGAATTGGGAATTCTTATTGGCACTGAATTGGTGCCAATGAGTATAAGTTGAAAAAGTATCATTTAATGTTTCTGTGGTTACTAAATGAAACAGTCTCCATCAAGTACATAACACAGTGCCTGACACATGTCTAAGACCTATGAAATGTCAGCAATAATTTCATGAATCTCTTTAATTGCATGGTAAATATAAAAGTGTGTTGTGTATTATAATATGTAGTCTGTCGTCACAAAGTGGTAAATAAACCGAAGCATTTAAAATGCAATGGAACAGATTATAACCCTCCAAATAAACTCATATATATATAGTGAATTAATTTTTGACAAGGATGCCAAGAATACATAATTAAAAAGGATATTGGGAAAACTGGATTGTCACATGCAAAGAATAAAACTGAACTGGAATCTTAAGCCATACACAAAAATAAGCTCAAAATTGATTAAAGCAGGGGTGTCAAACTCATTTTTACCGGGGGCCACATCAGCCTCACAGTTGCCTTCAAAGGTAACCGTGAGTTCCCTTCAAATGTAACTTTAGGACTGTATAAAAGTAACTACTCCTTAACTAGGGGCAACGAACTCGGCACTGTTGCTGGGTAGAAACAAGGTGCCGGGCCGGATAAAACAAGGTGGAGGGCTGGATTTGGCCTATGGGCCTTGTGTTTGCCACCTGTAGATTAAAGACTCAAACGTAAGACCTAAAACCATAAAACTACTAGAAGAAAACATAGTGGAAATCTCCTTGACATTGCTCTTGGCAATGAGATTTTATTTGTACATCAAAAGTATAGGCAACAAAAGCAAAAAAAGCAAATCAATATTTAGAACTATATCAAACTTACGTTTTTTCACAGCAAAGGAAACAATCAACAAAATGTAAAAGCAAACTATGGAATGGAAGGAAATATTTGTAACCCATCTATCTGACAAGGGGTTAATATCCAAAATATGTAAGGAACTTACACAACTCAATAGTAAAAAGAAAAAAAGCTGATTAAAAATTAGCAAAGTACCTAAATAGTCATATTTCCAAAGAAGAGATGCAAATAATCCAACAGGCATATGAAATACTGCTCAACATCAAAAATCATCTGGGAAATGCCAATCAAAACCACAATGAGATATGGCCTCACACCTGTTAGGATAGCTATTACCAAAAAGAACAAAAGGTAACAACTTTAAGAGAGGATGTGAAGGAAAGGGAACCCTTATACACTGCTGGTGGGAATGTAAATTGGTACAGCCGTTATAGAAAACAGCAGGGATGTTTCTAAAAAAAATAAAAATAGAACTACAATACCATACGATCCAACAATCCGAAGTCTGGGTGTGTATCAAAAGTAAATAGAATCACTATCTCAAAGAGACATCTGCCTGACCATGTTCACTGCAGCGTGATTCCCAGCAGTGAAGACATGAAAGCCTAAGTGTTCACTGGTAGTAAATGGATAAAGAAAATGAGACATAACCTTAAGAAAGGAATAAAATTATTTCATTTGCAACAACATGAATGAACCTGGAGGACATTATGCTAAATAAGCCAGGCATAGAAAGATAAATACTGCATGATCTCATGTGCATGTGGGATCTTAAGAAGTTGAACTAGTAATAAAGATGAGAATAGTAGTGACCATTCTGGGAGCAGAGAAAAATGGGAGATACTGGTCAGAGAATACAGACTTTCAGTTATAAGATGAGTAAGTTCTAAAACCCTAATGTATAGTCTACTGACTATAGCTGATAACAATGTACTGTATATTTAAAATTTGCTAAGAATAGATCTCAAGTGTTCTCAGTACACATGAAAATGATAATGAGATAGATTTGTTAATTAGCCTGATTGTGGTAATCATTTCACTGTGTGTGTGTGTGTGTGTATACATATATATATGTATATATGTATATATATATATATATATATATATATATATATATATACACACATATAAATTTTCTTTCAAAACATCATGTTATCCACCTTAAATATATACAATTTTTGTCAGACATATCCAAATAAAGCTTAAAAATCATATTTCATCACCGCACATTTGATGCCCTTTACCTTTTATTACCTCCCTACCCTCCTTCCCCCTGGTGACAACCATACTGTTGTCTGTGTCTATGAGTTTTAGTTGTTTGTTTTGTTTCTTCATTTATTGCGTTCAGTTTCATACTCCACATGTGAGTGAAAGCATATGGTTCTTAATTCTTTCTGTCTGACTTATTTTGCTTCACATGATATTGTTAAGCTCCATCCACGTTGTTGCAAATGATAGTATTTCATCGTTTCTTAAGGCTGAGTAGTATTACATTGTGTATATATACCGCATCTTCTTTAACCAATCATCTATTGAAGGATACTTAGGTTGTTTCCATGTCTTGGCTGCTGTGAACAATGTTGCAATGAACATAGGGGTGCATATGTCTTCACGAATAAATGTTTTCAAATGTTCCCAGTAGATATATCAGAAGAGGAATTGCTAGGTCATATGGTAACTATTCTTAATTTTTTAAGAACCTCCATAGTGTTTTCCATAGTGGCTGTACCACAGTAGAATACTATGAAAGACTATATGCCACCAAATTCAATAACCTGGAAGAAATGGATAAGTTCCTATAAATATGTAACTTTCCTAGGGTGGATCATGAAAAATTGGAAAGTTTAAATAGACCAATCAACAGTGAGAAAATTGAAACAACCATCAAAAACCTCCAAAAAGTAGAAGTCAAGGACCAGATGGGTTCTCTAGTGAATTCTACCAAACATTCAAAAAAGATCTGATACCTCCTCAAACTCTTCCAAAAAAATTAAAGAACAAGTAGTACTTCCTAATGCATTTTATAAGGCCAACATAACCCTGATTGCAAAACCTGACAAGGACAACACATAGAAAAGAAAAAACAAAAAACTACAGACCAATATCTCTAATGAATACAGATGCAAAAATCCTAAACAAAATATTAGCAAGTTGAATATATCATGATCAAGTGGAAGTTTTTCCCAAGGGCATAAGAATGATTCAACCTACACAAATAGATCAAAATAATATACCATATTAATAAAGGATAAAAATCATATGCTCTTATTAATAGATGCAGGAAAAGCATTTGATAAGATACAACATCCATTTATGACTAAAACACTCAATAAAATGGTAATAGTAGGAAAATACTGCAATATAATAAAGGTCATATATGACAAGCTCTCAGCTAATATACTTAATGGTGAAAGACTGAAAGTCTTTCTTCTGAGATCAGGAACAAGACAAGGACGTCCACTCTCACCACTGCCATTTAACACGGTACTGGAAGTCCTAGCCAGAGCAGTCAGGCAAGAGGAAGAAATAAAAGGTATTCTAATTGGCATGGAAAATTAAAAGTGGCACTTTTTGTAGATGACGTGATTCTTTATATAGAAAACCCTGAAGACTCCATGAAAAAACTATTAGAAACAATAAACCGATACAGTAAAGTTGCAGGATACAAAACCAATGGACAAAAACCCACTGCATTCCTATATATGAACAATGAAATTTCAAAAAATAAATGAAAAAAAAAAACAACTTCTTTTGCAATTGCAACAAAAAGAACAAACTTAAAGAATATGCAGGACCTATGTACTTAAAACTATAAAGCATTCTTAAAAGCAATTGAAAAAGACACAGTGAAATGGAAAGGTATCTTCTGTTCATGGATTTAAAAAATCAACACGGTTAAAATGTTCGTAGTACCCAAAGCAGTGCAGATTCAATGCAATCCCCATCAAAATCCCAATGACATTGTTTAAAGAAATGGAACAAAAAATCATCAGGTTTCTATGGAACCACAAAAGACCCTGAGTAGCCAAAGACTCCTGAGAAAAAAATAACTAAGCTGGAGGTATCACACTACCTGAGTTCAACTTATACAACAAAGTGACGATAATCAAAACAGCATGGTATTGGCAGAAAAAACAGACACACAGACCAATGGAACAGAACTGAAAGCCCAGACTTAAACCCACATATATATGTGCACATAATTTTTGACAAAGGAGCCAAAAACATACAATGGAGAAAAGAAAGCCTCTTCAATAAATGGTGCTGGGAAAATTGGAAAATCCCATATAAAATAATGAAACTAGACTACAGTTTGTTCCCATATACAAAAACCAACTCAAATTGAATAAAAACCTAAATAAAAATCTGAAACAATAAATTTCATAGAAGACTTAGACACTAAACTTAAAGACATTGGTTTTAGAAAGGATTTTATGAATTTGACCCCAAAGGAAAGGGAAGTAAAGGCAAAATAAATGAATGGGAATATATCAAACTGAAAAAGCTTCTGCACAGCAAAAACAAAAACAAAAAACAAAACAAAACACTAAAGGAAGAAATCAATGGAATGGGAGAAGATATTTGCAAACAAGAGCTCCCACAAGGGGTAAATATTCAAAATATATAAGATACACATTTTTTAAAAGCTCATTTTTATGTTACTCTTGGAGATTATTTGAAAATAATCCTTGATGGGACACAGAGCATCCCCTAAATTTTGTGTTTTGTAAATTTAAAATGGTGACTAGACAGTTTTCAAGTGGTGTTTATAATTTGCCTCAGACATAACTTCTTTGTGAATAGGCATTTTATTTAAATATTCTTTTCATATTGCACTTCAGTTATGGGCCATGCCTAATCATGCTGTATATTCCAGAAACAGACCAAGTGCAATACATGCTAAAAGTGCAAAACACCACATCACATTGGTAATCACAGGGGAGTAAGACATCCTCACCCTCAAGTCTCTGGCACTGGGATTAGCAATACTCATCAATAAATAAACCACTAGGTCGAGTAGGGTGGGTGTGGTAATAGAATACAAAGTAAGTTCACATTGTATCTAGCTGGGGATTCAAGGTGTAGATAACTTATTAAAAATGTTGAAACAGTCCAGCTGGTGTAGCTCAGTGGATTGAGTGCGGTCTGGGAACCAAAAGGTCCTGGTTCGATTCCCAGTTGGGGCACATGCCTGGGTTGCAGGCCAGGTCCCCAGTGAGGGATATGTGAGAGGCAACCATACATTGCTCTTTCTCCCTCCCTTCTCCTCTCTCTAAAAATAAATAAATAAAATCTAAAAAAAAATGTTGAAACATTGTCCTTTATTAAAGAAAAAATTACAGGGAAACAATAGTAGAATGGAGGAAGCTGAGAATCAAATCAATGATTTGGAACATAAGGAAGCAAAAAACAACCAATCAGAACAAGAAGAAAAAAGACACTCCCCCCCAAAAAAGAGGACAGTATAAGTAGCTTCTGGGACAACTTTAAGAGGTCCAACATTCACATCATAGGGGTGCCAGAAGGAAAAGAGAAAGCACAAGAAACTGGAAATCTATTTGAAAAAGTAATGAAAAAAAAACTTCCCTAATATGGTGAAGGAAATAGACATGCAAGTTCAGGAAGCACAGAGAGTCCCAAACAAGATGGATGCAAAGAGGCCCACTCCAAGACAGATCATAATTAAAATGCCAAAGGTTAAAGATAAAGAATCTTAAAAGCAGCAAGAGAAAAGAAGTTAGTTACCTACAGGGGAGTTCCCATAAGACTGTCAGCTGATTTCTCAGAAGACAATTTGCAAGCTAGAAGGGACTGGTAAGAAATATTCAAAGTCATGGAAAGCAGGGACCTGCAGCCAAGATTGCTCTACTCAGCAAAGATATGATTTAGAATTGAAGAGAAGATAAATAGCTTCCCAGACAAGAAAAAACTAAAGGAGTTCATCATCACCAAACCATTATTATATGAAATGTTAAAGGGATTTATTTAAGAAAAAGAACAACATCAAAACTCTGAACAATAAACTGGCAAAAAATACATACCTATCAACAATTAAAGCTAAAAAAGAAACTAAACAAACAAGAACAGAGACAGAATCATGAATACAGAGAGCATTTTGGTGGTTACCAGATGGGGAGGGTGTGGGGGGGAATGGGTGAAAATGTGATGGGATTGAGAAGTACGAATGAGTAGTTACAGAACAGAAAGGGGGATATGAGGTACAGTATAGGAAATGGAGTAGCCAAAGAACTTAAATGCATGACACGTGGACATGAACAACGGTGGAGGGATTGCCTGAGGGAGTGAGGGGCGCTAGGTGGAGGGGGGCAAAGAGGGAATATCAGGAGAAGGATAATAGCACAATGGATAAAATATAATTTTAAAAAATGGTGAAACACAGGCAGAATTTAGATTAAGTAGAGAAAGAAAAGGACTTCTGAAGAGAGGACTTGCAGAACCAAGAAGCAAAATTAAAAAGGAGAAAAGCCACATCAAGAACACAAAGTAACGAAGTATGAGGAAAGGTGGGCTAATTACAAGTAAGAATAAAAAGATCACTTGAGAATTTATTGTGGACAGCATTAAATAAGAAGATGAAGAGTGTCCACTTCCTAAAATTTACTGTGCACAGAAACTTTGAAAAGTATTTAAATGAATAACAAAAAGAAAGTCTATAATTATAAAGGTTTTCTTATGATACACATTATAATAAATATGCTATCAAATTTTTAGTGAAGTGAAAGCTCTTGTACATCAACCTGAAAGCTTAATTGAAAAGGTGTGGTCATTTAAAACAGCGAGGCTTCATGCTCATCCACCTCCCACGCGGTAGCATGAAGGGCACTTCCCAGTGAGGTGTTTGAGGAAACCACCGCCACGAGTTTTCTCTTCCGTTAGCCACAGCATTTCCTTCTCCTTCCTTTTTCATTTAAATTTCATATACAATATTTTATACCTTAAATTTTAAACACAATGATTTATTATATATGTCACATTTATAAATATTTGGCCTTGGGTAGTAAAACAGTCTAACTGAAAAGTCTTACAGGATGTCCATCTTGAAAAAAAAAAAAACAAAATACGAATATGCCAGTGTGCAGAGATTAACTTTTAAACATATTCTCTTTGTGCTAAAAGCACCATGGAACTTAACAAGGAAGCATTTCATAGAAGAGTAATTATGTGATCTAACCAAATTGTTCACTCTCAGTGTAAAATTTAAAGCAAATGATAGCACCAAACACACAGATTTCAAAAGCAAATAAGGTACATCTCCATCCTCTCAAAATAGGAAATATGGCCTAAATAAAAAAAAAAAATTAAGAACTTGGTTCTTAGTGACAGGATCAAAGGCGGGGAGTGGTGCTGGGAACTGACTTGCTGGTTATAATTCATTTGCCACTTTTCATTCATTTCCTGCCTGTTTATTTGTTTGTTTGTTTTTGTTTTGTCCTGTTGCTTGCCTTAGGGAAGTGCCCCCCATGATCGCATCATCCTAGCTCTCTTGCACTCTGGTGTCACTGGGCTCAGGCAATGAGTCACCATAAAGGACTTGGGGAGGAAAAGAGATGCAGTGGGCTATGTTTTTACCTGTGCCCTTCCAGCTTTGGGGTCCTGCAAGTAGCAGCCACATATTTAGTCTTCACTAGGCTTTGGCAAAGATGGTCCTTCCCCTGGACCTGGGTCTGATGATAGTTTCTAGGTGTTGCTGAGTTCTGTATGCCTCAACTTCCTTTGTTGGTCCCCTTTAAAGCATTTCATTCTTAAATTTCCATCAAAAGTCCAGATAATCCAGATAATTATGTCATCTGTTTCCTGCCTGGCCCATAATGCACAAGTGGAAACTAAAAATTGGAGATTCTGAGAGCAATTCAGTCTAAAATGACTTCGTACTGGCAACGTCCCCTGTACTTCCAAGGTGCCTTTTAGGTCCAGATGCAAATGTCATCCTGCTACACGTAAAGTGAAAACCTAAAGACAGAATTTAGGAGCAATAGAATCACAATGGCAATTTTAGTAAGGGACAGATAAATCTCACAATACATTCTCAGAAACAAAGTCATATATTTGACAACTCAGCATCAGGAGAAAGACAGGGAAGGCAGGGCTGGGTGGTCAGCCTTCTTTCTGCTGGGTGTCCTCAAAAGCTTCCACTGAAGGACCAGTAGTGACAAAGGATATGTACACTACAGAGCCAAACAAAACTTCCAGGTTCACCATTAATGTGTGAGAATTACATAGCACGTAATATAATAAGGTAATTATAGGTTTTTACCTTAAGGTTTTTAAGGTAATATAATCAGTGTGGGGGGGGCTGGGTAGAGGGGCCAAGGGGGTAAAAGCGGGACAACAGTAACAGCATAAACAAAATTAAAAATTACTCTTTTGTCTATTTATTCACTTGAAATACAGGTCATCTGCTTATCTATTATCTATAACTCTGGCCATCTATCTAATCATCTATGCCTTGTCAAATGGCATAGTACATAATATAAATAACAAAATAATAAGGTGGATGACAAGCAACTATTATAAATTACATATTTTACATATTATTCTGCCTATAAATACATATATTAATATATGCATATATACTTTTAACCATACCTACATAACAATAATTTCTATTTTCATGGATTCCAATATTCTTCAGATAATTTGACAGCAGAATACTTTCCCAAACATCATAATTCATTAATCTTAATATTAAATAATGTGAGACTTCTGCAAGTCAAATAAATTAAAAAGAATGGGCCCCAAGAAAGTTAGTGTGATTCTAGACTCCATTCTTTTCTAATCCCTGTGAGTTTTTAAATTGAATGAGCTCTTAAAGCATTGTTTGCTCTAGGAATTGTCCTGTAAAGATGCATTCTCTAGCTAGTATACTTTAAAATGTCTTTCTTGTATATCTGTAGATCTAAGTGAGCTAAAAATATAAATATAAAATTGGCATATGCCAGTATAAAAAATCAGTTCACTAGGGGACATTTTTTCTTTGTCCTTCTACTTGGTAGTCACAAAATGTGTTGGGATTATTTTGTTTTGTTTTCACTCACTGGTATGACTCATTTAGTATTTCCTACAAAGAATAGCTCTAAATACTAAAAACATTTTCCAAGCAAAAGTCCTGTTGTGCTTGTTTTAATAAACGGAGAAGGATCATTTGTACTTAGCAAAATTTATTTGCATATAAGCAATGTGTTGACGTTTTTCAATCTGTTATTTTCACATGAGGAATAATAAATACATATTCTGAAATTTTATTGAAACTAGTATTGTTTCCTTTGTCATATTGTATCAGGTGATGTTAACTTGAAAAGGAAAGAAATAAGGAAGAAGGAAAGAAGGAAGAAAAAGAGAGGGAGGAAAAATAAAAAGATAAGGAAGCCAGAAAAAAATATAATAGTATATTTTCTTCTTGTAATGCAATAGTATCAGTTTGATACTTAATTCTTCGCTTACTTAAATTTCATTAAATATCCAGAAAATAGCATAGACATGTTCTTAGAGATAGAAGAAATTATAAAACTGTTAACACATTAAGCATGGCGTCAGTCCCTGGGGACTGACAGTGAACTTTTCGTTTGGGCAACATCGGTGCGAGGGACCAGCAGTATCAAGGTTAAAAAAATATATGTTGTGATTTTAATGAAGTTTTGCATTGGCTGCACCATTGTGCACCTGTTTATACTCTAACCCAACACCTGTCCAGTGGTCGCCCGCCCACTGACTGAATGGAAAGCCCAGCAAAATTGGCTCCATGCTTAACATGTTAAGAGTACAGTGCATAGCAGGCAATAAACATATAGTTGCTCATTCAAAGAGGTTCAGGAAGTTGGACATACTTTCATACAAATGGTTGGTTTGGGGAGGTTTAATGTAGCTCAATGAGCATATCCTTCCACATACAAGTAAGAATTCTCTAAGGAAAGTGCTCGAGGCTACATTTTAACAGGAAATAAATTTGGCAGGACAATTTTATGAGGGAGTATGAAAATTCAGGACAAAGAGTTGACATAGGTCTACACAATGGCTTGTCCATTGTATTAACATGCTCACTATACAGAAGCAAACCCATTCCACCAGTAGATTTATGACCTTCTGGGGAGGTGTTTTCTTGAAATGCCTGCTTCAAGTGGTCATTCTTGTCTTTTGTAAGGAATGCTCTCCTTCCAAAAATTTACCTGGGACATGAGTCATGATGGTCAAAGCAACAGTCTTGGCATTTGTCTCCTGCTAAGCTTAAAGGACTCTTTGTGTGAAGTTGTCCTTTAAAAATACTCCGTGAGGATGGTGATGGGTTTTCTCAAGTACAACCTCCTGCCATCTTAAGAATGGTCTTTGTTTCATTTCCTCCTTGGCTCTCCATTAACTTCCTGTGCTCTCCAGTCCAAAAGCCTCACCTTGACACTCCATTCTGGGCCTTTGCCAACTTGCTTACAATCTATGCACCTTCACTTCTTGCAACACTCCACAACACTGCCTGTGGAGCAGCCCAGTTGACCTCTCACCCAGCTCTGCACAGGCCAGCCGTTTCACAACCCATGCCTGGACGTCTGCTCTGCCTGACATTTCCCCTTCCATCCCCAGTTCCCACTCTGCACCCTCACATAGCCAGAAACAAGATCTTTGGCTCATTTTTGGATCCTTTATGCTATAGTTTGTTCAGCCTTTCAGGAACCCTGGTATCAGTCCTCACTTTTATAGAGCACTCTGTACATAGTATTTGTGAGCAAATCAGGAAAAGGAAAGATGAAAGACAACTAACTTACTCATTCATTCATTCATTCATTCATTCATTCATTCATTCCGATATGTGTTAGGTACCTACCATGCACTGGGCATGACCAGGATCAGAGAACACAGGGGTGAACAAAATGAACCCCTGCCTGCCCCTTAGCTTACAGACTCATCGGAAAAACCGACACTCCGTGGCTATAGTAGGCCCTCTTCAAAGAGTGGCCCAGCTACCTTCAGAAATCAGCCCTCCCAGCATGAAGTATGGCACAGACATATTGGCTGGTACTGTTAAGATACTCTTTACAACATTCCAAAGCCATCAAAGTGGTTGTGTACATTCTTAAATTCTTACTTAAAATTGGGTTTGAGAGTGTGTGTGCTTAAGTCTGCTAGCCATCAAAACTGCCAACGAAGATTAGCAATTTTATAAAGCCTTCTTCATTAACAACGGCATGAGAAATTGTTTCCAAAATACATTTGTAGCAGCAAAAGGAATACTATTTATTTCAATTGCTGTTGGACAAGGTATGCAATTATTTGTTTCAAGTTTCCAGTGGTATCCAAAGACCTAATCTGATCCCTATCTTTTTACTCTTTTATAACTTTCTATTATAAAGATCAAAAATACAGTCTCACAAAAATAAAAGCTCCCAAATTTATTTGAATTATAATAATTATAATTGAAATCAACTTAAAAGCTTAATAATTATGCAATATAAGTAAATGAGTGAACTAAAATTCTTTGGTTTCATTTTTCTAGGATTAATATGGGCATACAATGAATCTGATAAATTTAAAGGGGTATAAACTTAAATATATACATTGTTCAAGACGGAAAATTCTCAATATTCTAGTAATCTAGTCTCTATTCGTTTCATTCCTCCTCCAAAAGAAAAAAATTTGTATTCATTGCATATTTGCAAATAGACCTAGAGCAGGCAGGTTAGCTTATCATAACAAATGATGTGGAAAATATGTTTGACCAAGTTGAATGTCACTGCTTAAGGGATTTAAACTAAATTATAAATTTGAGAATGTGAATTTTATTTAAGCTCGAAAACAACTTAAGTTAAGGTGATAAAATAAAAAAAAAAAACCTTAAGTTTTAAACCAGACGTGTTAGGATCTCAAGCTCTCCTAGATAATATGTCCCTGCTTATTCAGATTGTCTACTTTATTCACATTATCTACTATATATGAATGTAGGGAATGTTTGAGATGAGAAAAACAGTCAGCAAGGACATTAAAATAACTAATGTTTAGTGAATGTTTCACATGAGCTTTATCTATGGTAATAAGGCATATGCATAAATAATACCATAGGAATAGAAGGAGCTGAAAAAGTATGCTTATATTCCAGAAGAGAGTAATGTCTTTGTCTAAAATTTTCAGCAATGATAAGTATTACTCACTTACTTACATGAAATAATTCTGAAATGTTAAAGGTAAAAAAAATCAGGAGAAAAAACAGTACACTTGCATCTGCCCAACCCTATGACAGGATCTTCAAGGGGCCAGTTTCCTGGCTCTGGAATTCAGTGCTAGTTATTTAATCCTGGGAAAAACTGTTTCTCAGTTTTTTCCCCTGAAAAATGGCATAAAAGTAGGACCTACATCAAGGGATGGTGAAGATTAAATAAGTTAATATGGCTAAAGCACTTGGGCCTTCATGCAGCATAGAAACTCCATAACTGGAGCTAGTATTGTAATCTAGTGATTTTAACTGCCATGAAAACTCTTCCCCCAGTAACAACAATATTCCTACACCAAATATTAGTTTTTGAACTATTTCTTCACACGAGTAAACTTTTGTTCCTGAATCCTCTTGCCTGTAGAGATAATTGCCCTGGTAACATCCTTTTGTTCTTTTCTGAGGCCAAATCCCAGGAGATGATGTAAACAGAGCTTTGGCTACTTCAGAACATGGTTTTAATGAGTAATGTGGGAAGAAATTTGAAGCATGAACACTGATATCATGTAAAATGCACCTGAATTGTAAAAATCTATTTCAAAAGGGCTGAACCATAATCGTTCATTTAGTTTATGGTAAATCAAATCTGCTGGAAAACATTTTAAAAGAAGAATTGTATGATTCCTTTTGAATATCTTCTAGTTACTGTGACTGAGCAAGAATTGAAAACATTCCTTCTTCACTCTCTTCTATAACTTTGAAATTCGGATTTCCAAATCTTCATTTTTCAAAGAAAGAGTGACTAGCAGCTAATTCAAAGCCTCGGAATCAATGTTTAATGGCTGACTGGCTCCAATGTCAAACACACCAAAGGATCCCATAGATCATCAGTAAAACAAACCAGGCCCACAACCGTGAAGTTCTAGGATGTTTTCCCATTCTGCAGTTGTACAGCTCCTAAAATTATCATTTCTGTTCAAATTTTCTGTCTTCTCATAGTTAACTTCAGAGAGAATCGTGAGCTGTGTTGAGGAAATCCTTCTGGGCTGTGTGTCCTTGTGGTTTCTCATTCCCACACAAGCAAAAGCATCTTGAACAGGGTTTATTTTAATCTAAATACATCTTTCAAAAAATTGAAATTTGAGTGCCCAGATAAAAAATAAGTAATACTGAAAAGCATTTTAAAGAGAAAGTACAACTGGCCCACTTAGTGGAAATTATTTAATGCCTACCACTAAAATGTTGTCACTTAAAATGGTAAATATTGAGAATGGGGGTGGATATCAATGATATGGTTGTCTGACACCTAAATTAGAAGCATTTGACTAAAAAGGCTAATATCCTTCAGGTAAGTCTCTCTGATTGCAATAATTAAATACAGTTTTTTCTTCAAGTTCCCAATGTGACTGGAAATAAAAATCATAATAGTATTTATGAATGACAGTCAATGGGACAATTATCATAAATACGGAAGATTATTTCAATACATGGTTGAATATGATTTTATGCTTTGGCAAGCATGCTGAAGCATTGAGGCCCAAAACACTGTAGAACCAACCTTCAGAACTGCCACACATTGGATTTTTGGCAAATTTGGATTATTTATTTTAATATCTATTGAGTATTTTTGTCTGTTAAACACTGTTTTAAGCACCTCCTATGTAGTGACTCATTTAATTCTTATAATAGTCCTATATAGCAGCTACTAGCAAATGGTACTTTGCAAATGAAAAAAAGCAAAAACAACAAAATGAAGCACAAATAGTCAAAGAACTTGCCCAACACTCCCAACCAAGTAGTCGTAGAGACAAGGATTTGAACTAAAACAGTCTATGTATGCTGCCTACATTTTCAAGCACGGTTCTCCTCAAAGAGAAGGAGGGAAAAGAATAAGGAAGCCAGAAAACAATATGGTTATATTTTCCCTTCTTGTTTTATAATAGTATCACTTATGATCTCAATAATCTCATCTCAGGCCAAAATATTAGCAGCTAGTGAAATATTGTGGCAACTCCATAGTAGAATATGTCTTATAAAAATATAATTATTTGCTGGTGGCACCATTTGCCATATATAATCAACAATTTATTTAAATCAGGGAAGGATTAACCAAGGTATAGTTAGCTTTGACATTTATAACCTTGGCCCTTATTTTAAGAGAAAACATAAGAAGTTAATGATAACACTACTACTTCTTAAACATTTCCTATATTAATATTCTAGTAGCTAAACAGCTGAACCAAAATCTCTTGTTCTTCTACTCTAAAAGTAGACAATATAACTTGTTAGAATATACATGCTTCTACTTACAGACTTGACAAGACTATTATGCACTTTGCTTAAAATAAAATCAGGTCTGTTAACATTCAATGTTTTTTGAGTTGACCCTTATGCAAAACCATTTTTCTCCTTGCTTAAATAAAGTTTCCATGTAGTTTTAGTACTTCTTATCTAGTAAGAGTTGGCCTGAACCATTCCCCCTGTCCAAGCCCTAACCACACACACATGCACACACCCTCACCTTGCCCTCTGTTTGGTGTAACTCACCGGGAATGAAGTCAGTCTTGATACTAAAGCATTCTCTAAGTTTATGCACAGTGAACATCAGAACCCTACCCTAAAGGTCAGATAGGTTCTAACTTCAAACCTGTATCAGTACATAAGTTAGTGTGGTAGGCACAATAATTTACCCTCGCCACCCCCCACAAATATCCACAGCCTGCCCTGGCCAGCATGGTTCAGTTGGTTGGATGGCATCCTGCAAAGCAAAGGTTCAGTTCCCGGTCAGGGCACATGCCTGGGTTGTGGGCCCAGTCCCTAGTTTGGGGCACATGCGAGAGGAAACCTATCATTATTTCTCTCGCACACCCATGTTTCTCTCCTTCTCTTTATCCCTCCCTTCTTCTCTCTCTAAAAATAAATAAGTAAAATCTTTAAAAATATATTCTATAGCCTAATTCCAGGTACCTATGACTATGACACTTGGCAAAAAGGAGTTTGCAGCCGTCATTAAGTTAATGGTATCGAGATAGGAAATTTCCCTAATTAGCAGAGTGCACTGACTGTGATCGCACGGGTCCTTAAACGAGGGATGCAGGAGGGTTAGGGTCCAAGGGAGATGACATCAGGAGGGAAGAAAGAAACAGAGAGGAAGAGACCTAAAATTGCTACACTACTGGTCTTGAAGATAGAAAGGGGCCATGAGCCAAGTAATATGGACGGCCTTTAGAAGCTGGAAAAGGTGAGGAAACAGATTCTTCTCTAGAGCCTTCTACAACATACAACCCCACGGTCCACTTGCTTTAGCCACACAAAACCTATTTTGGACTTCTGACCTCCGAAACTGTAAACAAGTTAAATTTGTACTGTTGGAGGCATCTGAGTTTGTGATAATTTGTTACAGCAGCAATCAGAAATGAACACACTTGTGAAGTATCTAAAATCTGGGACAACGTTCGTAAAAGAATACAATGGAAATGCAAAAGAAATGTCAAAAATGACTCACCATTTCTTTTAGAATAAAAGTGTCGTTTTTTAAAAATTTTAAGCCGCTGTGTCCACACAATAAGCTGTAAATACTATACAGTGAGGTCCAGAGATCCACATTCAGCTTTTCCTGATGTGGGAACTAGTAAAAATGTTTACCCTGCCAATGCAGACCTAGATCGGACTAATGCTGTCCTACTAATCAATGTTCTTAATGTGCTCAGTTTTCTTGCCCCAAGGTATACTGACTGGAGCCTCCTCCTGCCAGAACCCTCATTAACCTTTGAAGATTATGCGTGGGATCCCTGTGTGATTACTCATTCAGAATGCCTGACAGTTGATTTCTCTGAAGGTGCACCTTCGCTCCCGAAGGGCTTGCTGCTGGCTCTGTTTACCCAAGGCAGACTTTCCTCTGTGGTCCTGGCCCCTGGCACACGCCCTCTCTGCTCTTTCTAACCTGTGCATTTTGTGTGTGTGTGTACAGCATCTTTGTTTCTCACTCTCAGCAGCCTCCTCCCTGGCAACACTACAATAATGAGAAAGGTTACATTTTATCCCTTTAGTGACAACAGTCCCTACCTCATTGGGACTCCATCCCTGGAATTTTGCTGTAAGGAAACTAATCACCTCTCTGCAAAATTAGCCCTGAAATGCTACTGTTCAGTCTGCTGAAAGGCAATTCTGCAACCTTAGGCTATGACCCATTGTCACCTCAGAAATTTTACCTCCCACATTTCTGTGGGAATTTGCAATAATTTAAATTGTAGGCTTTTATGAAGTGACACTTAATACAAACTAATTGCTTTTTATATATTCATAAAGGGTTTTATACATTTATAATTTCTTAGCCTTAGATATATTTTTTTTAATTGCAAGAACTTGCCTCCCAGATGCCACATTATATATTAGGTTCTTTTGTTTTAAATACAAAGATCTAGTTCTTTTCTTAATGAGAAACTTGTTTAGTTCAAAACTAAACTTGTTAAGTTCAAAACTATGTTTGAAAAGATTTCATTGTCTCCATTTAGCTCAAGAGATATTCCCCAATATTTAAATAAAAAATAGCTATGAATAATTTAAATATTATTTATCCTTTAGTATTAAATTATTATAATATTTAGCATGTCAATATATATCACATAGCATGTATTCACTTATTACTAGTGAATAAGTGAAGATGGCATACATGTATCAAAATATCTGAGTGGAAATATGGAAGGAAAAATATCAAAAAGCCAACCATAGTTTAAATCAAAAACTAAAAGTATATTTCATGAAAATAAGATGGAAAAGAACACATGTGCATCTTTCCAAATAGAATTCTCAACTGTAAATAACAGAAACTTAAGCAGAAATAGAATTTACTGTAGGAAAGTAGTTAGCTCACAGAAAATGCTGGTGAACCAAGATGAAAACCAGTCATGGTCCAGGAAATGGCAGGCAGCCAAGTTCACACCTCACCTCTGGAATGAGGACCTAGCGGTGCCCTCACGCCACTGCTAGACTCAAAGGGCTCTGCCTAAAAAACAAAGGGGGGGTGGTCTAAAAACAACAACAAATTAATTATTATAATATCTTTTAATAACACACCTCAGCTAAATTTATCAATTATCAGTTATTTCATCTAGTCCTTTACATAGGAGATTATACTATATGTACAATGACATATATAATGATATGTATCTATATAGAGATATATAATGATATATATTATGTAGAGAGATATATATTATGATATATATAATGATATATGAGTTTGTAAAGAAAGAGATACAGAGAGATTATATGCTGTTTAATCTATAAACATTTTAATGTTTTTGAGTAAGTTAATTAAAAAATGTAAAACTAAGTAATTTTGGCTCAAAATCTTAACTGCTTCTATTTTTCACACAAAAATATGATTTTATGTTCATATCAGTCTGCTAGGACTACTATTAAATATGCCAGAGACTAGATGGCTTAAACCATAGACACTGATGCACAGTTCTGGATGCTGAGAAAGTTCAAGATCAAGATGTCAGCATATTTGATTCCTAGAGAGGGCCACCTCCCTGTGCCCTCACATGGTGGAGAGAGAGAGCTCTGACCTCTCTTCCTGTTCTTCTAATAAGGAAACAAATCCCCTTCTAGGTGACCCACCCTCTTGACTTCATCTGAACCCAATCACCTCCCCAGAGCCCCATCTCAAAATACCATCACATTGGGGGTGGGGGATAGGATTTCAACACATACGTTTGGGAGAGGAGACACAAAAATGTGTCCATAACAATGTTAAACTATGAAAAGAGAAGTGGTGGACTCATATTTTATAGTAAGTATAGATATTAAACTTCACCAGCCCTTCAAGTATCTTTATTCTGGTCTATATTATTCTAGTCACTGTGATCAAAAGCAATTGAAATTTTAAGTTAGGAGATAGAAGGTTTTTGTTTTTTTTTTTAACTCATATCATTCTGGTATAGTTCATACACATAAAAATCTCATGAAAAGAATTACATCACTTTAGAATAAAAATAGTTGAAATGAATACATAACAATGGCAAATAGCTACAAGTCATCCCCACAAACTGTTAAATTTACGCCGTAAAGGGAATAATAATTGGTACAACAGCCGCCATGATCATGGCCACTATTTACTAAGAAGCTCTATATGCCAGTCTCTTTGTCAACTGTTATAGCTGAGCACATAATCATGAGCATGAGAGAAGCATCTAGCACATTGTTCAAAGCCACATTACAGCCTCGAGGCCAGGGTGACTCCATGACTCCAGTTCTTCACCCTCCACTGGGCCTCCCTGTCAAGGAACTCAACCTAGAGTTCAATTGGGGGGTCGGAGAAAAAGCACAAGTTAGCAGGCTAGTGGAGTATCTACGCGAAGTGCGATTCACATTCAATATAATTTTTAACACAGTACGTAACTAAACCTTTTTTTTTTTTTCAACATACAATGATTTGTTCAAAAGATACTTCACGGCCTTCTTCTATCTGAACTAGCTACCAAAACTTTGCAAGTTTTTAGAAACTTTAATTTTTGGACAGAAATGAAGTCCAGGATCTTGGAATTTTCACACAATTTGGATGGCATTTCACATTCATTCATCCATCCGTTTCTTCTTTTCATGTAACAAATGCTTCTTGAATGACTGCCATATCTCACCATCATGTTAGTCTTTAAAAAATGTGCATTGTTTTTAATAGAAAAACAGCAAAAATCTGTAGTTCATTTTCAGTCTAGCTCATAGATGCAATTCTATGAACCATTAAAATAATTTCATCCCCATTAAATATAGCATTTATTTCTGTCTTATGTTTAATTTTTTAATCTTTTAAATTTGTGCAATAAAATTGAGTAATACCATTACTTAGGAGATGGGAATAATCCATGTGTTCTCAAAATCATTGTCATTGTGCAATACTCCAGAGTCATAACTAATTATGATTTTCAGCCAGGAGGGAAAGCATGAAGCAAATTATGGCTTCAATTCAGGATTAAAAAGTAAATTAATTGATCATCTTTAGAAACAAGAAATAAACCAGCTGATACCCCTCTACAAGCAATAAAATAAATCCACAGTTTGCTAATACCTGCCAATAATATTAAGGCGGAAATTAGTAACTAACATAAAATCTTTGTACCAGAAATACCAAGGCTATACTTTATTAGCTTTAGAATAATTAACCCTCAATTAAGAAACAAGTGATGGTTACAAAACCTTTACTGAAAAGTATCAAATCTGTAAGAACAATATTGTTTCCTGTTGTTTTCAATTAGGTAGAATAGGACAAGTGTTTTCTTTTTAAGTGCATTAATTTATTTTATTCTACACAACCAGTCAAAATATAAAGAAAATCTAAGTGCCAATTACAAAAATAAATAGGAGGATTTGTAAAGAACGACAACACGTTAAGATTTGATGGCATATTTGCTGTGGTAGATGCTTTGATTTTTCTTAATTTTAAAGGACCCAAGTCAAATTTTCAAATTTTCCTTGGGAAATTTTAACCCAAAGGCTCAAATCTATAGAAATTTATTTCTGGTTATGAGCTTGCTGGGTTTTCATAAGCTTCTATACCAAAATGTTCAAATCTGAAGTCGATTCTGAAGGCAGAAATGCGAATTTACCATATTCTGGAATTGTAGGGACTATCACGATTACTTAGGAGAGAATAAAAGCACATGGCTGTGGCCATGGAGCTAGCTGAGCCATAGACCCATGTCTGACTGACCCCCAGCTTTCTCTTTCCTCAGTCCTCCATCTGGAATTTCGTACTTCATTCCATTACCAGAAATAATATGTTTGTTACAAGGATTGAAGTCAAACTTCAAGTATAAACGAACTTTCAAAAAGTTCCTACACATTCTTTTCTCTTTGTAATTCTATTGTCAAGGGGGCTTACCAAACCATGAAAGCAGCTGCAACAGAAAAGACCCCAGACTCCTGCCGATGACTCAGAGTTTTCTCACACTTAATCATTTAGCATCACGTTTAATGTTTCATAACAACCTGGCAAGGTAGAGCAAGTGGTACCACCAGTTCACTTCGTGGGTGGAGAGATATACTTGGAGAAATGTAATTTGCCTAAGGAAACACCATTAATGAATGTAAGTTCAAGGTCAAGCCTGAATCTCTGGCCGTGCTAGAATGGACTGCCCCTGAGTTAGTGGTCTCCAGTCCACTTCTAGGTTTCCTACTTGGTACCACTCAAGGGTTTCTGAACCTGGTATACCGCCCCCCTGGGCTAACAGGGGAATATGTGCTCAAACATTATGATTACGCACTGAAAAGAAACACACATTGCAATCTCTAAAATGTGGGCTTTTCTTTTCCTTGAAAATGCAAGGCATAGACCTGGGGAACATTTTCACAGCAGAGCCCTTTCTCCAAGCATTTCATATGTTCAGGGTCAGCAAAGGTGGTTTTACCCTTGGAGTACGCAAACAGAGTTTATTCTTGTATTATTACATATTAAAAATTGTATTATATTCCATACAAACAATGCTAAACCTATTTTGCCCCACCCTGTATGTATATATAAGATATATTAATATACATGTATGTATATAAAATATCAAGCTAATTGTGTCAACAATATTAAAAGTGCTCTCTCCATATTTACTTGTTTTTCTCAAGGGTTTATCCATTAACACAGTTTTGTTTTTCATTCTTTGTCCATGATTAAAATAATTAGAGAAGGTCCTCACCTTGTTCCACAGGCTCGGCCGCCCCGGGGCGAACGGGTCCAGGTAAGGACCGGAAAGGCGGCATTTGAACATTAAAATGCCACAGAACTGACTGGACAGCAATTTTACAACCTAAAGCCCTGAGTCAAAACCTCAAAGCCAAGGAGGGTTCCAAATGTAATATTTTCGCAGTGTTCATACTTGCCTAAATAATAGTATCTCTGATAAGAATACTTCATAAGTACTTCATGTGGCAAGATTTTTTGCATATATTTCTAAATTGTGAGAACTATCATAGCATGGAGAGATGAGAAAATTACAAAACAACCTGGGCAGGGTAATAGAGCAAGGATGAAATACAAACCCATGTCTGTCTGACCCCCAAGCCCTCCTTGCTTCTGGTACACTCGAACTCGGTCCCCCTCCTGGAAGTCTGTGTTCTATTCCACTCTGAGAAATAATATTCTGAGTGTTTAATCAAAATTAAAATAAAAATGCATACTCTGAAACATTTTTGATCACCTTTGGCACTGGGGATAACAAAATCTAGGGTATTAGGACTTTATTTGGCCTATTATCCCGAAGTCAAGCTTGAGTGAACAAACCCCTTGACAAAGCTGCAGTTTCATTATGCGCAGTGTTATCGGGCTCGGCTCGAACTAGAATACACAGGGCTCAGGCAGAACATGATCTTCACTTTGTGGATTTAACTATAGAGCAAGAAGCACCCTGATTCTCCATGCAAATACACAGGCTACTTAAAATCTAAATGGGCTTTTGACACGGGGTAGACCGGACCAGCC
>PVJI01000128.1:148079-227531 GCA_004026765.1 Micronycteris hirsuta | reverse complement strand
TTTGGTTTTGATTTTTGTTCTATTTGTCTATATCATATAGTGATTGTAGAGTCATAAAAACAGAATGCAAATAAACGTGAGAATAAATTAATTGCCAAAACACTGGAAAGTCTACCATCAGGAAAGTCATTTAAAATACACCTGTGGCGTAGCTAAAATTACACATGTAATTTAGCCAATGTTTCAGAATAAATCATTCCCTTTTCCATCTAAGGATTAATAATCCTCCTTTGTATTTCTTATCCAAGAACTGACAATGATTTTAAAATAGGCAGAATGACTAATTATGTAGCTCAGGTAAATAATACACAAACAATTCAAAGTAATTTATTTACCCTACCTTGTGTTACATGGCTTTTGCTACAAAACCAAAGTTGTCTTATTTAAATAATTCCCTTTTGGGCTACATTTAGGTGACTAACAATAAAAATATTTTTCATTTTCTTGTTGTATTATCTTTATATTTATCATATATGAGAAAACAGAAATTTGTGTGGCCTGAATGATTCAATTTTGAAATCATGGCCAATTCCAGTAGCTAGTTACTCCACCTTGAAGCAGAATTGATCCTTGACATTCTGTATGTCTCCATTTTATTGAAAACTGTTGACAGGAACTTTCTGTAATCAAGGTAACAAAGAGACAATTGATCTCCTCAAGATGGTTTCACAATAATTATATGGACTTGAGGTCACAGGTAGAGTTTGCAATTTACAAATTCTAGAAAGCCAAAGTCAGAGAATGTTTTCACTAACATAAAATTCAAACAGTGTACATACGGGTTTTAGCTTAACATGCCCTTATAGAAGGCAACACATGAATGAAAGGTCCTTTAGATAGAAATAAAAAAAATAACATGAACTAAATCCACATTATCTATAATTATATTATTTTTTATTTTAATTTTTATGACCAATAAAACACATATGCTTCGGTCAAACTAGACAGCTTACTTTGTTCTCAAAAATGACTTGAGTTTTTATGCATTCTGTCTTACTGGAAAATGTACCTACTCAGGATTAGCTTTCTTGTGATCTGCCTCCTCACTTAATTACGGTCCTCCCTTTCTTTGGAATGCTCACTGCACTCCAAAGAATAAAACATGATAGTAAAGAAAGACTCCTCTTAAGTATTACCCTCAATAAAGTCTTTCTAGACTCACTTATCATAGTGGCTTTTTCTAAATACTCCTCACCGTATTGGTCATCTCTCCTTGTTATTCTAACTAGATCCCACACGTATTTCTATTATAACATTTTAAACAATCTTCAGAAATTGATCATTTATCTACCAGTCTGTCTCATCAAGGTCACTATTTACAGAGAAGATCAAGTTTGATTCAGTTCCATATCTCTAAACATTTCACAGAAAACAGTAAAAGTTGAATGAATAAACATGGCCCTTTAAGATCTTTTATTGTAATTACAAAATTGAAATAAGTACATCTACAGTAAAATTTTAAATAGATTTAGTTCTTGAAAATGCATTTCTAATAAAAATTTAAGGTAATGAGGGAACAGGTTGTCATGCCAGTGCACAACTCTGCAAAATGAATTAGTCGGTTAATAAACACCATCAAATTTTATGGAAGCGAAGATGACTTCGTGCCAGGATGGTCAGGGCAGGCCTTGCAGAAGAGGTGAGAACTGAGCTCCCCGTTACTGGCTGCACTGGTTGTGAGCAGTACAAAGGGCCTTCTGGGAAGGACGCCAACAAGAGCATCAGCAGTTTGTGAAAGTGGTGACTGATCCAATTAGCCGGAGCAGAGGGTGCTTTTGAGAAGAAAGATGAGAATAGGAATATAGGCTGCTTTTACATTGGAAAGAGTCTTTAATGAGTGACTAAAGAGATTTTTTTCCAATATAGGAGTCATCTAAAATTTCATTTATAATGGCATAATCAGAGTGATAATACAGAAAGATGGATTTGCCTTTAGAGTGCAGAAGGGATTAGAATAAGACTGAAAGATGGGATGGAAGATAAGAACAGAAAGATTGCTTCAATAAGACAAATAATATCAAATAAGGGCCTAAAACAGGACAACTTGTAGAGGGAAAAAACAGTAGTAAATGCAAGAGGCATTGTCAAGAAATAATTCACAGAAACTGCAAGGCTGAAGAGATATGGAGCTTGAGAGACAGACAAAGCAGAAGGATGATTGTTATGCTTCAGGTCTTTGTAAAGTGAGAATTTTGGAGATAATAAAAGATACAGAGACATCAAGAAACTAAGGGGTTTTATAAGGGGAAAAGCTATTTCATTCCAGACACACTAAGTTTGAGTTGATGGCTGGCTAATCAAGCAGAAAGGCTTGGCAGTGATTGGAAAAGTAGACCTTTGAGAGAAGAAAGGGCTAGACATATAGTGGGAATCATTTTCCTGGATGAAAGTTTCAGGCTTAAGAATAAATGAAGTATGCCAAAAAGACAGCGTCAGGAAAGATTAGGCTACCTGAAACTGATAAAACTATTCACATGTAAGAGACAGGTGGTTGGAAAGAAATGAGGGAAAATGCCAGCAGAATGATCAACAAAACAGCAGAAGGATGAGAGGTAGAGGGAAGAAGTCAGGGAAGGAAGAGTGTTCAGGCACAGGGGTGGGGTGAGCAGAGAGCTCAGTACCACCCACAGAATTAGGAGGTTTAGGACCCAGAATAAGTCATTGCACTTGGCACCAGGAAGGATGGGAAGCCTAAAAAGAGCAGGTTACATCAGCAAGTACAAGGGGTTTGGGAAAGAAGAGCTGAGGAATAAGTAGAAGCTGAGGCTTTCCCTATCATTTAACTAAGCAGTTTGGATGTGAAAAGAAGAATAAAGGCAGTAGCTAGAAAGAATGGTAAGATTTAGGGAAGAGTATCATTAAGAAAGGAGAAATCAGAGCACTTTTATACAAGGAGAGAGGCAGACAGCAAAGGAGATTCAAAAAAATTCTGGGTGGGTTTAAAAGAAAGTTTGATAAAGAAAATACATTTATATCTAGCAGTTTAAAATTTTTAATTTTTACTTTTTTCAAACTCTCCAGTCTTTAAGGATTATAGACTGAAAGCCTTGCACTCCCATTAGTTGCTTAATGTGCTTTTAGATTTTCCCCCAAACCTCAGTTATCTTCAAGTTAAAAATTTTAACCTCTATGAAATTGTTTTATATGTCTGCTACACATTGTTTAATTCTGTTGTTTAAAGAAGAATCATAACACAGCAAAGTCATATTGGAAGACATAGTGAAAAATGATTTCTTTAGAGGCCAACAAGAGTTCCTTGAAGAATGTAAAAGGAGGTTGAAGCAAGTGATCCTTGTGATTTGCTGAAAAACAGTGGGGGAGGAGCTTGCCAGATACAGGCCAGCGATGTCATTGGTTATTTCCGATATAAGGTATGGTACGTTATAGCAAAAAAAATCAATTATCTGTAGTGACAGGTAGAGTTTGGACAGAATTTCTAACTAAGCCATCCAAATGATTTGCTTGTAATCTCATTGCAAATGTACATTACTAATAGCCCCTACCTTATGTAAAATATATACAATATTTATAGTTATATACATAGCATATGTAATATAATTAATATGATATAATATATATTAATATATACACATAGAGACAGTGAAAGAATTATCCTTAATGCTACCTAAACAGATGCAATTTTTAAATAAAATACTGCAATTTTAATAGCAAAAATAAAAGTCCTTCAGAGTGCTGTGGTCGAGTAAAATGGAGTCCTATACCCAGAGTTCTAAGAAACTATCCAAAGTTCTAACATTTATACTCACTCATGACCTTGAGTGCGTCACAAATACCTTTAGTTTCTCCATCTTAAAATAGAGGTTCATAAAATCTGGTTCAGATTAAATGACTTTTAAAGCACTTTTTAGAACCAAAATTATATGTTTCTATGATTAGTTCGGGTTGCATTATTTGACGTACTTAGCAAGATTTACAAGGAAAATTAAATCCTTGTATTGCAAAGCCTCTAAAGTTCTATGACTTTCATATAGTGTGTAGTTGGAAGAAAATTCTTTGGAGAGACTTCTGACACTACTTGAAAGGACTGTTAAATTAAGGCTTCTGGAATTAGAAAGACCCATACTCAATGTTCATTTTTTTATTACCATAATCTCTTCTTTCATTTATTTTTTAAGAACAGAAAAATTAAAGGTCAACATAAAAGTAAAGGTGGTGACTTTTAGCTTGTCTTAAAATACCTACTCCAAGAATCAAAAAAAAAAAAAAATTAAAAACAAGCAGCAGCAGCTGATATTTCAATACCTTTTCTGGGCTGGAGATTTTGCAAAAATTAAATTTCAGTTCTACTGAGGAAGAGTCTGTAAATTGCCCAAGGCCACACAGTTATCAATAGACAAAAATATGATGCAAACTCATATGCACGTCATTCTTATCTCGGGGCACCACCATTAGCTGCCTAAACAAAGCCCTCCGCCCCCCCCCCCCATAGGAAGCTGGATCTTTCCCAGCCCCTGGAGTTAAATATTTGTTGTTCTAACCTAATCATGATGTTTTCTCCAACATTCCAAATCATGCCTAGTCATGGATATATGGCATAATTTTGACCAATTATACTTAAGAGATGACAGAGGTGGAGTTTCTAGAAAGGCTTTACTTGCCCTTAAAAAGAGGGGGTAGGGTGGCATTTCTTATTTTCCCACTGGTTTCTGTGTTTTGAAAATGCATGTTACACTTTATTCTATGATCTTAAGGGACAAGCCTAGAAAAAAAACAAAAACAAAAACAAAAAAATGGTCAGAATAGAAAGGATTTCTGCATGCAGGAAGATGGAAAGAATTTGAATCCCACCATTACTGAGCAGCTGAATTAACCCTGGAACTGAACAAACTCTGGAATGTCTATATATGTGGGGTAGTACATATGCGTAGTATTATAGGCACCTCTAGGTGGGATTTACTGCTATTTTCAGCCAAAAGCACAAGCTTACACTCATTGCATGGAATCAAGTCATTCCTCCATCCCCCTTCTCCCACTGAATTACCCCATAAGAATTCCCTGTGATTCCTCCTTTCTAATCCAATATCCTACAGGATTTTTTCTTCCCAAACTCTTCTACTATGTCTTTTATAACTCTGCCCCATTAAAAACTTCCCTAGAGTCACAATTTGTTCTTCACATTTACCCTTTGCCTTCTTTGCCTTAGTTGCTCCCTGGCTCTTGGCTAATCACTAAGGAGTTAACTCCCTCCACCGCCAGCTACGTAATCACTCGCTTTCACTCACTGTCTTCTGGACACAAGTCCTCCCATCTTCTTAACATTTAAAAACCTACACAAAGAACGAAGAAGCCAATACTCTCTCAGCTCCTTGTACTCCTCACTCCAGTGTGATTTACCACCGACCCCCTTCAGATGCGCACTCCCACGCCCCCACTCAGCTGAGACTTCTCTAGCTCTTAACATCTAGACTTAGGCCTCTTAATCTCTGCCAACAGCCTCCTAGCCCTGGTTTCTCACTCAGTTACTGTCACTAATCTTTCTTTACTTTTCCCCCAACCAGCTTAGAATCTAATATTTATCATCTCAAAAGCTTCACCTCCCTTATTCCCCCGTCTTCCTTTGCCTCTGCTTAGAAATCTTAGATCAATTCCACCACATGTCTCTGTCACAAAAATATCTAACCTTCTTATTTGCATTAAAAAACTTCAGAGCCCCCAGATTAATTCAGTATCTTCAATAGAAACTGGGCCTTCTCTCCTGATCCATATGCCTTCCGTGTTTCCTGTGTTCATTCTTTTTCTCATTAACCAGACAACTATTTCTCATCATCCGCATCTTCTATCAAACCTCCTACCACACTATCACCACCTCCCTTCGCAGCAAAAGACCTGCCTCCAATGCAACAGCCTCCGGAAAGAACCATTGCTGCAGACACCTTCCTCTCAACCCTGGATGACTCACTTCAGACCACTGGTCTCCAGAACTATAAGAGAATACTATTCTCTTATTCTCCTTTGTTGCTTTAAAATAGTAAATGTGTTTATTTAGAAATGAATACAGCATCCTTCAGCACCATATGCTCCTTTAGCTACTCCCCTTTTATATAAGTCTGATAGTATAGAGATGAATATTTCATCAGGACCAGATTTCTTATAAATATAATAATAATAATAAGTAGATGAAGAAGAAGAAGGAGAAGATGGAGGAGGAGGAGGAGAGGAGGGGGAGGAAGAAGAGGAGGAGGAGGGGGAGGGGGAGGAGGAGGAGGAGAAAATTATATTAAGGGAGATCTAAATATTTGCATTTTCTTCATGTCACATTCCAGCAAAAAAATTAGTAATTAAAACTCTGTATTAAAACACGCTGGGGCCCTAGCTGGTGTAGCTCAGTGGATTGAGCGCGGGTTGGGAACCAGAGAGTCCCGCCCTGTTCGATTCCCAGTCAGGGCACATGCCTGGGTTGCGGGCCAGGTCCCCAGTGAGGGCCATGTGAGAGGCAACCATACAATGCTGTTTCTCTCCCTCTCTTTCTCCCTCCCTTCCCCTCTCTCTAAAATAAATAAATAAAATCTTAAAAAAAAAAAAGAGTTAATGATTAAAAAAAAAACACTCTGGGGACATATAATTATAAGGTAGACCTTTGGGCATTTGAGTTATGCTTTTTTTCCAGTTTATAAACTGCTACCAGCATGTGAGGCTGGACCAAGCTATCAGAAAATGGACTGACTACTTGGACAGATTCCATTTCTGTACATAATGAGAACTGTTTTTCTTTTAATGGAAATATTTTTATTAAAGTCGGCTTTGGAGATAAGTTTTCTAGTGATGTGGTATGTAAGTTTTGACCTGAACACTGTGGAAAAGGCAGACTGATTAACAAACAAACCGAAATATTATCAAATGGGCTTTTGAGTCTGTGTATTCATCAGATTGCTCATAATGGTCACATTTACATGCATAGAAGAAATGCAAAATGCTTTAAAGGTTCTCCATGCTGATTACAGGGTCTTAAGAAATGACTTTATGTGAAGCTAAATAACGGTAAGTTCAAGATTAGTTCAGGTTTCCTGTTCTCAAGGGACTTCTGAAATCTCTTAAGATCCCTCATTCTTAATTAGCATTGTTCTTATAATGATTTAGCTACTCTGCACTCACATCAACACTAGCTAACATTCTAAGAAGAGAAGTGCGTTGTAAATAACTGCACACGAAGAAAACCCTTTTGAAGCCACATCTTAATGTATTAACTCTAGTTAGCCATTTTTATTTTGTAATTAGGCCACCATAAAAGGATCTGAAGAATTAAGCTAAGGATTCTTATGCCAGCTCTTTCAAAGAGCTTTATAGAATTCTTTAAGATCACTTGGCTGTTTGTTGTGACTGTTTCAATTCAACTTGGGGAGGAATTTTACTGGGATGCTCTCTTCTCAGATCTGACTTCACAAATTCTCACCATATCAGTACAACATGTGGACTGATTGAGAGCCTTGGTCTGCACTTAAAAATGTTCTTTGTTGATATGTTTCAATATACAGATTTCCCCTAAGTTGAACCCATGGACCTACACGTAAGAAAACAAAGGTGCCTATCTTACACAATAGACACAAATTTCATAGAGGTGATATGGAGGTTTAGCTGATAAATCTACTAAGATGTTAAAAGTGGTGATGTTAGATTTCTCCACAGAACTATAGAACAATCTATGGCTGAATTGGGGAAAATATAATATGTTTCAACATCATTACCTAAAAATTAGATGGTATTCAGCTTCCCTCTTTTGGGTAACAGATTATAACTGATCAATGATCTGTTGCAATGGAAAATCATGGCAACTTGGTGTAGATATTTGTCTACTTTTATGCTCAACACAATAAAGATTAGAATTCTAACAAATGGAATTCAGTAAAATTTACAACTTAAATGCACAAAAGCATTCCATACTTCTTTTTCTACCATTAAGGGGTACATTCAAAGGGGAAAGTTGGAAAATAGATTCTCTCAGCCAAACATAATTTATACTAAATATATATTTTAAGTAAGTCTCTTTCAATTGGAGATAAGCCCACATAAAGTTTAAGGAAAATTAGTGTATATTTGTTTTTAAAGTTTTAAACATATAATTTCCAGAGAGTGACTGTACAGCTAAAATCATTTAAGTATTGTTTAGAGGTTTGGTTTTAAAAAATGTTATGTCATACTTTATTTGTATGAATAAAACATACCCAAAAGTAAAATATACACATTTATTTTCCTTTGGGAAATGATACATAAATTTATTCTAGAGAAAAATTTCAGTGTTTCTATATGTAAAACATTTGAAGATCCAAAAGAATAAGATTTACATTTGTGAAACAAATGTTCTAATATAGGCTTATCAGTACCAATAATAATTATGTAAAATATTAAAATTCTCTCTAATACTTGTCCAGGGACCATGCAGTGCCAGTATACTCATAAAAATGTTACAAATCCTAAATACCCTAATCCTACATAGATTTATAAATTTTGTGAAATATAGGACTCTCTCTACATTTGACAAGTAATTTTCAAAGGATTCCTGCAGCACAAGAAGAAAGAACTGCTTGCTATTAAACCCCATCAACGTTCTGACCCACAAAAACTGTTATATATTTCTTGAGAAAATGGAAAACTCTTAATTTGTAATTACTGAAATACTTTTTTTAAAGATTTTATTTCTTTATTTTTAGAGAGAGGGGGAGGGAGGAGAAGGAGAGGGAGAGAAACATAGGTGTGTGGTTGCCTCTTGCACTTTCCCCACTGGGGACCTGGCCCACAACCCAGGCACGTGCCATGACTGGGAATCAAATAGGTGACCCTTTGGTTTGCAGGCCAGCACTCAATCTACTGAGCTACACCAGCCAGGGCTGAAATACTTTTAACAAGAGAATATTTTCTACCTTCCTCAAGGGATAAGATTTCTCCAAAAATAAAAAAGTAATTCTAAGCACGCAGCCATGTTATTAACGACATGAAATTATGTATTGATTGTTGTCATTCAGCTGTACCCTGTGACTTTTAAGAATACAAGTAGTATTAATTTGCATAAGTTACCACTGTTTTATTTTAAAATGTATCCCTGTTTAATTCCATTGACTAATAAAAGCTTTTGCATATTCACTTTAGCCTTTCACAATTTTTAATCTAGTATAAGAATGTGCTAACTGATGCTCAGCCATCTAAAAGAAAGTCTATTTCTATATATAATGAAAAAGTTAGGAATCAAAAATGGCATTAAGAACATTTCTTAAAATTTGAATGATCCACAAATTGAAATTATTTACTATTTTCTTTTTGGGAATTATAAAATATACTTAATGTAAATAAATAAATAATTTGGTATATTTTTTCATTTACCATGAAAATATGCAAAACGAGAGTCTGAAAAGCACATATTTAAGCAAAGATATTTGTTACTTACAATTTTTATTTCATAGGAAAATCTAAAATCCAGCACTGCCTTCCTGCCAACAGAGCAAACTGGTATAGGCACCATGAAAAACAGGATGGAGATTCCTTGAAAATTTTTAAATGGCATTGCTTTACGGCCCTGAGATTCCACTTCTTGATATATAAACAAAGAAACCCAAAATGCTAATTCAAAAGGATACACACACCTCTATGTGAATTGCAGCATTATTTACATTAGCCAAGATATGGAAGCAACCAAAGCACCCATCAATAGACAAGTGGGTAAAAAAGTTGGGGGGAGCATCAACAATGGGATATTACTAGGTCACTAAAAGAATTAACTCTTACCATTTGTGAAACATGGATGGACTTGGAGGGTATCATGCTAAAAGAAGGTAGTTGGACAAAAAAAGACAAAAAACATATGGTTTCACTTATGCTGTTATCTAAAGAACAAAATAAATGAACAAACAAAACTGAAACACACCCATAGATAGACACACAAAAACCTGATGGCACCACAGGGGGTTGGGTTGGGGGCTGGGTGAAAAGGTGAAGGGTTAAAGAAGTGCGGACTAGTGGTTAAAAAATAGTCAAGGGGCGTAGGGAATATAGCCAATAATATTTTAATAACTAAATATGGTACCAGGTGTGTACTTGAAATATCAGGGGATCACTGTGTAAACTATATGATTGTCTACCCACTATGCTGCACACCTGAAACCAGTATAAAATAATATTGAATATCAACTACAACTGAAAAATAAAATTAAAAATAAATCCTACCACTGCTTCTTTCATTTCATGGTTTGGAAGTTAGAACTCATTGAGGTTTACTTGATTGTTGTAATTTTGGCTCATCCAACTTTGATATGTCTGTGAGTATAACTGCTTATATAATATCCAGTGTACTAGCTAATCAAAATTAGGTTAGAAATCCAAAACCTCTGTAGAGTTTCTAATTGCTTCCTGGGTTTTGCCAGGTGTTTTGTCCTGCTAGACACACACATCTTCCCATGAAATCTCAGGCCCATTTCCCGAATAGCGGGGAGCTTGTATTACCATCCACCTTCCTAAAAGAGGCTTCTTCCTTGTAGAGGTCATACTTCAGAAACCTCAACCACAACATTTTAATGCATTGACTTGACTTCCCCTTTCCAAGAGAATTGCCTACCCAGGCTGCTGAAGGAACAATTTTAAGGATTTAACCTGACAATTGGTCTTTAGAGATGTTACTAAAAACAAATGAAAACAGTAAACTCAATAAGAAATGAAGAGCAGGTGTTCTTTCCATTATAAGGGAAGGAGAAGTTCAGATAATGAGACTGTGATGAAAACTAGTGGAAGATACAACATATAAAACACAATGGTAAGGTTGCCATTCTTCCCACAGGCTCATCTGCAGGCTTTCTTAATTAAATGAGCATGTTAGTTTGCATCTTTTAACATTTAATCTTGAAACAACGCCCTCTTTCCATCTTAAAATAATGACAATGTAGACTGATGAATATGTAAAACACTGTGAGAAATTAGTTTATAAGCCTCTTACTTAACTGAAGTAGATTGCAGCATCTTGTGGCATTAAACTAGATCCATCCGAGTTACAATTAAGATAACCCTTGCCCTTCAAGACATTAATGTGTGAATACTTTGCATTTGGATAAATCTTTCTACTTTATAAAAGCAGTTCTATGTAGACTGCATATAAAATATTTTCCCTGAGCCCTGGCTGTTGTAGCTCAGTGGATTGAGTGCGAGCTGGAAATCAAGCGGTCCCGGTTCGATTCCCAGTCAGGGCACATGCGTGGGTTGCGGGCCAGGTCCCCGTGAGGGCCATGTGAGAGGCAACCATACATTGCTGTTTCTCTCCCTCTCTTTCTCCCTCCCTTCCCCTCTCTCTCTAAAAATAAATAAAAATAAAATCTTAAAAAATATATATTTTCCCTGAAATTCTTCATATCTAGTATTCACAAGGAGAAACTTTATTTGAAGTTTCAGGAAAATTCCATTATCTGAATATAACACAAACAGTCGAAATCTTGCTGAACTTGTTCTTTTTACAGGCACCATTTACTTGCTTCAGGTCAAGTCTAGATTTCATATTTCTGTCTAGAGCACACATAAACCCTCAGCTATCCATCTAGCAATGCCTATAGGTGTTTATGGGTACATTTAGCCACTTAATGGTTACTCAGGATGATTGGGGCCAATCCACGGGAGACTATCATGAAGCCTGCCACGGGTCTTTTTTAACTCAAAAGGGGCAGCAAATATAGGCTTTCTTGGTCCAAATTACAAAGCTCCATCACCAAGACAAGCTGAACTAAGTCATGTTGTGGCAGTCTAAACCTGGCCAAACTCTGATCAGGTTTGGTGGTCTCTGGAGTAGTAATAAGCTACTAACAATCATCCACTGAAAGGACCAATTGTGCTTTTATCACTCATAAACAGTGGAAACACATTAAAAAAATATTCTGGGGATCTAGAGTGCAAACAGTGATAGTGAAAAAGCAGTAGGAACTCTAATCCAAAATTTAAAATATCAGTTAGTATTCTCAAGAATGCCATTTTCCATCCATTCTGTTTGAATATTGGAGTGCATGCTTTCCCATATCCTGAGCCTTCCCCATCAATAGGCACCTTTCCCATCCCCTTGTAGTTTAGGAGAACATGGAACTAATGCAGCACAGCCGCATGCCAAGTATCTCGTGTGTTAGTCCCTCTATTCCACTAACCATTCCTCCCGACATCTGCCCGGAGCCAGTAATTTCATTCCCTGGGGATGAGATAGAACCCCAAGGCATGTCTAGTTCTAAGAAAAAGGAAGTTTTTAATGTAGTATTTTATTTTATTCCAAAATTTGTCTAAAGGTAGTTAGATATATCAAAGACCCTGAGGAAGTTCTGTATAAACCACAGAATTCCCAGGAAACTGTCAATAATTAAAAAAAAAACTATATGGATATTGCTATTATTAGGAACTCACCATGAAAGAAGATATGGAAAACATTGTGTTACTTTAAATTTCTGGAATTGTATTTTCTAAATGTCAAGTATTTTAAAGAAGTAAAAGGATAAAATATGGTTATAGTAGATGAAGCTGTAGGAGAAACAGTTACCAAGAGATAGAATGGTAGAACTGAGAGATAATCATGTCTTGAACTATGTCTATAAGAAAGTTATGGGAAGATTTTTGGCCCGGAGGGAATGGGTAAAGAATCCCACCATCATACTGAAGTCAATCTTTTGGAAGGACCGATAGAGTCTTTCTTTACCTTTCAGACATCCCGTACTGCTTATATGCATATATTCTTTTACAAAATTGGTAGGAACAAAAAAATGATTACTGTGACAGCTAAAAGAATAACCGACAAAGTGGGGTTTAGGAATTGAAGTCACGGAACTAACTTCTTGAAAATTTAGTGGTGGTTTCCGTTTGAGTCCTGTAACCTGAAGGCTCGATTCTCATTGATGACAAATTACACCAACCCAGGCAGGGCCACAATCAAACTTCTTGGTCTCCGTTTTGTCCCTCATTGTCCTGAACCTCACACGGAGCAATGTGGACAGGAACTTCACCAGCAATGCCTACTCTTTGTTTTCTGATTTGCAGGCATTCATTTTTCCACTTCCCATTTTTGAAATATCAGCATACCCAAATCAGTTTGTCTACTTACAAAGTGAAAGACAATGTGTTGTTTTGATTCTACCTTGGCAAACATACATGCAATAAACTCTGTAAAATATATGCCTCTCATTATGTAACAAGAATATATTTTAGTAAGTTTTTACTTTTTCATTCTATTAGATTTTTCTCTCCCCAGAGGGTTGAGAAAGAACTTATTTATAGTTTATAACTTTTCTTAACTTTCTAGTGAAAGCCTTTATATTTTAAAATATCTCAAGGAAACAACATTGCTGAAAGCATGTGAACTGGCAGAGTAGTTATTTAATGCAGACCTAAGTTTAAACAACCTATGCACTCCATTACAAATAAATAAAACACCCAAGATCTGAGACTAGTTGAGCAAAAAAGTAGTTAAACTTGGTGAGATGTGAAATTAGGTTTTAATGCATGCAAAACACATTCCAATGCATATTTTTAGGTAGAGGCTGATTGACTTTTCTCAGTGCTTAAAATTAAAAACTGCCTTTAGGCAGTTAAGAACCTTGAGAGAGCTTTTGGTATTATTAAGCTCAAGCACTTACATTTACTTCTACCATAGAGCCACGCAAAGACCAACACTCCAGTCTCACTGAGGATCGATTTTTAAGTAGCCACCTGGCAATACGGTTCCACGCGGCCAGCTTGTCAGCTGCCCTTCCCAGGATGAGCCTACCACCTTCCACAGGAGAATACGCACATGTTTTATACATCCCAGTTGTGTTTCAGCATTCACATTAGCCCTCATGAATATTATATTAACAATAATGGAATAATAACTGATACATGGATGGATAGCTCTGTGTCAAGCATTGGTGACAGTAATACATAACTATCTCATTATAGTCCCACAACGTTTATGAGATAGGTAGAGTTATTAATCCCATTTTACTATTTGAGGAAATTGGCATTCAGTAAAGTAAATAACTCGGCCAAGTTCGCATGGCTCGTAAACGGAGCTGGAAATAAATCCATGTTTACGTGGCTCCAAAGCTGAGTGAAGCGAGAGAACGCTGATACATAATTGACTCCTCAGAGGCTGTTAGATTACATTAGTTTCTCTTTCCACGGTCAGGCTACCACTCATTTTACTCCAAGTTTGCCATGATTGGCAAGTAAAGATTTTTTATAGTCAAACTAAAATCTGCTCAATAACTATGTATGGAGTACTTTGGTACAACACACTTGGCTAAGCGGGTGGCTCTTAACATAATATATTTATCAGTTATTTAAATGCATTTATGTTCAGACAAATATTCTATAAATTTAACTCCCTCAGCGATTATATGTGTGATTTACTGTCATAATACTATTTTCCTATAGTTCCTCATGTACTTCTACAAAACTTTTCTGTTTGCATATAGTTTTCAAAGACATGTAAGGGTGCGATTTGGGCAAAATACAAAATACCAATAATGATTTGTCTGTGCTGAGTTAAAGTATGTTGATGAGTTGATATAATTTATAAACTCAGATGCACCCATTGTAGAGCTTCGACTGTAGGTGCTACTTTCATATAGTATCATTTACTTCCTACTCCTCACAGGTAAAGATAGAATACCAAATTCAGTAGAAGTGTCATTTAGGAAAGACATGCTTTTCCACTGATGACTGTTGTGTGGTGACAGGAACCTCACCCCAGGATGCAGAGAGACGCAATTCACATCCCAACAATCATATGACACAATACTGCGAGGGTCTCAGGAGCTGAAGCACAACAGATGACATATGTACCTGAATGCTGACTTTACCCACCTTATTTAAATGAATATTGAATGAAACCAGTGGTTTAACTAAGAAGAAATCTCACCTGCCTTGGCTGGTGTGGCTCAGTGGATTGAGCGCGGGCTTGCAAACAAAACGGTCGCTGGTTGGATTCCCAGTCAGGGCACACGGCTGGGTTACAGGCCGGGTCCTCAGTAGAGGGTGAGCAAGAGGCAACCACACATTGATGTCTCTCTCCCATCCTTCCTCCTTCCCTACCCCTCTCTCTCTAAAAATAAATAAATAAAATCTTTAAAAAAAAAAGAAGAAGAAATCTCTCCTGAGCACATAGGTCATTTCTAATCACATACTCACTTGCATCTCGTAATGACTTTGGAGGGAAAAGAGGTAAGATTAGTATTAGAAAACAACCTTCATTCAAAGGTTAATCGATTCAAGAAATACTCATTTAGTTCCTACTACTGCAATGCACTTGTTGGAGATGAAACACATTTTTTAAACGTAAAAATAGTTTAATGATAGCTGTAAAAAATAGAAACGAGACATTCATTTCATCAAACATAATCCTTACTAGTGCCTTACATAAGGTTTTTTTTTAATTGTTGACAGCATTCCATTTCCCCTGCCTATGTCCCCCTCTCTGATCTCACTCATATGTGGAACCTAATGAACAAAATAAACTGATGAACATAATAAAACCAAAGGCATACAAAAGGTTTTTACAGCGCCATTGAAGTATGTATCTGCAAGAGAAATTTATAACTGAAAATACAGATCTTAAAATAATTTCAAGAACAAATAGAAAACATCAATGCCTACTAAAATACTTATTAATCAAAACTATAAGGGACGGTCACTTTTCTCAATGTAGTCTAAACTGTACACTAACATCAGAAGCCTTTGAGGTAATAACTATATGTGGCATTGGTCTATCGAAAGTCATTTCTGTAGCTCTCTTTGGAGAAACTGATGTTGATATAAACAAAGTCCTACTCCAAACTTCCCGTTACCCAGTCTTACTCCATCAAGTGTGAGAATCAGAGCTACGTAGCAAGCATGTTTACTTCATGTTAGTGATCTGCGGCAGTGGCTCACTGAGGCTAAAAGAGAGAATGTGGAGAACAGCTAAGGCACCAGCCTTGGCAAACGGCCCCTGCCTTGCCCCCTCCTCTCGTAGTCTGGGCCATTCTGGTCACAATCAGAGACAACTTGCATCCAGGTTCTGTACCATTTTGATTCAACTAGGGTATAAGCTTTCAGAAAATTGCATAAACTCTAATTGTATTTGCTCCAAGAAATAGAAATCAATATGAAAAATCCCCAAGTTCCTCTGGGTATGATCAGAGATGGACAGGAACACAAAGTTATTTTAATTGCAAATGTGAGAAATCCAACCAAGCTAATGTGTGTATGAGGAGAGGGGAGGCTAAAGAGGAGCAAGAAGTAAAATTTCCTTTTAGGGGAAAATCCTAAGACTCCAGAGAGAAGAGAACTCACTCCTTCCTCTGTTTGGCTTCCTCATTTTTCAGCAGCAGGAGTCCACGTTCACAGCTGTGCACTGCACTCGGTACACTGAAAGTTTACTTTTTAACCATTTCAAATTCTAGCAACTGCCAAAATATGTCTACTTCATCATCAGCTAATTCAATATATTGCAGCTGGGGCAATACTGCCCACCAGAGTGAATATTTTACTTCATGGAGACATTTTTCATTGTCATAGTGAGCTGGGGAGCCCTGAAAACCTAGCAACATGTGGCATAGTTGTGTACCGCTGGGCCTTGAACCTATGTTTCTTTTACACTTGTTTCTTTTGGTTGCAAAAGCTAATGAGTTTTTGCACAATTAATGAATTTTCCAGTAGTACAATGTCCGTGTAAATGGAGAGAAATGCTGTATGTTATTTTGTTCAGAGTTTAGCAAGAGACGCAATATCCTGCCACCACCAGGACCGTTTGAGGGGCATCCACAGCACAGCCCCGTCAACCTTCAATTGGAGCTTTTGCATTCACCGTATCCTAGCATTTACATATGAAATATGTAGAATCTCATAAAAAGCTTTCCTATTTCCTTTTATTTCTCCTTTGTATTTCAATAAGGTCACATATTTTTGAAATCATGTATAAGTAGGTTATATTATCAAAGCATTTATAAAATAATTCTAAAGGGAGCTTTCTAAAAATTTTTTTGCAAGTGAGTTATTTTATCAAAACATTTTATAGAATCATTTTAAAGGAGAGTTGACAAAAATGATTTGATATGGAAGTAGATATTGGATCCACTACAGCTGACAACCTGGTTACCTCATCCATGTACCAGGGAGAGAGAATCTCATTGGCTCAGCTGGGTCAGATGTCTCACCATGCTGCATAGAGCTGTGGTTAAGTAGCCAGACTGGAGAACTTAAAACAAAGTTGCCAGAAGTCCGTGCTTAATGATGGTGCTGTCCAGCCCCAGAAATGCAGGACAGATAGCCTATTACAGATTTTTCCAACAATGACACAGGTTTGGCGCGAGGATAATCCTAGGTAATATAAATCAGGCCAACTTTCTCAACTAGCACTTTCCCAACTTTCAGAATGCCACTTTTCCTCTCCCCATTCCTTGTAGCACATGATAGTATAACAAGGGGGCCGTTCCTGTTCTCTGGTTATGCAGGACCTCATACCAGACTGCCCTACCCAGGCCTTCTCCTCCAATTATTCACTCCGTCATTCATTTAGTACAGGTGAGCATTTACTGTATATCAGTCATCAATCTAGATACTAGGAACGGTGTGAGCAAACAAGATCACTACCTTTATGGAAATCATATGTACTGTATAGGAGGAAAACAGAAACAGAAACATTTATAAAGGTCATGTAAGACTGTGAAACTGCCTCAGCAAGAACATCAGACATGATGATGTGATGGGGAATAACTGGGAGAAACGTCTTCCTTTTTTGAAATGGAAAATATCCTACCCTATTGGGGGAGAGGAGTAATTTAAAAACAGTTTTAAAAATTTAAAAAAGAAAATATAAAATTGATAATTGCCAACACTCTATTTTGGTTGCAGATAACTAGGATGTTATGAGGGTATAGTTTGAGAAGTACTCTCTTAATCTAAAGGAATGTATTTCTCTGAAAAATTTGAAAACAGTTATTCACAAAGACATATGCACCCCTATGTTCATTGCAGTAGTATTCACAGTGGCTAAGACATAGAAACAACCAAAATGTCCTTCTATAGATAATTGGATAAAGATGTGGTACCCTTATACAATGGAATACTACTCAGTCGTAAGAAAGATAACATACTACCATTTGCAACATGGATGGATCTTGAGAATATCATGCTAAGTGATATAAGTCAGACATAAAAACAACCAAACGGTTTCACTCATCTGTGGGTTACAAAACTGAAAACAATAAATGAACAAATGAGAAAAATAAACAAACAAAACTCATAGACATAGACAACACTATGATGGTTACCAGAGGCAAGCGGGGATCTGGAGGTGGTAAAGAATAAAGGGGTCAAATACATGGTGATGGATGAAGGCTTGACTTCGGGGACGGACACGCAATTTAGTGTACAGATGATGAATCACAGAAATGAACATGTGAGACCTATATAATTTTATTAATCACATGACCTCAATACATTTAATTAAAGAAATGATAGAAATTTCACTCAATTCAGAATTTTTTTTTCTAGGAGGGAGGGAGATTAAAGAATCTAAATCATACCACTTAGGTTTCTTTTTATTTTACCAACACTTTGAGGAGATGACTAATGATGCCTAAGAATCTCTGCCTCCGAGTAACCTGACATTGAGCTGAACTAGGATTACTGCCACTAATTCCTGGAACTAAACAGCAAAGAAATGGAAAAAAATTTCTCTCTAAGTGTTACAGACAAAACTCAAAATCGACTTGCTGATGCAAAGTTTGCAATAAGATCTCAGCTACAAAAATTGAGTTTCTATAATGTTTTAAGTGCCCCGTATGTTAAAAGTTGGCCGCGGAAATGCGAAGAGGAAATTTCTCCACCTGACCGGAAGATGACATCTTATTCCATCACTACAGAGTAATGTTGAATCTGTTAAAAGCCTAATGTAGTTAATTATTAGTCACAGGAACTGGCCACTGCTTACTTTGTCATTTAGCTCGTTTTTAGACAGTATTATAGGAGGTAACAAAAAAAGCAGACTAAAAACACTATTTCTCCCAATATAAAAGTTTGTTCAACCATCAAATATTGCTAAATTTACATCAACCAGAATGTAATAAATACCTAACATATCAGAAGTATGGTATGCAGCATTATGTATGTAAAATATAAAACACAGTCTACAATCCCCAGTGTTTATATTTATATGTTTACATTTTGCACAGTTCAGGTAGGATAAAGTTGGTTCCATGTTACAACTTTGAATATATATATATATATATATGTATGTATATATGCCTATATACATATATACATGCACATACACACACATACATATATATGATGTATATCCAGAACGTATCCAGCCATGTAATATAAAAAATACAACATATATTGAAGAAGATACAAGATATAAGATACAAGAAACATTGTACACAGGGCAATGGCACCTCAGTCTCCTTCGAAGTAGGCACTTTGGGACCTCACACAGTTCTCCCAATTGCCATCAGCTGCCCCGTCATATTCTCCTGAATCTCACTGATAGTCTGAAATCTCTTCCCCTTCAAAGGTGATTTTAGTTTGGGGAAAAGCCAGAAGTCACAGGGCACCAAATCTGGGCTGTAGTGGGGTTGAGTCACCGGGCTGATTTGATGTTTTGCCAAAAAACTCTGCACAAGACATGATGCATGAGCGAGCTTGTTGTCATGATGAAACTGCCAATCACCAGCTGCCCATAGCTGCAGCCTTCTGTGGAGTAATGTTCAAGATTAGCGCCAGATTTGATGCAGATTTATTGCTGTACTTGCTCAGTCATTTTGAATGCCATGGCCACATAGCACACATGCTCACTCAATGGCGTCTACCTCCCCCACTGACTAGTACAATGAAGTTGTCATTGTTCATGCATGCACATTCCAGTCCTCTCTCCTTGGCTGCCAGGTTACATCAATGTCATGCAAGCTGTTCTTATTATATTAAAAATGATTGAACTTTTTATGAACAGACCTCATGTATATACACACACAAATATGATCTTAAAACAGCCATATTATAATCACCATGAGTTGCAGTTGCTAGGCAAGTGTCTTTATCGGTAAACATAGCTTTACTATATAATGCAGAAGTCATGCTCCTAGGTATTTCCAACTGAGTTAAAAACTAATGTCCACACTAACATGTGCATGCAAATATTTATAACACACCTGTTCATAATCACTAAAGTCTGGAGCAACCAAAATCTTCTCCAATATGTGAATGAGTAAACACACTGAAGAACATCCATAAAATGAAATGCCCTTCAGCAATAAAAAAAGGAATACGCTATTAAGCCAAACAAAGCTACAAAAAAAGATGATAAAGTTTTTTTAGTAAACTCTATTAAAAACAGAGTCAATATTTTTCCATTCAAAGATTTAGAAAACTTATATAATATTAATCTAAAGGAATAAAAAGAAAATCACAAAGAGGACTATCATAGCAAAAAAAAAAAAAAGGAGATCTTTGAAGTAGCTAAAGAGAAAAGAAGCACTATCTCTATAAAATAATATTTGGACTAAGATATTGGAAGCAAGAAGATATTGAAATAATACCATCAGTATTATAAAAAAAAACCTATTCATCTGGAGTTGTATATCCAGCAAACAAAAACATTTCAAACATAAGGGTGAAACAAAGATATATTAAAGAAATATCTCCTAAAAAATCCCAGAAAAAACTACTAGTTGCTGCCACCATGTGTTCTTCAGACAGTGGAAAGTAGCCTCTGGAATAAAGAAAAATCATCAAGTAAGACAGTAGAAATAAATCCATATCTACCACAAGTTACAATAAATATAAAAAAGCTAAATTTAGTAAATGATAATGCAAACCAAATGTATTTCTAAAATCTGGTTCTGTGATGTTAGCAAGAGATAAATATAAAACTTAACTATACAAAAATGTTGAAAATAAAAGGATGAAAGAAATATATATATATATACACACACACACTACATATACTATACTATATATACTATATAATACACACACACACACATATATATATATCAGAAATGGTGTGTGTGTGTGTGTTTATATATCAAAAACAATAACCAAAATAAAGTTGGGTAATAATTTAATGATATTAGTTAATGCTGGTGTAGCTACATTAAAATCATAAAAAAGTTAAATTTATGACAAAAATCACTGCCAGATATAGAGGGTCATTACAATAATAAAGGGCTCAATTCACCCAGAAAATATAACAATTCTAACCCTATATGTATCTGACAATATAGTGTCAAATACGTAAGGCAAAAGTAGAGATATCTGCAAGAACACCATCATAACAGAAAATTTTAACAGCTCTCTTTCATAATTTATAGCTTAGCAAAAACATAAGATTGTGGCAGATAAAAAACAATAATAACAATATACTTAACTAATAGGACTTGATCTTTAACAAGTAAAAAATACATATATTATTTCTAAGGAAACTCAGAACATTTAGGAATATTGAGTTTATACTGCCACTTAAACAATTTTCACCAAGCCTCAAAAGATTGGTATCACACAGATTATTTTCTCTACCCCATACAATTTAGTTAAGAATGTATGATGGAGTTAAATGTACAAAGTGTGTAGGAACACAAAGGAAGAAACAACCATCACTTCTGGAAACAACCATCTCAGTCAGAAAGAAAGAATTCTCTCAGCAAAGAAACAGAATTGTATTCCTGAAAACTGCACAGAAAATATTACAAAGAAGGGAAAGGAACTGGCATGATCAAGGAGAAATGAGCAATCCATTGAAATTGAGGTAGAATGTGTGCATAGTGGTATATGTATATGTGTGTGTGTACATATATACACAGGAATATATATATGGGTTGGGCAAAAGTAAGTTTACAGTTGTTTATATAGAAAAATATATGCAGGTTAAGATCAATACAATAGCTTTATGAACTCAAAAGAATGTTAATAAAGCCCTGGCTGGTGTAGCTCAGTGGATTGAGCACGGGCTGGGAACCAGAGGGTCCCGGTTTGATTCCCCGTCAGGGCACATGCCTGGGTTGCGGGCCAGGTCCCCAGTGAGGGCCATGTGAGAGGCAACCATACATTGCTGTTTCTCTCCCTCTCTGTCTCCCTCCCTTCCCCTCTCTCTGAAATAAATAAATAAAATCTTAAAAAAAAAAAAAAAGAATGTTAATTAAGTGCACAGTGGCACAGTGCACTTAGGTACAACCTCCTAAATCCCCAAATTGCTGGCTTTCGTTGTTACATGTTCCTATAGTCTGCTTGCTCTATTCAAGGACATCTTGGCACAGAGACCTTCACAAACCTACTTTTGTGCACCCGTGTGTGTGTGTGTGTGTGTGTGTGTAAGGTAGGTAAGAGAGAGGTCACAGATAGCCTGGAAATGAGCAATCTCAATATCATGTATCAAGTTGAAGAATGTGGATTGTAAAGTAAGCAACAGGAAATCAATGAAGACTGTTAAGCAGGACTAAATATTATTATCTTATTCTACAAGGGAAATGTGGAGTGTAGATTACTTATCGAATAGACTAAAGAGAGGTACACTAGTGAGAAATTGCCAGGAAGCTGGCTGGTTACTTAATAAGGAAAAATGTCCTTTGAAGAACCATGAACAGATCTTGCTTCCTAGAATCTCCCATTCCTGCAAACTGCATTTTCTTCAGAAATCACTCACTAGCTATTGTTATCACCAGCCATCTTCAGGCAGATGTTGGTTCCGCCTTCCCACTTTGATCTATAAATACCAACATTACCTTACTCTTATTACCCGTATTATAAGCCCCACAGAGTAGCTAACACAGCTACTCTGTGGGGCCCATCACACAGCTGTGATGATTAAGTAACTTTTACTGAAAGACTAAGGATAACAAAAATAAAATCATTTCAAAGCCATCAAACAAAGAGCTGAGATTTATAGGTCACTGAATAAACGTGCATTTCAGAATACAAATACCTTGGCCTATCTTTCTTGAGATTCCTTTTAGACCTGCCTCTCTTCCTAGTTAGGTTTCTTGCTCTGGGAGCACGCTATCCTTAGGCCACCTTACAGAGACAGAGCTGGTAAATTCCCAGAGGCAGAGAATACTTTTGATTATGAGAAATCTGATCAAACTGTCAAAAGTACAGAAAATCAGCTAAGAAAATTGTCAAACACAATTCACGGTTTTGAGAAACTATAATGCAAGGGTTTCATGAAGCTAGAAAACCAAAATTTATCATCATTATTGCTAAATACCCCATAGGTTCCTTTCCCCAAATTTAAACACTCTAGTCATAGCTAATCAGTGAATACTATTTTGTCTAGCTTCCAGAAACCATCTTTCCTTCATTTTTGAGGGTAACCTTAGGCATTTCTGAAAATCTCCATATCCCTCTTCATTCATAATCAGTCCCAGTCTTTTTCCCCATTTCCATTCTTCCCCAATTTACACTGAGATGACTTACTAAAACTAAGAAGGAGAATTTATAAATCCACCCACAGTGATTCCAACCCCACCCATAACCCTAGGGCCACAACTGCAAGGTCCCATTGGAATTCACTGCAATATGGCCAGCATCCCTGAAATCCCCCCGAAAAGCAAACATGTATACTTCTTGAAATAAGAGAACATTAGACAGAAATTCAGATGAGAGAAGATGAAAACTTGATCTAGGGTGGTAACAGAAGGTGTGGCGGGGAGAACTCAGACTGTGCGGGATGACGGCTTGCTGATCCATCGGGTGAGCAGGATGAGTCAATGGGGTACATGGACAAGGACCCCAAGAGCTCCGGCTTGGAAACTGCAGTGAATGGTGACACGCTGAACAAGCAGAATACCACAGTGAAGCACAGGTCTTGTTGTGGAAAAGCTAGACACTGGGTTAAAGTCAGAGAGAAGGACAGACTATCAGGTCAAGTCAAGTGTTCTTTCAAGGTGTGAGCATACTATTTACTGTTCATTTTAAAGATTTTATTTATTCAATTTTTAGAGAGAGGGGAAGGGGGGAGAGAGAGAGAGAAAGATCGATGTGAGAGAGCAACATGGATCAGTTGCCTCTTGCACGTCTGGGACCTGGCCCACAGCCCAGGCACGTCCCTGACCGGGAATCAAACCCACGACCTTTCACTTTGTGGAGCAACGCCCAACACATTTATTATGGAAATTTTTCAAACATAAAGGTGGATAATATAATCTAAATAACTCCCACATGCTCCTCATTCAGCTTCGATAATTAACATATGTCCATCTTCTTTTATCCACAGCTATCCCCTCTTCCCCTCCCCACACCGATGATTTTGAAGCAAATCTTTGTCAATGAAGCTTTAAACTACTGTTAACTTTCCCCAATTTGTGTTGATGTTTCTTCTTGTTACTTTTAGTCATTTGTACTGCAATGCTACTCATCAGAAAACCAGATGTGGAAAAACTGAGATTTCGGTCTGCGGCATGCGATCACCCTGCGCACACTGAACATCATGAGACCCCCACGGTACAACTCTGAATGATCATGGAGTTCAACATAAAATGGGCAGTGCATCTCACGAAACATTCGACACGGTAGAAAAGGGTATGCTCTGAGCACATTCACAAATAATTTTACTACAAGGCAAGTGCAGGAAATCTACTTGAAGTATTCACTAATCATCTGAGACAGCGTGTTATCACGTATAATACTAAATTTTTAGTATGTTTGCATCATATCTTTCTAAATGTTTCTGAAGTTTATTTCAGGGGTATGTCAATAGGAAATATATTAAAACATTGCTAGTTGCAAATGTTAAACATTTTAAGTCAGTTATATTTTTATTTATTATGTATTAAGCGCTATTCTTTAGGAATCAAGTGAAATAAATATTACATATATTTATACATATATAGGTAGCAACATATTTGTATTTATGAAATGAAAGGTTTATATGGTAATTGTACTCAGAAACGAATGGATTTCAATTTCACTTGCTTCATACCAAAAAATATGTTTGACTTAATCCAGCTCTATATTCCCATCCATAATTATAAAATGCCTGTAATTTCTCCCAGGAATGATTTAATGATGAGGATCTTCATCATTAAGACCCAAGACTGTGCATAGAACTGCTTCTCTTGGAACCATGACTAAGCATGAACTTTAAAAACTTGATGAGATGAGGTAAAGTATTTAAAGGCTAACTGCCTCTGTGGCTTCGAGCAAGCAAGCGATCAAAACATTGATTTTACAAACTGGATATGAAGAAAGTTAAACAAAATGCTGATTACAGTGAGCTCATTAATTTTAACATCCCATAAAATAATGTCTCCACACCAGGCAAAAGTAATAGGCATTGAAAAGGCAGAGACTTAGAAATGTGGGTGATCATTTCCGACAAAGGCCAATTTGATTACAAGAAAAATAATAATAATGATTTCAGACAGAATGCCTTAGAACAAGTAAAGATTCTGGTCATGTGCGTGCTAATAGCTGCTTTTACTCTAGGAGTTGAGTGGGGGTCCTTCTGCGGCAAACCGGTTTACAAGTTGTGCAGCTGTTACATGCAGTGGAGGTCACGGCCTCAGCGTGGATACATACAGCAACGCCAAACTCCGAACTCTGCAGCCCTTGGCAAATTAAAGGAAACGCATGCAGGGGTACGAGCTGTTCAGAGAGATGTGAAATGCTGAGGCTGTCCACGGACACGTTATGAAAATAATTGAGTCTCTGCAAAAGATCTTAGTAATCTTTAGGTATATAATCATTTACAACCACTAATTCTTTATAAAAGTATTTAAGAATAGTGAAAGTATATCGAGGCTAGGAATTAGGTTAAGACACAAGTATATTGGTTAGAGATGGGCCACAAATCTGCCTTTAAGCTTTTGAGCAACTAAGGCAAAGGGGGAAATATAATCAGCTTTATGATTAAAAGGGTTCGTAAGATTAAATACCAAACCGGTTTCTTAAAAGTCTAACTAATTCCAGTACTCAGACTAGATATAATGTCTCTCTCATGAGTCCCATGTTGAAAGGAAGGTGGAAACCCAGAACACAGTGCAGTAAGTCTCAAATAAGCTATTTCTGTCCTTGAATTAGTCAGCTTCTCCTTCTGATTTGGATTTTAGAAGACTCATATACTCTGAGTAGATACAGACCTGTGGGGTCACAATGATAACAGTATTTTCCCATTTATGAAATTGATGTATTATAGCATATTTCACACACAAAAAAAATCTTGCTTATAACAGCTGCATTGGTTGTTTTTACCCAAGAAAGCATCAAAGCCTCTTTTATCTTAGGTATATAATATGTATTTTTCTAACCATTCTATAAAGTGTATGGGAGTTGAAAAGCAATGTGACAAGAAGTTAGGTAATGACAATGTGGGGGTTGTTGGTAAAGGGAGCATTACCTGCCTCCAGATAAGAAGAACAGAGTAGGCTCTGGGCTCTTACCAAGTTCAGGTTTGCGATTTTACCTCTTTCAGAGTAACCAGAATGTCTGAGACATACAGCCATAATAATTCAGCTGATACACTGACCAAGCAGATATGCTTAGGCAAGGCACTAGCAGTTTAAGTCAACCTGACCCACAACCCAGAAGGCAAAACCCAGCTCAGCTTGATGATATTCTCTTCTCCATGTCACTTAGCAGTCACTTGGTGAATGATAGAAACTGTGTTTCTTTGAGAGTCTTCTAGAAGGATGCCAAAACCTAGTTCTGATGATGAAAGGGAAGAGATGCAAGAAAATGACAGTTCTTAGGGAGAAAATGTGTGTTATTAGATAAATCATACCCTTTAGTTAGACTCTTAAATGTTGAGACTGGCAAAGGTTTTGAAAAGCATTCCTCAAAAAAGGTATTATTCAATATTGACCCCATTATGAATATAAAAGAAATGTCTCTCCAAAATAATACTGCGTTATCTGTATATCATTTGTAATTCCCAGTATAAATAAAATTTAGAAAAAATGACACCAAAACACCACAGTAAGATTAAAAACTAAATTTATATTACAATCACACTTAATTCTGTCAAGTCTTTAAAATTTTCACTAAGAATGTTAGTTTTATTATGGATTAAATTATGTTATTTATTTCCAGATTTGGGGAACATTGTAAAAGCTAAGCATTTAATAATTTAATGTAAGTATAATCATTCAGATCTATTTTTATTTTATTTCAGGACCCATAATTAATGTACTCCAAGCTGGATTGTTAAAGCCAGGTTAGAGGTTAAGTCCAATTTACAGTCTTCACAAAATCAAAAGTACTTGCAGTGGTCCAAGAGGTAGAATAATGAGAGAGACTAGTGGAGTTAGACAGAACTCTTAGTGTTTATTTTAAAAGATTGGTACGAGGTCATAACACTGTTATCCAGTGGCCTAAATTCATGATTTCTCTATCATTTTTCTTAGGTTTTTTATTTACAATTATCAACCAACAGTAACTCAGTTCAAAGTAACTGATTAGGAATAAGCATTTAGTTAAAAATAAAATGGGAAGTGTGAACAGTATTCTGTGACAAGAGTAAATACCCTGACTATAGCTCAAATACCTTCACTTTTCTTTGAACCTTCCGCCATCAGAAGTTCTATGAACTTCCTGCAGTCCTGGTCTGCGTGCTGGATAGCAGCATAGTATTTGGAAATAGAGGACCTAGTTTGAGTTCTTATCCCGTTATTACCTAGCGTTGCAATCCCAGGCATTTTACTTGATTTCTCTGGGTCTCCATTTTGGTACCCATAACACGAGAACTCAACTGTCATCAGACAAACCTATTATGATGGTCAGACAAGGTCATATTTGGGAATTTTTTTTAAAAAGCTACTTTATCAATTTGAAAATGATTTTCAACCAGGAGGGCACAAAAAAGTTATTCTCAAAAAAGTTCTCAGACCTGCAAGATAAGAGACCAATGCTCTGAGGTTTTCACCGGTGCTCCTCCATCTCCAGTTCCAGGCAGTGTCCTGGGACCCACTGCAGGGTCAACAGGAAGGAGACTGGATAGAGTCCCTCCCCTCTCTTGCCCTGACTGGAGCTGTTCCCCTTTTCTTGGTTTCAGATATTGTGGAGGTTTGGAAGACATCTTCTGATCAGATTCTTCAGCTACTGTGGCTAAAAATGATTACAACAATAGTCACGAATCAAGTCCAGTTCCCACTCTGCTTTACCACCATCCTCTGAGAAACCTGAGGCAGTGACATGTGCCCAAGATGCCACCGCTGATAGTCAGCAAAGCCAGCGTTTGTACGTCAACCAGCTCAGTGCCTTTTCCACTGCACAAGTCAATCCCCCTAATGATTACAAATCATTAGATTTGGGGTGAGAGCTTTAGTACATTGGGGTGCCTGCGGCTTCTAACTTCTGAATTTAATTTTGGTGTGGGGTGATTATTTCAATTAATATTTATGGCTGAAGCTGGAGCTCTTGTTTCACAGATGGACATCCCCATGGTAATTAAAGCCTTTTTGGCTGGATAATGAAATCCCTTCTTGTTAAAGGTTTCTGATGTCAAGTTGGCATAGAGCACTCTACATAACCTATTTAGTACCAACAAAGCCATGCAAATGCTCCAAAACACAATCAGGGTTCACAGTGTTTTTCAGAGTGAATCTACAATAATATCATTTAGGAGGGTCAATAAAATTCTCAAGTCATGATGCTATTTTTAATATTTAGGATGCAAGTCTGTAATTCTCTTGAAGGGATGGATGATAATTCTCAAATTTACTCATTCTGTGGTTACCCTAGATGTCTCTAGTAAGTTTTATTAAGGTTATAAGATCATCTCATGCTTCTAAATACTTGTCATGAAAAAGAAAAGAGACAAAGTAGTAAAACAAAAACTTAGATGTTAGTATATTAAAATCTACATTTATATAAAATGATATAGCTGACTTTTAGTCACAGATTTAAAAGCTAAAAATGTTACCACAAATCAAGCGCAGTTCTCAACAATTAAATGTATACACTTTTATTTTGACACATACACATTTATTCATTTATACAGTTGACCTATTTAAATGCATGCACTCAAAAACTTCACAGAGATTTAAACAAAAGTGCATGGTCATTTTCCTTAGCAACTTAGAGTTGTAAACTCTGCCAAATTGTATTTTAGCTGAAATTCCAATACAGTAGGAGAAGCACTAAATACCATAAAAAAGGAATGCCCCTAAAGACACATGTGGATTTATTATGGTCTTACAGCATTAAGCCATCTTGTAGAGCTGTGAATTTGAATCCATAAATCTTCAAATATTCTTTTTAAGTGGACCTTCAAAATTTGATGTATTTTCAACTGGTAAAGTCTGTAGATCAGCAAAGCTCTAGCAGCCAGTGTGGAGATTGGAATATATGCTTAGCGATGACAGCGGACCACTAACGATGTCTAAAGCAGTCATTTGCACAACTTACCTCAAAAGTATTTTTCTTAATTCTTTTCCACTCATCTCAAAAGTGTTCCCTCATTGCCCCTAACTGCATTAAAAAAAAAAAAAGCATGTCTCACTACTTCTACTTGAAATTCATTTCAACTTCAATGAAACAAGCCTGTTTTTTGTGTATAAGGAAATCAGCGTTCATTGTTGCTACATCTTCATGACTGATCCTCATACCAGAAGAGAATTGGCACTAGACCTGGATGGAGAGAAGTTATAATTCCTCTAGATGTGAAACAGGTCAAATAATTCAGTATCCACAAATACGTTTCCTTCTGCTAAGCCAAGAAATGAATATGGAAGGCAGATGGCTAAAAATATAACATTTGTTAGAGTGTACTATTTTTCACTCTGGGATGACTAACAAAAAATACCACCTACTTATACTCATCATAACGCCTCCTACACTGCAGCAAACTGACTTTCCTGGGCTGAGTATCTTATTGATGAAAAAAAAAAACATTTTTAGAATCCTTCGGAGCACCAACTCTCTTATTTGATTGAAATTATAGATGACTGTACTGAGACTTGGTTTAAGACCTCAGCAGTTTTGAACCAACCACTTGTTAAAAGACCGGTGCAATTTTTTTTGCTAGATTATTATTTCCCACCCATGCAAGACTTTCTTAATGACCTAATTGTATTATTCTGGGAAGTTTTTACCTTGCCTATCTAGGGCAAGCGTCAAGTTCTTGATAGATGAAGTTTTATTTATATTAGAGAGATAAAATTAAGCATCAGTGACTGGACTACATTTAATTAACTCAAGCAAATACAATTACCTTTATTGAAAAGTTATTTTATGCATTTCAGGGTTTACTATGTAGTTTATGGTTTTTGCACCTTCCAAAATGGTAATTAAGAATGCATTTCAGAAGGATAGTGTTTACATTCTGCAAGTACTGAAAACATTCCATTTTAACTTCTAACCAGCCATCCCATTAAAGCAACAGTCCTAACAAATAAAGAAAAGCCAGGATCAAATAAGGCTACAAAAATTGTACTATAAAATTTTGTGTTTTATGTTTTTGATCTTAAATTACAGCTACCTACAAATATACACTTAGCCTCTGAAAGAATACTTTCTCGATTGCCAAACTAATGCAAGTGAATTAAAACTTGTAGTTCAAAAGCTCAGTTAACAAATCATCAAAGTCACGTGCAATATTTAGATATAACCATTTATTCAGCCTACTATCTCATAAATTAAATGCTACAAAAAGCAAATTTATAAGTGTTTGCTCTAAAAATTAGCAGCATTCTCTGTTCCAGGCCATCATATATGTTGTTTAAAAAAGGGGACAACCACAGAGCTATAAGAAAAGCTAAAGCGTTTATTTTAAATACCAATTCCTCAAAGTGCTCAATAACTCGGAGATATTCCGATAGAGGGTGTTTTATCTGACATCAGCATTCATTAACACCCACGTTTCCAAAGCAGTAACCCATATTTGTGTTGTTTGATGTTGTTTCTTCTTTAAAACAAACACCAGGGCAAAATCCAAGCAAAGTTTACACATTTCTTTGAGAAAGAGAGAGGAGAGATCAAAGGGAAAAGAACAGTCGGAAATTCTTTGGATGAGCACTCGCTCCGTCTTCCACGCTGATCTGTTTCATCAGGCACCGGTGTGCAGACCAGAAGATGAAACACACTCACCTTCATTAGCAAGTCCTGCACACATAACTATATTTTACTTTCCCAGCAGTACATCTTTTAATATGCATAGTACGTTCAGTTCCATGATAATGGCAGCACTGGCTTAGCACTTCATTATTAAACCTTATTTTTTGTTTAAAAACTTGCAAAAGACAACACCATTGACGGAACAGAAAATTTTAAAAAGTTGATGTTCACCCACACAGCACCACAACTGTATATTTCTGTTTAAAATCTCCTAAAGAGAAAAGACTTTACCAAAAAGATAAAGCATTGGCAGAATCTTTCTTTCCTAAAACCTCAGGTAAGCAACTTTACCTAATAATGACACTAGCGATCTAAAATTAAGCCAAATGGTATTCTTACATATATTTATTTATTCATCAAATTTCAGTGAACATTGTTATGCTTTTCATGTTATTTAAAGCATCATAAAAACAAAAGTTCTTATGTGGATTGGCCTTAATGGAAGCATCCTTGGAACATAGAAGAAATGTCAACAAGTAACAAATGTCAAAAATAAGTACCCCCAGCTCTCCCCCACCCCCAGCTCCTCTTCACTGACCACCATGAGGGTCTCTTCAGCAAGAAGCCACCAGAGAACAACTTCCAGGGGAATTGTCTACAAAACCCAAGCCAACAGACTCTGCTGGTGTGAGGAAAGCCAGGCGAGCTATTCCACACACGGTGACTCAGCTCTACAAAGTGAACACATTCCAGAGTGCAGGAGTTTCAGAGCCTTTGCATTCCAGAAGGGTCGTCAAACCTGACAACACATTTTTTTTCCCCAAACTGGAAGATCTCATTTTTTTTTTACATAAAGCTTGACAACTTTTCCTTTCCTGCCAGTTTGGAGCCTCAACAGTGGCTTGTCCCTAACATAACTTTCAGCAACCTCAAGGGAGCTTTGCCTCCAACACTCTTCATTTCTTCCCAGTCCATCATGGCCAGTGCAGACCCTCACACCCAAGTCCTTTCTGTTTCCACCCTCAGAGGCTCCGCCCCAAAGTCTGACACACTCTGGCTGTGAGACTCTGAATACGTAGTTTTGAGGTTAGGCTAGGATCTTCTTCTAAAGTAGACATAAGTTTCCACAGTGGGTTTGTTCTTTGGCTGATTTAAGCAATTTAAGTGGGGCCAGGTTCAGTGGGGAATAAACTACTAGGCAACTAATGGGATATCAGGAGAAATGATGATCCCTAATCATTTTTCCCCTCCATTTCTTGTAAACAGCTTTCCTCTGTGTCATACCCCATGTTTAACAAAAATAATCTGGAAACTTTGCCTTGCATGAAATATACACCACGAGCCTATGTTCTTTGCACCTCAAAACCTATGCAGTGACTGGGATGGCTGGGAAAAGGGAGCAAGGGATCCTTTCACACACAAATGCCATGTGTCCTATCTCAGCGTGATACAAGGATACTAGGAGATCTCTATTCCAGGCCAAGGTTAATGGACTGTAACCTTGGCCATAACAGAAACTTGTTGTTCCCCAATTTTAACTGGAGTCACAAATATGCCTCATCTCTACTTCACTTTTTCCAGCAAACCCAGAATCTTAATGAAGTGGTGTGTAAGTTCTGATCCTCCCCTCCCCACCCCCTTCATCTACATCAGCCCAACAACAGACCACGTTTCTCTGTCCCTTCCTCTTCTAAGCCATCACAGCACCAGGACACCTGGGCTGCACATTCAGGAGAACTGGGTTCCTGGGCTGGGCACGTTCGGTGGCGCGGTCAGAGAGCCGGCTGCAGAGGGAGCCTGTGGCCCTCCACAGGGGATTTCTCCACCCTCTCAGCTCACTGAGCAAATGCATGCCTCTGGCATTTCCGGGGAAACCCCTGCGAGTCGTTTCCCCAGTGGATAGGGGTGACTAAAACCCTCACCTGAGCAAAGAGGCCATCTGAATGGAAGCTCTAATAATAAATAACTAGCCTTCGAAGCTACATACTAGAGTGCAGCAAATGCCTAGTGATGAGGAAGGATGACGAGTGAAAAGAATGGATGCTCCCTTCCCGCTTTTTCATTTCCAGTGAGCGGGACATTTAAATTATTTTCTGGTTTGTTGTTGGTGTTGGTGTTGGTGTTGGTGTTGTTGTTGTTGGTGGTGGTGTGTGTCTGTGTGGGTGTGGGTGTGTTTCAACAAGCACTGCAGGCAGCAGTGCCCACAGGCAGAGGGGTAAACTGTCAGCCTGTAGGTCCCGCCAGGCAGCCCCTCACAGCTGAGCAGGGACCCTGGAGGGAGGTGCGCAGTGGGGGTACCGGGAGGGCAGCGGGGGAGCTCAGAGCTGCTGCGGGACAGTGCGCTGGGCCGGCAGGGGAAAGGAGCACAGGGAGCCCGCCCCGGTGACGTGCTGGGCCCCCACCCTGCAGCCCGGACCAGCTCTAGCCTCCCAGCCTCCGTGCCCCTCCCCAGTTCCTAGACCCGCTGCCTCGCCAGGGCCGACAGAGCCCGCTGTCCTGGGTGCTGGCATTGCCTGGGCCAGTAGGGGACCTCCCAGTCCCCTCACGTGCTGCCAGTCTCTCCGCTCCCCCAACCCCCCCACCCCACCCCCGCCCCCGGTATCAGGAGTTCGCACCCAGGGCAATGCAACTGTCGGGGAGACCCGGTCAGCTGCGGTGGGGAAGTCTCCGTAAGTGCCGGAATGAAATAAGTGGCCATGAACCTCCCAGCGGAAATAGGCTGTCCTCGTGTGGGCCGGGGCAGAAGCGCTTCTGGAGTCGCAAGAGGAGGCAGAGTGGCCGCCCAGCTGGGGCAACTTCGCTGGGCAACCAGGCAACAGCGGTCAGAGACTGCGCCGCCACCGCCACCGCCGCCCCGAGCGAGCGTGCAGCTGCGCCGGGGCTTGGACCCTAAGTGCCGCTGTCACTGAACCGGAGGACAGGGTGACTGTTGTCGCGAGGAGCAAGCGGGGAGGGGAGCCCAGCCCGAGCGCGCCAGCCGAGCTCCGGAGAGCCGCTCTCCAGGTCCTCGGCCCGGGAGAGGGTGCCTGCGCTGGGGACGCTGCACTCCGAAAGCCCCCGGCCGTCCCCTGGGGCCCCCAACTACTCCCGCAGCGAGAGGAAGCGGCGGAGAGAAAAGGCAAAGGAGAGGAAACAGGGCAGGGAGCGCCAGAAGGGAAGGCACGAAGCCGGCCGGAGGACCACGTACCTTGAGCTCCTCAATGTCCAGGTTTGTTGATCTGTCCATGGAGCGAAACTGAAGGAAGTGGAGAGGAACCGGGCAAGTTGTACCGAGAAACAATCTAGTCTTTTAGTTTCCAGCCTAAACTCAGCTTTATCCGCCTCCAAGCCCTGGCAGCTTCTCTCAGTCTCATTCTCCGTGATCACGCCGCCTCCACCGGTTAAAAATAATGAAAATAAATAGATGATAATTATAATTCACTTTGTTTTACTTTCTCAAAAATTTAGGGACAGGTGATCTGGACCGCGGTGCAACGCAGCTCAGTTGAATCAAGCACGGGTCGGGGGGCGGCGGTGGTGGCGGTGGGATCCACGCTATTTAAGATTACTTCTTCTGCAATAAGCTTAGAAAGAAACCAGCGAATGGCTGCATCCCAAGAAAAAAAGCGGCTTCCCTGGACAGCATCATGCGGCAAATTTCAAGCAAATGTGTTCAAACTGGAGCGAAGTGTGTATGATGAAAGCCTTCCTCCGCCAGGCTCACTCGGGCAGCTAATTTCGCACGCTGTGAGTCCCAAGCTTCAGCAACGATCAGTTTCTCCGGCAAGATAACCAAATCCCCGAAGTCCTGCATGAGACTTAAAAAACGTCTTGCAGCGGAGCGGTATTCTCTCCGTGGAGAAAAGAAGATAAAGTCTGAAGGAAGCGTTCTCCTTTGAAGGTTATGCTAAAAGAGTTGAGAGCAAGGAGGTGGCTCCGACAGAGGAGAGGAAAGAGGGAGAGAAAGCAAGAGAGAGAAAATTTTTCCTTCCTGCTCCGCTGTTTTACTGGCCTTCGCCACCAGGTGACTGACTGCACTTCTCTCTTCCCACAGCCAGCACTAAGGGGATTTCTCTCATCTGTCAAAAAGCAACATTTCCTCTCCAGACAAATACTATGCTGCTGGGTCTTAAAGACTGCCCTCTGCCCGGAATCCACTAGGTGACAAGCATTTTAATTCATTTCCCATGTTGCCTCATCTTCTTCCCGTATCTGGGAAGAACATGCCTGCGGATATCATGCACATGTATGCATTTTTCTGCTGCTTTCAGCGTCACAGAATTTTTCCAACTTAAGAAAGCCTTTTAAAGAAAGTGACAAATAGAAATACTAAAGGAAATTTCCTGCACTAATGCTTCTTATGGTAAAGCAATCTTTTATTGGAATTGTTTTCTTTAAATAGACAGTGACCATTCAGTACACTTAACTTGTAGGGTATACATTTGGGGGAAAGGCTCATTTTCTTCATTTAAATGTCTTAGTGTAAAAGCTTGACTTTTGACAGGATTTAAACAGTCTCCTTTTATTTCATTATGACACATAAGCTACTGAGACAGAAAAATGTTTTCTGATTCAGAAAAAGAGCTGAGTAATTAAATTTGTTTCTAAAAAATATCTTTTTTTTTTTTTTTCCAGATCTAGATGTTCACCATCCAGTCTTCCGGGCTCCCTTTCTCACTTCGCCTTTGCCCTCCTCCCTGTCTGTCCCCCAGCCACATGGTCTACCTGGCCACCTGCCGCTGGCTCCTCCCTCAATCAGGACAGCTCTCCTGCCCTCCTCACAAGTTTAACCCCCATGCTTCAGGCTAAACTCACCTCTTCCCAGAGGATTTTCCTCAGGGGAGTCCCTCAGATATTTTCCTCCTCTGTCATCTCTTCATAGCAGTCAATTAAATTTATCATTATTGAATGTGTGCATCTATTATCTGTTTGTCTAATTCTTCCAGTAGACTATAAGCTCTGGAGGTCAAGTTCTATACGTTTCTTATTCGGCAATATATCTCAGGAGTCTAGCACATGCTAAGCACACAAATATGCCTGTGTAAACAAATATGTCTGGGAAGTACCTCTAACAGTTATTATTCTAATGTCTAAAAACTTCCATGACTTCCTCTCCCCTCTACACACAAATGCCAGTTTTTCCCCTCCCAGTCTGCAGGTAAGCTTAAGAGGACTCAGCTTTATTACCAAGCATGAAGAGTTTTTTTAATTTAAGCCTATTCTCTTCCAAAAACTTATCAAAGCTAGCTTTCTTTCAAAATTTGACTTGTGTCTTCAGCTTTCAAGGTTAACACCAAATAGATGATAGTCCATAATTAGTGGATCTGAACATCTAATTCTCAAAATAAATTTAAAATTCACTTTACATAATTATTTTACATAACATGATAAAATGTAAGGTTACAGGTTGAGAGCAAATGAACTTACATAAAAGTATAACTCTTTAAAAACTCCTTTTCCAGAAATTACCAGCAACTCAGTATGAATAACAATCACATATGGTTTTGACAAGTTAAGTTTTTCCATATAAAGTAATTTCACATTTTTATCAGCTTGTTTACCCAACTTCAAAAATTGATTATAATACGCAAATTTATTATGAGCACATTAACAGTGATAGTATCTCTTAGATCACTTTAAAATTTGCAATTGTAAAAACACAGTTCAAGGATGATAGCTTCAAATATAAACATTAAGTTTAAACACCATTCAACAGTTTTTTAGTATTGTATAAAATTACAGTGCGAAGAAAAAGTATTATTAATAATAAAGGCTAAGCTTAACCGTGTTTTTAAAAAGTCATACATGTAATGACTAATTCATCATTAGTAATATGAAATTATACTCAAAATTTCATGTTGACCAGATTGGCATTATATGAGCTACAGAAACTATAGGTGATTTCCAAATCAGTTCCCAATCTGAGTCTAAGTAAGTGTCTACCAAGAGACTATCCATTCTTTCACTATTTCATAAATTCTCATGCAAATTTATTAGGATAAAATTTCCTATAATCAAAAATGGAATTTGATCATAAAAAATGATTCGCTGAATTCTATTTACTTTTTAAGGAAATTAGAACTCAATTCCACTTCAACTGACATGTGAATAAGTGAAGCAATCATCCAAAAATGTAATAACTTTAAACAGTTTGAAACAGGGCAATGGAAGAACGGGGACGTGAATTGAGAAAAGGGATTTATCGCAATGCCCTGAACCACAGTTTCGAGACGAAGAAAACCACCCATGGCTGCTCCCGGAGACCACGTTGGCATGTAGCAGGGTGGGTGAAAGCAGCAAGATTCAATTTTAGCAAAGATGTATAATTCACAGACACACTGCCAATAGCAATTACAACCCCCAAGCCGGGCAAGGCCGTGTGGCGACACTTACAGGTCCTGAGATGTCCCAGTTCAGAATCACTCGCCCATGGGTACATTCATCAATGTCAACTTTTGCCATAAGGTTAAAGCGAATGTGCCCGTGCCGTTATGAGGTTCCTTGTTTTAACTAATTTGCAGAAGTGAGGGCCTTATAGATACTCTTTCCCAGGAGATAAGACAATTCTATTCACCACATATGGTTTAAAAACCCAGTTTTCAATGTTGTAGGTCTCCCCTCTCACAACTCTAGCCAATTTTCCATTTTTTGTGCTTTTATTTTATTTTTTTAGCTCACTACACAGCAAGATCTTATTTTATTTCAATTTTCTATAATTATTAAATGAAAAAGGGATATATTATTATTCACTAATATAGAATGATCAAAAATTTATTTACATAGTGGACCCAGTTAGTTTCTAGAAACTAGCATTTCTATTTATATACTCTAAACACTTGCTCCGGAGAAGGTTTATTTCTCAAAAATTTTACTTTTCATTCCATGATATTTTAAATGTATATAGCAGAAAATACTAAAATATAAAAATATTAGATTTTTATGAGTAAGAGATGTAATTCTTTATAAGTGAATAGATGAGGAAAATAAAATAAATGAGCTACTAATATTGTGCTGTAGCTGAAAAGACACCCTCTGGCTCTTCCCCAAAGTGGCCATCTCTATGACAGTATAGATACACATTTCTTATTAAAAAAACATATATATATACTTTGAAATTAAGTTAAAAGAATCTGCTCACTTTACACTCTATATTATGTTCCTACTCCAATATTTCTTTAATAAAAAAAGAGGAAAAAAGAAAAGGAAAAGAAAAATTGGAGAAGTCATACAACAAGAAAGTAAAAGATAAAAAGAGTAAGCAGACACAGACATACCTAAAAAGAAGCCAGAATATGTCATGAAAGCTACCAAATAACTGAAACTAGGAACATAACCCCTGTCCTTTTATACTTAATGGAAAAATATTGATAAATGAATATTTTAGGTAAAATTATATTTGATTATTTAGCCATATGACTTTAAAAGTAACCATGTCATGAGAATATATTTTATACAGTTGTCTATACAAGACAATGAAGATCTTCTTTGCAGAATGTAGAGACTGGTGATAAATACTGTTTTAAAAGCATCTATTATCCAAATCATTATTCATCTCAGAGTCGTGAACATTGATAGTTAGAGTTTGAAATTTTAGAAACAACCCACCTCAAAATGTTAAACTTGCTATGTTGTATAAGAAGTAGAAATATAACAAATCTACAAGAAAAAATAGCCTGACCCAAACTTGCATTCAAGCTCACAGCAAATGTATAGCAACTAATGTTATAACAAAGTAATAATTCACATAAAATAGAAGCATGCCAGCACATGGCCAAGAGCACTCACTGTAAGAAATAAACGGGGAAGAAATGATGTCAAACGTCTTCAGTCAAGGCGCTTTGATCCTCACTGCACTTTTCCATCAAAAAGGATGATCAATTTACCTAAAGCTTTAAGTGGCCAGAAATAATGGGCCCTAATAATTATCACCATACACCAAATACCAAACTCTGAACAATGTTTTAAATTGCCACCTTCATCCTTAGACCAACAATCTCAGTATTAGAAAAAAGGAAAGTCTCTGGCTTTATTATTCAGATGGACAATGTGAGTTCATTTCAGTTCTAGAGCTCAATTTTTTTTTATCAAAATTAATATCTGTAAACAGGCCTAATACCAATTTTTTAAACTAAGCTTTTGGAAGAGAAGTGACTTTTCTGGAAATATTTTCTATTGCAATAGAAGAACCTAAAACTGCTACACCAGACCACCTACAAAGGCAGAGGGAGAAACCAATATAATACCAATAACAATAAAACCTCTATAAACTGTCAGTGTTTCAATGTGTTCTACTGGCATCTCTCTAACAAGAAATGTAGAAATATGAGAGAGTCACAGATATGGAGGGAGATGAGTGAAACAGTAACTGATTCTAAAAGAAAGGTCTGAATAGCCAGGAAAAACTGAAAGCAGTATTGGTCTTGGATAAAGTGCATTTGGAGTGAAAAGGAAAATATAAGGAGTCCGGGAGAAAATAATGTGATTAAATTCTAAAATAGGCCAGCTACTTCCAATTAACTTCTATTTTTTTTTAAGATTTTATTTATTTATTTTTAGAGAGAGGGGAAGGGAGGGAGAAAGAGAGGGAGAGAAACAGCGATGTATGGTTGCCTCTCACATGGCCCCCACTGGGGACCCGGCCTGCAACCCAGGCATGTGCCCTGACTGGGAATCGAACCGGGACCCTTTGGTTCCCAGTCCGCACTCAATCCACTGAGCTACACCAACCAGGGCTTAACTTCTATTTTTGAAATTTTCCTATTCTGAGAATAACCAAAATAATAACCATAAAATGGAACATTATTGTTTTATGGTCTGTTCACTAGCATATGATTGCTGTTTGAAACTTTGTTTTAGGAAATTTCTTCCTTTTTTATTCCCATGTCTACACTAAATAAAATAAAAATAATGACTAAAGGACAAGGCCATAACAATCAAAACAGCATGGCACATACAAATAGACATATAGATCAAGAGAACAGAATAGAAAGCCCAGAAATAACCCCATGACTTTATAGCCAATTAATAGTTGACAGAGGAAGCAAGCACATACAATGGGATAAAGGTAGTTTATTCAAGAAATGGTGCTGGGAAAATTAAACAGATGCATGCCAAAAATTAAACTAGACCACCTTTGTACACCATTCATATGAATAAACTAAAATGGATTAAAGATTTAAATAGACTGCAGGCCCTGGCTGGTGTAGCTCAGTGGATTGAGCGTGGGCTGGGAACCAGGCGGTACCGGTTCAATTCCCAGTCGGGGCACATGCCTAGGTTGCAGGCCAGGTCCCCATGAGGGCCATGTGAGAGACAACCATACATTGCTATTTCTCTCCCTCTCTGTCTCCCTCTCTAAAAATAAATAAAAATAAAATCTTTAAAAATAAATAAAAAAATGTTAGACTGCAAACCATAAAAATCCCAGAAGAAAACATAGGCAGTAAAATCTTGAACATTTGCTGTAGCAATATTTTTTTCTGGTATATTGCCTAGGACAAGGGAAACCAAAGAAAAAATGAACAAATGGGACTCCATCAAACTACAAAGTTTTTGCACAGCAATGGAAGTCACCAACAAAATGAAAAAACAACCCATGGAATGGGAGAACATATGTACCAATGATACATTTGATAAGGGTTTAACATCTAAAATTTATAAGGAACTTAGAAAACTCAGCACCAAAAAACCAAACAGTCCAATTAAGAAATGGGCAAAGGACCTAAATAGACAGTTCTCCAGAGAGGACGTACATACAGCCAATAGACACCTGAAAGAATGACCGATGTCACTGGTCATCAGAGAAATGCAAGTTAAAGTCACAGTGAGATATTGCCTTATTCCTGTCAGAATGACTATCGTCAATATACCAACAAACAGCAAGTGCTGGCAAGGACATGGAGAAAGGGGAACCCTCATGTCCTGCTGCTAGGAATGCAGGGTGCAGACACTGTAGAAAGCAATAGGGAGCTACCTCAAAAAGTAAGTAGAATTACCTTATGACCCAGTGATTTCACTTCTGGGAATATATCCAAAGAAACCAGAAACACTAATTCAAAAGAATATATACACTCCTATGTTCATGCAGTCATTTACAATCGCCAGGATTTGGCAAGTAGCCCAAGTGCCCATCAATAGATGAATGGGTAAAAAAAAAAACTGTGAGCCATTTACACAGTGGAATACTACTAGACATAAAAAAGAAGGAAATCTTACCTTTTGTGACAGCATGGATAATCTGGAAAGTATTATAAGTGAAATAAGCCAGTCAGAGAAAAACAGGTACCATATGACTTCACTTCTATGTGGAATCCAATGAATAAAATAAACTAACAAATTGGAGAGAGACTCATGGATACAGAGAACAGACTGCTGGCTGTCAGAATGGAGGGTTTGGGGGCTGGGTGAGAAGGATGAAGGGATTAAACAGAGAAAAAAAGAAAGACTCGTGGGCACAGATAACAGTATGTCGATGGCCAGAGGGAAGGGGAGGTAGGGGAGGTAGAAGAGTGTGAAAGGGGGACCGATTGTGATGGAAGACTTGACTTGGGATGGTGAACATACAGTACAATATGCAGATGATGTATTGTAGAATTGTACACCCAAAACCTATATAATTTGATTAACTGATGTCAATAAATTCAATAAAAAATAAAAATAATGATTAAATGAATAAAATTAAGTTTACTAGGTTAATCTCTTATGACATAACAAAGTGCTTATATATAACACTGAATTCTCAAGAATATGCTACACCTAAATAATAATAATAATAATAATAATAATAATAATAATAATAATAATAATAATATTATTTTAATGTTTTTCAATCATTCTTATTTTAAAGGATGGAATAGGGTCCAAAGTGTTTGCAAAATTAAATTTTACTAATATCTGTCGGCAGTGAGTTTCTTATTATCATCAATATGGGGTACTGTCATGGACCTTTAACACATTGTATGCGGCAAACATATTTATACGTTTTACATTGACTGGTGGTGGAGCGCGGGATACGTATAAATACATGTTTTGTAGACTAGCGTTAGAATGCGGGTAACGTATAAATACGTTTATTTTTATACTTTTTTATTGCTCTAAAGGGATGCTAACACGCAGATATACGAATTCCAAAGGACAAAATTGGGGTCTCTAACACATACAATGGTGAATTATGTATGTATGTATGTTTTAACGATTATCACACAAAAACACACTACTAAAACTTCATTCTTTCTTTTTTTACACATTTTACGTACTTTTTTCCAAACTATTTTCAATAAATCGGAATTTTTACATAGTTTATTAATTTCAATTTCAATGAGGGCCATGTGAGAGGCAACCATACATTGCTGTTTCTCTCCCTCTCTGTCTCCCTCCCTTCCCCTCTCTCTAAAAATAAATAAAAATAAAATCTTAAAAAAAAAAAAGAGGACGTACTTGGAAAAGCATGTGTGAAAAGGATGGCATTTCTTAAAAACATAGTAGAGCATGTGAACTCCTTGAATCTAGAGAATAAACAGTAAATTTATCTGCATTAAGAATTTTTGTTTGATTTATAAAGCACACATGGGTAAAATGCATGTTTATTAAAGGCCTGAACTCTGAAGACAGTGAAACATCTTTATTGATTTTCTCCCAATTATCCATTTTAGAAGCAGTCTCAGTATATAGTAAGTTGTAGCTCATGTTAAAAAATCACTTTCATAATTCTTTCTCACTGTATTGTTCTATTTCACACGATAACATTTTAAACTCAACTTCCCACCTTCTTCTGCTGCTCTGGAAGCTAAATGTGAATTTTCTATATTTATACTTAAAAACTAATTTCACAAAAAATACATTTTCTAAATGTTGATGAACTGACTACCTAAGGAACTGAAGAATTATTTTTTTTACTTCTGCCTATATTTAACATCTTTGAATTAAAAAAAAAGACTATCTATCTATTATTATATGCCAATCAAACTTCACTGCTGTGTAACAGAAGGCATTGAATTCATAAGGTAAAATTTTGGCTTAGTGATATGAATGCTAGGACCACCAACAATGTAATCTTTATAATGATGTAATTTAAGTTAATCAATAATATTTATTGAAAGCCAGTGCACTTGAAGTCACCCAGTGTGAAGAAGCAGTGAGACTGAGCAAATAGATTTTATGATATAATCAATAGCAGATAGAGCAAAGTCAAAGACCTGTTCTAAGATACATACCCAGCTGCCATTATCCTGTTCTCTGTTTATAGTTAGGATTTGACAAGATCTCAACCTTTATCTTAGGATTTTGGGTACAGAAAAATGTGTTTATATTTTTATTCCCTCAAAACTTTTAATGTGGAATGTTGTAGAAAGAGAACTAAACTGAAAATCAGGACGAGATCTCAACATTTATGTTAGGATTTCAGGTATAGAGAAACGTGTTTACATTTTTTACTCCCAAAATCATTTAATGTGGGATGTCATAGAAAGAGAACTAAACTGGAAATCAGATTGTAGTGTTGGCTTCTCCCCTCACTGATTTGTGACCTTATGACTAATGTTTTATCTCTTCAGGCTTCAAGTCTCCATAAAATAATGAATTCCTATTACAAGTGTTAAAATGACTATTTCATACTGTTGTTTTTTTTAAAGACATTAAGTAAAACAACCACAAAGACAAAGTCAAAAGATGTCAGTACATTTTTCTTTAGAGTCCCTTCTGGTTTAAAAAAAAAAGAAAGAAAGAAAGAAAATGCCCTGGCTGGTGTAGCACAGTAGAGTGAGCATGGGTCTACTAACCAAAGGGTCACCGGTTCAGTTCCCAGTCAGGGCACAGATATATATGCCAAAGAGTAAATAAGCATAAAATCATCATCATTAGTAATTAGGAAAATTCAAATTAAATACTTAGTCGATATTATTTTATGCCACTATACTGGCAAAAAATTTTAAATCTGGCAATAGAAAGTGTTGGGGAGAATATGGAGCTACTAGGATAATTTCATAGTGTACTCATGAAACTATAAATTGGTTCAACAATATTGGGGAAAATGGCATTTTCTAGTAAACTTGAACATGTACACAGCCTATGATCCAGGAAGTCTACTCAAGCATATCTCCACATCAGTCAACATAAATAATGCTACTCAAATCCAAAATCTTAGCAAAGTTTTATTTCTTGCTCACATCACATATCGATATGGATCAGTATGGTGAGAGTTCCGTACCATGCAATCATTCAATCTAGTGGCTCTTCTGAATTCTAGAGTCTTAAGTCATCTACTGGATTACCCTGAATGGGTCAAGAGACAGGCAAGAAAATATATGTGGAGTAGATTTTATGGAATAGACCTAAAAGTGATATATATCAGACTTTCATACCATTCTCATGACCTAAACTCAGCCACATGACCTGACTGAATTTAGGGGATGCCGGGTAATGCGGTCTGGTTTTGTGCAGAGGAAGGAAAAAATAACATGGATACTGATAAGCACTAGCAATCTCTGTCACAATGACTCCTTTTGGCCACCAAACATCTCTTTACTCCCTTATGACCCCACATAAAATACATCACCCCATTTCCAAGGAAGACCGATTCATCCAAACACTTTATCCAGCTCAGTTATCTAAAATCTCTAAGTTATGGGCAGCCTGCTCCAGCTGTGGCTTCTCATTGTCCAGCCACCTATGAGTTAAAATCAGTCAACTTTCTTCAAAACTGCAGTAGGCAAATGTGGGAGAAGTACAAGATAACCATAAGAAATCATGTCCATGAAGAAAGGGAAGAACTAGAGACAACTAAACACCCACTGACCTCTAGCAATTATGAAAAGACTTGACAGATACCACACAGGCACCTAATTCTGGGAGCGGACATTGTTCCTGGATCAGACCCTGACAGTACTGGGAGGAACGCCCTGGTCCAGTGCTGTCTGGCCTCCATGCTCTGTAAATGTATTCCGTGTTTCTCCTCCCTTTTGTCCCCATCTGACATGGGAGTTGGGGCGTAGGTTCTCCTTAGAGGCTGGAATACTTTTGTAGGCCACTTCCTGCTGAAGTTAGTTTGGGGGCTGTATTAGTTTTCTAGGGCTGCCATAACACAATGTCACAGACTAGTAGCCTAAACAACAACATTTGTTTTGTCACAGTTCTGGGGACTACAAGCCTCAGATCAAGGCATTGGGACATTTGGTGTTTTCTGAGAAACATGAGGGAAGAACCATTCCACATGTCTCTCCTTGACTTCTTCTCATTGTCTTCGTATGGCCTTCTGTGTATGTGTGTGCGCCCGTCCCGTCTTCTCCGGCTTCTCTCTCCCGTCTCTGTGTGCCCACGTTTCCTCCTCATATGAGACCTCCGGTCAGACTGGGTTCAGCCCCACCAACTGGCCTCACTTTCACCCCTCCTCCAAGGCCCCACCTCCAGCTATCGTCACATCATGGGGTACTGGGGGCTAGAGTTTCAACATCTACATCTTGTAGGTGACACAATTCTATTCACAACAGGAGTTCAAAAGTTGTTTTGCAGTTGGAGCATCCAATATTAAAATATTAAAAGTACATTATTTGTTTTGCAGTGGGAGTGTCCAATACAAAGTATTAAAAGTGCATTCTTTGGCAGTGGAATTCCCTCAGATACCAGTAGGCTTATGGCTTCATTCCATTTCAGAGGTTGGTGACCACGCCCTAATTTTTTCCTAGATAAAATTCTCAGATGTACCTTATTTTTCTGCTTCCTTCTCAATGTCCCCTTTGTTAAAGTAATGGGTGATTATTGGTTGACACAGGGACAGAAGGCTGTAGGTAGAAGACCACACTTAATCTGAATTTTTCCACAAGTCTGACTGACTTTATTAAACTTAAATTTTTTTACTGACCCTTTGTCACACAAAGCTTCCTATAATTTTTATCTCTTCCTTTACGGCTCCTAAAAGCAGTTGACATTGCTATCCTTTTGGTGCCCGAATTTCTGGACTGTTTCTATTCCTGCATATGTCCCCTCATATTTCTTCAGATACCTTGCCAAAGGCAGCTAATTTTAGTGAGTACACACTCTCGACATCTTTTCAAACTTTTTCCTCTTGAGCTGAAGGCTCAGTAGGTAGGTGATCTGCCTTCCAAGTCATCACTGGCACCGGACTCACCCGACTGCTGTCACACGACCACAGGGCCCTCCAGGCTTCCAGCCTCTGATGTCTGATCCCTTGCCGTGGTTGACTGATTAGCCACTGCCACATTTTAGGTGTTTCTGGCTAAGGAAAAGGGATGGCCATGGGGAGATTTTGGTGAATAAGCCAGGAAATGCTGTATACCACTTCTGTTTACAGGACATTAAAATGTGGTCACATGGCCCCACGTAACTGCAGGGAAGCCTCAAAATGCAGCATTAGTGTACAGCTGGAGAGGAAAAAACATATTCATGTGTGAGCACTAACATTCTCCAACACAAGCCCCTAGAAAAATTTTTTCCCATTTGTTAGTTGCAGCAAAAATAAAAATAAAAATAAAATATATATATATATAGAAGAGCTCAAAACTGCATTAACACTGGATAGATATAAAAATACTTGCATGCATGGAGTCTGGTTCTATACACTTCAAAGGCCTGTAAAACTGAATAAATTATTAATATGGTTGATACCATTTAATTACATAAACATAGGCTCTCAAACTGTAAAGAAATTCAAAGGCGTGGGAGATCGATGCATGCAGCTGACACGTGTATTCACCCCTATTGTACCACACCACATCATTGCACTCACCCATGGGGGCATTCATTCACAAATACACATTGAAAACCTTCCACATTTCAGGTCCTGAGCCCTTTATAGCCTACGTGCCAGTGGAAAAGCCCTATGACTGTTAACGAAAGCCAGCCCTGTGCCAAAGTAAAAGCCTCTAATGGAAACGTTTGCTAGCAGTTAAACAACCCACGAGGTCAGAGATGGAGTGGTCAAGATGAACAAAGCAAATTGTTCCAAATATTCATTCCAGACACTGTGTGTGCCTGCAAATATTGGAACAACATCTGTAGTAAAATACAATTATGACTTGGACTTTCAGGCAGACTGCCTCATGGAATCATAGCATGTTTTCAAGCTGGGGAGAGACCATAAAGTCAATGTAGGAAAACCTTCATTCTAAATAAGACAAAACAGCAAAACCCGGATGCACACAGAAGCAGAACTGTCTAAGTGGGCAGTGGGGGAACCCAGAGGAGAAACTATCCAAGGATGAATTAGAAATATTAGAATGGGAAGCTATCTCAAAAGATACCAATATGATTATGTGATACAATAAAATAAGGAAAGAAATTATAGAATCGATCATGGTTTCCTAAGTAGGATTATTTTATGTAATTATCTGAAGTGACCTCCTGCACACTAAAAATATGCTTATATCCTCAATAGATAAATGACGTTTTTCATTTTTTCCCTCCAGTGTTTCAATTTACATCTTTTTCTTGCTCTACCTGGAAGTCGAATAGTATTCAATTGTAGTACTGCTAATAGCTCACCCATGACAGATTTTCTATGCAATGTTTAAAACAAGCGATAGCAATGTTTTCTTCTATTTTGGAAAAAATACCATAACAACACATTGCATAAGCCAAACTGGAATCAATATGTGCCTGCTTGAAGGTCCTAGAGCAGCATTTCATGTCTACTTATCTCTCTAACCTGCTTTTAAACTTTAAACGGGTCCCCATTTATTTGTCTAGCACAGCACCTTGCACAGAGTAAACTCCTATAACTATTTATAAAATCAGCGATTCTTTGCACTTTGTACAGGCAGCATTGGTCAGTGAGAGGTTATCGCGAGAACAGCTCATGAGCGAGGGGCTGAGACCCAGCCAGAAAAGACGAAGCAAAGGTGCGGGGAAGAAGGACTGCGTACAGACAGCGATGCGGGCTCCAGAGCCCAGGACTGCTGTTATTAGCTATGAACACTGGGCAAGTTTCTTCGCCTCTCTGTGGCACAGTTTGCTAATGTGTAAATTGGGGGTGGGAGGGTTCTGAAAATTAAAGTAGTTAATTAATTCTGAGTGCTTAAAATAACTGACACCTGGTAAGCACTAGCTAACTATAAGCCATTGTTTTTATTATCATTCTGATTGCTGTTAGCTCCTTTGCATCGGGCCCAGAGTTAGTGGGAAATGCAGGAGCTGGGAGACCCCGTGGCTGACTGAAGGGCTGAGTCCGAAATGGAACTGAAACATGATCAGCGGAGGATATTCCACCTTCGGGGAAGGAATGGTCCTTGGACAACACATCAGGACAAGCAGGGAAGGTTTTCTGCACCTTCCCTAGTAGAGATCGTTGCTGTGCGCCTTTGTGCTGTGATTTGGGATGCAAATCAGTGCCTTAAATTCCCATCAATTTATGGGATATTATTACTCAAATAGATGTGCGTTTTCTTACCAATGCTGTCCTTTTTGGTTGATGCATCTGTTGGCTGAACCAATCTCTCCTTGGTATCTCAATAATTTTCTTTTATGAAGTGACTAAGGCACTATTTTGATTATTTTAGTAGAGACTAACTGCTTGTAAAAAGAAATTGTATTGTTTCTGTTGTAAAGTTTCAGTAATAGAGAAAATATTTGTATTTTCTTTAAGGGATCAATTGAGAATGACAATATTTATAATGTGCATTCATTAAATGGGAAATCTAGAGAATGATATTTACTATGATGTGGCTATGACTTTAGGTAATGCTTATCTGTTAAATTTTAAAATGTATAATCGAGAGTAATACCCAAAAAGAATAATTTTTAAATTAAAGTGAAATTAAGACATATTTGATTTCCTTTGTTAACTATATTACTATTCCTTACTCTTGCATAAGTAACTGGCTTTGTTTCATTGTGCTCATAATAAATGACTTATACCTTGTTATAAGGCAAAGTTCTGAAAAGTTTTCCACATTAAAACTTTTATCGTATCAACTGAAAAAATAAGAAGTGTATTTAGGAAGTGGGAAGATTTCTTTAATTTTTAATATTCATGATAATATTATAATCATATTATAAACAACCCCAAAACAATGAATATAAAAGAGCTGGGGTTATTTTACTCACAAGGAAGTCTTACAATCTTAAAATATAGATAGCTTAAGAGCAATGATACATTCAACACAAAGTAACTAAAAATCCAATATCCAAGAGCAGTATAACTGTAATTTCTTCTACAATCAGACTAATTTATATAACTTCATATTTGATATCAACTTATAATACAACATGTTCCTATGTATGCAAGCTAACCAAATTTACTTATTCAAAGACGAAAACAAAAATAAAGGGGTGGGGGGAGAACAGTGAAGCTCCTCCGACAGAATTATTTGACACACGGAATTTTCCTTGTCACTGTCCCCTGTGAGTTTGTCATGCACAGGAGTAAGGAGCACCTTGAGTTCTAATGACTCCTCTGTAGTAACGGGTGAAAGGCACTTTAGTGCTAAGAGCAGAGTTAACTGGGTGAGTCCTGGCTTCATGTACTAGGTATGTGACTATGACTATTGGTATGCATCCCTTTACATTTCAGTTTCACAATACTCCGAACCTGTAAAATCAGGACATTACCTACCTTATGGGTTTATATTTTTAAGAATGAAATGAGATGATTCAGATAAAGCTAGCACATAGCAGGGAAGTATGGTACAAAATGTCGCTGCTATAAAGCATTGTAATCATTATTATTTCTATCACTTCAGCAGTGGTAGTAATAGTAGTGACAGCCATAAAAGGTGATAAGAACTTAGGAGTAGAGGGAAAAAGGAGGATTGAAGGCCTGTAAGTATGAAACCTTCATTTCCCTGGCCATCCCTTCTGGGGATTAAAACAAGTATCTTAATCGCAACTCTGGCATAGTACTTCTCTCCATCTGCTTTTTTAAATAACCTACATCTTTCACCTCAGTTTCTCCCTGATGCCTCTGGGATTGCTGTAGAGATATCTCACTGGTTTCCATAGATGAGTTCCTTGGTAGCAGTGTAGTATCTGCTATTCCCGCTCAGTGGCACCCAAGGGGGTCTGCTGAGCCAGCATCAGGAGCTAGGCCTCTGATGTCCTCTGACAAGATCACCACCGAGCCTCCCCAAGGTGCTCCCACCGTTCCCAGTCCCTGCCAGTGTCAAGGCTGCTCCTGCCAAGGCCTGCTATTATCTCACTGAGGCTGCAATGCCCTCCGTCACAACTGCTGATGCATCAGACACAGCCCAGTCACGGCGGAATACCACCGTGCCAGAGACTTAGTCTCCATTAGCTCTGGCTTCCAACAGACATTTGGATTCTGCAAACATTTACTGAGTGACTCCTATGTGAGGCATTTTCCTCAACCTTCCTTCTTTTTTTGTTTTAATTAGATCACACTATAGTGGTGATTTTTTTTTAACTTCATGATTATTATAGACTGGTGGCTACTATAAGATAACATATAGTAGATGGTTTCAAAAATGCATAAAACATGACGATCCTGTCCTTTCTGAAAGACATTAATTATGTAGTTATGTGCTGCTGCAAGGTAATTGTGAAAGACAACAATTTTAGAAATGGTAATATTAAGAGTAGAGAGAATTTTTGAAGTGGAAGAAATTAGAAAAGAGCTACAGATATGCATTTTTAATTTTTATTTATTGATTCACCATCAAGAAAATAAATACAACACTCTGTAAATGATCTTCTTGCCCAACATAAGTAAAATAAATAAGTAAAATGCAAGTAAGAGTCCAGAAGATACTAGCATCATTAGTTGATAAATCTGCTTTTAGTCCAGCTCATATTATGGGCTTCAGTGGTACTTTTTAATCTTATTGAAACAGTAAGCTCCTGACCATTGCTTCAGAAATTGAAAATTGCTTCCTGGGTATTACTAATGCATTTCTGCATCTTTGGCCAACAGCCTTTCTGTTTCAGTAGTCTTCCCCTGACTCCATTTACAAGCTCGTTTACCTCCAAGAGCATTATAACTTCCTCTCCTCCCATGACAGAAAAATGTGAGATCTCTATCCTGTTATCTGAGAGTAAGTAAACCTTCACCTATGTTCTGTTTTTTCCATTTTTTTCAACCAGAATTTGCTTACTCCCCTCTCATATTTTCAAGCTTTTCCTCTCCATTGTTATATACAGACAACCAAGTATTTGTTCCTCCAAAGGTAGAAAAATTTTGAATCCTATAATTTCTGTGTCCAACTTCCCTTCCCAGCCAAGTTCTGAGAAATAATTTTGTAAACTTGCCTTCTCCATTTGCTCATTTCTTGTTCCCTCTTCAATCCCTTATAAACTGGCTTAAACTCACCAGAGGAAAAGCAAAGAGAATAATGAAATGACTCTAAATCCAGTGGCCACTTTTTGGCTCTTACTTAACATTTTTGCATCTTTTATTTGAATCTCTTGCATTGGCTTCCACAGCATTTCATTTGCCTTCTCATCCCAGCTTACCTTTGTAGGTTCATCTACTTTTGTCCTTCCCCTAAAAGTTGGTGCCTCCAGGTCCCCACCAGCACCTTCTTTCTACAGTGTAAATCTAAGGAAACATTTTGTTCTAAATCTGGAACTGCCCCCCCCCCCATTTCCTACAAGGCTTAATTTTTTAGGCTAACTGTCTACTTATAAAACCAACTCCATCTGAGCTGTATGCAGCTTCTCAGTGTGCCGAAACTTTCCGTGCCTCAGAGCTCATGCACATTTTCTTTGCCTGAGATACTCCTGAGATCAACCTAGAACATTTGCTTTGGCTCGGCAACTATGCATTAGGCACCTACAATATCTAAGAAAATATTCTGGGCTCATGTCATGAGAATAACCGTATGTCCCACCTTTAATACCAGCAAACTCATGGCACAGCAAGGGCATTTTGGGTATGCTGTCATATCAGACTTTCTTCACCATTTCTCTGAAGCTTTTGGGTGGCTCTGCATTCTGTTTCATCTTGTGTGTCTTGCACAAGGCTGTCATGCACAATGAACTTCTCCTGTCCTGTCCGCTTTTCCTCACACACCTTGCCTCTCATGCATTTCCTGAAAAGTTGAGAAGTACGCCTTCTTTCTTTGTTTACAAGACATATCTCATGGGAGAAAGTAAAATGCATTTATTCTGATGCTCAATAAGAAAAAATATGCAAAATGTGTTCTTCCCGCTATTAGCATTTCAACCAATAATATACATGAAGAAAACAGCAACTAGTTATGTAAAAATCCAGAAGTCAGAAGCATAAAGCATTTTATATTGCCTCCTCATAGTGAAGTTTAAAGAATAGAAGTTGACACTCATAAAATATACATTATTGTTTGCAGAAAAGGAATACTACCTTTTTCCATGAAAAATAAAAAAATGCCTAAGACAATGGATATAATCGATACTTCTCATTCACACTAAATATTCAGAGCAATGTGCCTCATTAGCAGGGCCTGAAGATTTATCCAGGAAACTAATATCACATTGTATTAAACACAATAGCTAAATCACCATCGATGTCATTCATTTTACTGCTATGTATAAATAAAATACCTGTGCACATGTTTGCATGTACTTAGATAAAGCACATATAATTATAGCATAACTGTTTTCTATCAAATAGAAATAGGTTTTCTTCACCCTATAAGCACACCAACTGACAGCTCATGAAAACACGTCTGTTCTAGAGTCTTCCCACATTACATAGTAAGAACTAAATGATATTGCAACACAGCAAAGAATACATGGACCCTTTAAGACTGAATTTCCTGAAACGCAATCAATTATATCTTTATTTCTCAAAATCTTTGCTCCCGAAAGTCATAGGTACACATGTCTTTCCAGCACATCTGTCTTTAAACTGGGATGTATGAATTCTACATTGTTATTTTTGGATGATTTATTGTCTTCTGTTACCTCTCCATGGTGTGTCCATGTCTCCGTGTCATGTCACCCGTGCCTGCTCCTTTCCTGCACTTTTCTACTTCTTTGACATCTGAATTTTCTCTTACCTTTCTAGGCTCAACTTTTCATTCTGCTCTGTAGGTCATCCTTCTTCTCCGGCTTTTCAAATTGTTGTTCTCAATGTTATATCTGCTTTTCTTAATCCTCTTTACTTTCCCCATCTCTGAAAATATCATTCAAAGCACAACTTCAATTATCATATAAAATATTAATGACCCTCTGATTTCTATCTACAGCTCACATCTTTCTATTAGGCGCTGAACTTATTTCATATCAACCCCTGAATTACCACCGGTATCTTATATTTAACATATAAAGAAATATATCTATATATTTACTTCCTAAATGTGTTTATCTGTATTTCTAATCTGTTTTAAACTATTGAATTTTTTTTATGTTTCCCCTTGATGCTCTCCTATCCAATCAATTGTCAAAACTTCATGATTTTTTTCTTTAACTATTTCTCCAGGTTTTATCCTCAATTCATTTCCAGTGCCATAGCTCTACACCCTCTTGTTCAACATCCTCCAATTCACAAGTGCACCACTGAATTTTTCTACCACCACTGTCATGTACTCACTAATTTGTTTATCAGGTGCAAGATCTATGACTTATTCACTGTAATTTTCCCTAGCACATTGTCTGGGACATAGAATCACTGCAGTATAAATGCTTGGCTATTCATTCATTCACCAACAATGTAGCAGGCACCGATTATGTTGGCACTCTTCTAGATGCTCTGGATAGTTGAGGAAACGAAACTTGGGAAGATACCATCTTCCCAAAGCTTATGTTCTGGCAGAGGACACCAGACAATAAATACTAAAGAAAATACATAAGTAAATAACAAGCATCCCAGCAGGGGGGAAAGGAGTCAGTAATGAGAAAAGATCAGATGAACAGGGTGGAGGAAAACCAGGAGAGGGCAAGTTGGACGTTAAAGGAGGTGGTAAGGCACACCTTTTGGAGGCGACATCTTACTAAGAACTTGACGGAGATAAAGGAGTTACACATGCATTTATTAGCCATCAGAAGAGTTTCAGGCAGAAGGAACAGTGAGTACAAAAGTCCTTAGACGAGAACAGGCATAATGTGTTCAAGAACAGTGAGGCAGCCACGGCCAGAGGGAAGTTCCTGGAGGAACGGAAGTGGAGCGGGGCATCAGGATGCTGAGAGGCACTTTGGGGCATTGTGAGGACTTAGACTTTTCCTTCTGGGTAATAATGTTCAATTTAAAAACAGTGATAAAGCTCCTTATGCAAGAAATAGGTCTGCAAAACTAAAAATGCTCCCCAAAATAAGAGAGAGAAAAGATAAAAGGATAGCTTTACAGACCGCCAGCTAGCTCAGTATGTCTCATCAAATATCCTCATTTACAAATGCTGTTCGATATATAATATTGGAATCCTTTATGATGTTTTCTAAATTTGGATTAGTCGGGTAAAATCCACGGCCTCCGAGACTGCCCCAGTTTGGAAGCTGACCCGGTACGGCAATGAGCAGAGGCGTTCAAGCTGCCTCCAGCGACACAGGTTTGTAAAATGTCCCTGATGGTCATGAAGAGAGAGCTGCTTCCAACAGAGGCTGACCTCTCGAAAGGAGCACTAATTGCAGAGGGACACACCATTTTAAAACGGCTGCTGCAAATCAAGTGCAAATGGAGAAGGTAGATTCTTGAAAGTGAAGCAACCATCCACAGGTAATTAGTGGCACCTTAGTTTGAAACTGCCTTTGCAGGCTGATTTTGCTAGGAGGCCCGGATGCTCTAGTTTTACTTCCTTGGTTTAGAGAACTTTGATATTGATGGAAAGCTTCAATTTCAAGGGTGAAGGCAGTCATGAGCTCTCCACTATCCTGTCAGTGACCCCAGGGCACTGGAAAAACAACTTATTTAGGGGCAGTGATTTCATCTGACCCCTTGCAAGGCTCCAGGTGACTTCCTCTGCCTGAAAACAGAGCCACTGATTAAGAAGCTCAACCTGCAAGCTCTGCTTTCCATTCAGTGTCTAACCTAACATCTAATCTGATCTCTCCTGATATATCTCTAGATATTATCCTCCCAAAGCTAAGAAACACATTAGGTAAGTGGAATCTCTTCAATATATCTTTTCAAAACTTCTCTATGTGTATAAAATAAATCCGTGGATATACGGCTTTTAGCTACAGCATTGGCAGAGCTTGGAGGCTGTCACTCCCACTCTTAAAATAAAAAATAAACAACAGTAACATACTAAAAATCAACGACTTTTGTTGGACGCATCGACACACTGTGGTCGCAGAGCGAAGAGCCACCCCTAAATCACTGGCTCTCCTGCTCACAAGCTGTATATTACAAGGCTTTGTTGGTTTGTTGCAAAGAAGCTGATTTTATGGCCGCTGCACCTAGCGCTATCTGGAAAGCCTCTCCTGCACTGGGACCCAGGCTAGACATGCACCACGGTCACCTGAGACAGGTACACCTGCCATCATGGTGGCCACAGAAACAGAACCTGCCCAGCACAGCCACACCCGGACAGTTGACTGTCCAGCTGGGTCCTCCCGGCCACACGCCTGATGAGGCCGTGGGTCTGGGCCCCCCATTGCAGAGGAAGGTGGGGAGCACGCCTTCGGGCTGCTACATGGAAGGTGAGCCTCAGACAGAGGGCGTTTTCCACACTTCCGAGGCTCTCTTCAAAAGTTCTATGCAGCCAGAAACCATGAAGGTAAAAACTACTTAGGCCATTTCAAATTTATATCACTGCTGGTTAGTTTCTCGAAACCTCGGGAGCTTCACAGGTGAAACAGGACACTGGCCCCGTGCAGGGACGGCGAGGCGAGGGGAGACCGGGGAACGAGACTTCTCGAGGGACGGGTGGGAGTGTCATCAGCGAGGGAACTTACCCACGAGGCTTGTCTCGGTGGCAGCAGCACGAGCGAATCTCCGCACAGCCGCCAGAATCTCGCGCGTTTATATGGAGGCCTTGCTGAGTTGTCAGCAGACTCCAGGTGGTCTCGATAACGCAGGACTTCAGGCTGCAACCTTGAAAATGGCTGTCACTGTGGGAATGGGGTGGGGGCGGGGGACAGAGGTACTGGGTGGGAAGGTGAGGAGCCTCCAATTGTGGGTCAACCCCTGGTCATGCTTAACCCCTCCGTGACCTCCTCCAACACTGCCAGAAATGCTAAAACCAGGACGCTCCCAGTTCTTGAAGTAAAGATTAGAATTCTCAATGGCCTTACTCAAGATTCCATAACAAGTCAAAAAGCATTTGTGTTCATATAGAAACTCACGAAGATTTCTGTGTAAAGAAAGATCATCCTTCGGTCGTCTTTAACCAGCAGTGACTTAAATAAAGTTGGATCAGAGAGGGCACACGGAAGCTTATATCACCCAACTGGCAAAGTGCCGAAGAGTATAAGATATTCTCTGTTCAACTATCTTGGTCTCAAAAAAAAAAAAAAAAAAAAAACCTGCAGCTTTGAAAGGGGCTTAATTTATAATCAGGGATTCTCTTTTGGTTTGGAAGAATCTGATTCAAAAATATAAAGCTTCACAGATTGGTATGGAAGATAAGGTTAATTGAGACATTTCTGTGTAAACTGCTACTAGTTGAAGAACCTGAAATCTGAGGAATAGTAGATATTTATCTTAACATGTATTATGATGTCTTTATATAAACAAAATCTAGTAATCCTTCAGATCATTATAATATGTCACAATACAGCATATATTCTTAATGTTTTGTGATGAAAATATAGCAGGAAACAAAGCATAAAATGAAAAACTGGATGAATTTCAAATCCATTTTTTTAAAAGTATATTCATATCTAATACAATATATATTTTATAGTTCCATAATCCAGTGATAGATTGTCCCTAACTTTATAAATTTACAAGATGTTTAATTCAAGGTCAATAAATATTTTTTTACAGCCTGGCCTTTTTTTTCTCTATATTCAGATTTCTGGGCTAGCAGAAGTGTTGGTGTAACCAAACGGTATTCACAGACCACTCTGTAACATACCCAAACTGCTCTGTGAGCTGTACAAAAAGAAACAATTGTGGAAGTAAACAATGAAAAAGGAAAATAGGGGTTTTTATTCTTGATACTATGAGCAAAGGGACCTGTAGTGTGGAAAGCCAAATTCTCTAAGAGCATAAAACAGTTCCTAGAAATAAATGAGGTGCATTGGGAAGCTACATGAACTCTTTTTGCACACCAGAGCCGCGTTTGTTGCCAGGAGACATCAGCAAGGACGGCTTGCCCACCCAGAAGTGCCAGGGGACACATTGATTCTTGCCGTTAACCACTGGCGTTCCATGTGGCATTTCTCTGCAACTCATCTCCAATTAGCCATGTTGACAGTTTTCATGCATTATATTTTGTCTGCTTCTGTCATAAAAACTTTTGGTTATCTAAGAGTTCAGAGAGTTCAGTGAAAAATCCATAGTGATCAGGGAGACTGGAAAATAAGACAAGAGAGAATGCTGAAGGAACTGATTAATTTATTCAAAAGATAAGAAGACGGAAGGCAATTTTAAAATCGTTCTACAATACCTGAGGGTTGTAATATATAGGTGATATTCTGCCCAAAAATAGTACTTAGCTGTTCTGTTCAAATAAAGATAAAAAAGAGAGAAAATATATCTTGACGGTAACATGAAAGATTTGGCTTATAAATAAGGGAAAATTATCTGGCTGTTTTTGTAAAACCGTTGTTTTCTGGTCTATGCAGAAAGGCTATCAAAGTGCAAAAATAAAATTAAGGAATGCAAGTTACACATAACCCTATTTCTTGAAAATGACCACTGGTATGGTGTTGGTGCACGTTTTTTTAGATTTATGCAGAGGTGGGCAAAAGTAGGTTAAATTTCCAGCCATTACGTAAAAGATAAACCGTAAGTAAGGATATGAAATACTAACAATAGGAAGAAAACACCTAATAAATATAATAGTTAATAAATAAATAAATAAATAAATAACACAAGCATAAACTATGGTTGTGTATTTGCAACTGGAAACCTACTTCTGCTAACCCCTGGACCTAGGCATACACACACATTTATAACACTTTAGACATGGAGGTGGGGATGGTGTCACAAAATGAGGTGCTGGAAAGCATGAAGAAAGACATTCCTGCAGGAAATTGCCACCATCCTGACGAGCCCATGTGCTGAGGTGCAGCAGCAAAGTGACAGGTGGCGACAGTGAGGGTGGATGTGCGTGTATCTGTGTGTGTTCGAGAAAGGGGGCAGAGGAATTGAAAATCTACTTATCCCATGCCATGGGGGATTTACTTTCAATATTCTGATAACATAAAATTACCTCCAAAGTATGTCAGTGAGTTTGTACGTGAACAAGTAGGAAAACAGTAGAAAAACCCCACGTGTGACAGCTGTACAGAAGGAGGGGGTCAGGACAGAGAGTAGGGCTAAGCCAGCGTCCTCGTTCCTCTCCTGCCCCTTAGTGTCTGGCTCGGTCACAGCCCTTTCCCTGGGGTGTGTGCAAACCACTTCTGTAGACCCTTCAGTCTCATTTTACAGAGAGCCGGGCAGACTGTAGGAACCAAAAGCAACTGGCAGGCAACACGGCAGGGCTTGCAGATATAATTTCAGAAAAGCACTGTTTGTGAAAGTAACATAATAGAAATGATTAAATGCTCACCACAGTTGGAGATTAGCACAACAAATTGTTACAAATCCCTTTGATGGAAAACAAGTATCATTACTAAGAGAAGCTAGCCTCTGTGTCTAATAGAAACGTTCTCCAAAATACACTGAAAAGTTAAAAAACAGGTGAGGAATATTATGTTTAATAATACACCCATTTGTGTAAAAAATATTGGATGTATGAGGTCTGTCCAGAAGGTATTCAGTCATGTAATAAGAAAAATAGAGACATTTATTGAAGAAGATACAAGATACAAGAAACATTGTACATAGGACAATGACACTTCAGTTCCCTTCGAAGCAGGCACTTTGGGACCTCACACAGTTCTCCCAATCACCATCAGCTGCCCTGTCATATTTTCCTGAATCTCATCAACAGTCTGAAATTTCTTCCCTTTTAAAGGTGATTTTAGTTTTGGGAAAAGCCAGGAGTTGCAGGGCATCAAATCTGGGCTGTAGGGGGGCTGAGTCACCTGGGTGATTTGATGTCTCACCAAAAAACTCTGCATGAGGCATGAGGCATGAGCAGGTCTGTGGTCCTGATGAAGGTGCCAATCACCAGTTGTCCATAGCTGCAGTTTTCTGAATCATCCCAGTAGTTTCTGCAGAGAAATGTTCAAGCTTACCACAAAATTGGACACAGATTCGTTGTTCTACTTAATCAATCATTTTGAATGTGATGGTCACACAGTACACAGGCTCACACAATGGCATCTACCACCCCCACTGACTAGTTCAATGAAGTCATCATTTTTCACACATGCGCATTCCAGTCCACTCTCCTTGGCTGCCAGACTCCATCAATGTCGGGTAAACCATTCTTGTCATATTAACAATGGCTGGACTTTTTCCGGACAGACCTCATACTTGCCTATATGTCAAATGTTTGGAAGCATTTCAAAAATATGCTCTTAATAATGATACCACTGCCAAGTAGGACTATGAATTGGGGACAATGGAAGGTCTTTCCCTTTCTACCCTTCTGCACTGTTTGTTGTTTGTTTTTTTTAATGAACAAGCACTATTTTATTTTTAAAAGCCTCAGTCATTTTATAATTTTGCCTTATTACACTAGCCTTTCAATTTCTATTTTACTCATTTATTCTGTATTTGACTAATTTGCCTGTCAAAAATCCCCATGTGAATTCTGTGGCAGTAAGGATGAAAACAAATTACTAGCATAATCTTATTTTACCTGTAAGTTGCCTATACTAATGGAAATAAAAGTGTGAGACTTGTTAATACTGTACATTTAAGATTAAAATCTTTTAGACAGACGTCTTTATAATTTCTTTAAATAGGTCCTTTCATATGAAAGTATTTGTTTTGACAGATAATTTTCTGTTCACGTCTAAAGTCAACTCCATTTCTATCTTTTTTTTTTCTCTGAGATTGTGGAAAATGAGTCACTAATAAAAGTTCACCTAACATTTTCCTTTTGAATAAATTGAAAGGTTAATACTTTTTACATTAAAAAAAATACAAGACTCACTTTAATTTAGATAGCCTGGGATTATGTTTCTTTCTATGGAATTGACAGATGAAACAATCTTTTATAAGTATATTTAGAATGGCCTATATATTTACTAACACATGTCTTTATGATTAAAACTTACTTTCCGGAAAACCAAAACAAAACACGAATAGTTACTCCAGGATTTTATCTGAAACCAATGTCAAGTTTCTGAGGATACCCTTTAGTGGGGAAAAAAGAATTGCTTTTTTATTATGGAAGTGAAACTATTTGTCATTTCATAACTGTTACACCACTTTTCTTCCTCTGATATTGTGACTATTAAATTGCATTTTATTAATAATAAGATTAAGTGATTTAGCCTGAAGAAACTAGAGAGGACACTTAGCAGGAGAGATTAGCAACCAGCACAAGCAAATACCAAGTGTTAAATACTTTATTTCCCTGGATGATTTTCAACATTAAAGAGTGAAAAGAAAGTGACAGCTATTGAGGATCTCCATGTAGAAGACATTCCCTTTGGCTCTTTGTAAAAATCTTGCAACATCTACGAGAGGAATTTCAGCCCGCCGGATAGGCGACCGCAGGAGGCAGGGAGGGGCTGACTCTTAGCCAGATGGGGTTGCCTAGCCTATGGAGCACCTTTCCTCGAACTCTGTCCTGTGCAACGCTATTCTTTTGTGAAGCTTAGGGGGAAAGACTTTCAAAGTCAATGTTATATAAGAGTGAACACGTCAAGCTCATTCCCGCATTGGCTTCTTCCACGTCTCTCTCTCTCTGAAATTCTCCTGCCTCACAACTTTGTAGGACTCTTCCTTTCTTCTCAGAGAAGTTTCTAGATCATCCGCCCAAAGCAGAGTTTTCTCACCAGTTAATCTCTAATCTCTGCCTTTCATGGTATTTTATTTTCTCTTGAAAAGTAACATTATCTCAAAGTATTTTGTTTATGTCTTTGTTTATATATTTATTTTCTGACTACCCCCCACCCTTCCTCAACACAGCTTTAGCACTTGACTGTCAGCTCTGCTGGAGCAGGGTTCTATTTGCCTTGCTCAGCACTGTATCACCAGCACCTAGAACAGTGCCTGGTACACAGGAAGTGCCCAATCAACTGTTGTTTAGTTGTTGATTTTGCATACTCCTGTACACAATGAGCATTGCCTACTAAGGTCTCTAAGCAGTAGCACAGCAAGTGAACCAGCTTAAGTTAGTTTAACCTAATGTCTCCACGATGCATCTAATCATCTTCCTCTAATTAGCATCTCTTGTAGTTACTATTCAGTTCTTAGGAATCCTTGGTAAATGTTGCCATGGTGAAACCCAAAAGGACCCACATTGCAAAATGCCTCCCACTTTATCTGCTGAAAGTCCTATTCAAGGGCAAAGGCTCACTGTGGGAAGCCATTGTCATCCATTAACATCACACCAGGAGTGATTTTACCAACCTACCTGAGAGCCTGGGGTACAGGGAGTGGACCCTGAGGGAAGGTCAGGGCAGGAGGGAAGCCTGCCAGGAAAGACTCTCCAGGGATGTCCCAACTTTTGCCATCTCTGGGCCACACTGGAAGAAGAAACGTTGCCTTTGGCCACACATTAAATACATTGCAACACATAATCACACACACACACACACACACACACACACACAAATCTCATAATGTTTTAGGTAAATTTATGATTTTGCATTGGGCCGCATTCACAGCCGTCCTGGGCCACATGTGGCCTGTGGGCTGCTGGTTGGACACTCCCAGCTAGCCGTTCAGGGCCACAGTGAGGGGCCTAAAAAACATTTTGTTGATGAAAGGTGCTTTCACACATTTTTCTCCTCAACCAGACATTACTATTAGGCTTATTACATAGTTATGTGTTAACTCCTCCAATTCAGTACATAGAAGTGAAAGATATTAGCGGTCTCACTGTTGGTTTATTGGTTTGCTTGAAAGAGGATTTTATTTTAGCTAGTTCCTCCTGGGAACCAAAAACTCAACCACTTACCGATTTCACCTCACTAAGCAGAGAGGAAAAGGACATGCAGAGACCACCAATGCTCTTATGAACGGCAGTAGCACTAAAATCGACAGCCAGTCCTGGAAAACACCTACTCTCTGGCCGGCTGTTCAAATCCGTGACTTCATGTAATGCTTGTAACAGCATCACACCGACTTGGCATGAGATGATGCTGAGGCACAAAGAAATTAAGTAACTCGGTCAACATCCACATAGTTAGTGAAGTAATTGGGATCCAAACCTACCACTGACTCACTTGAAATCACATTGTCTTTCTGTTCTGCCAGGATCCCACGTCATTTCTTTCTAATTAGTAAAAAATGGAAAGGGGAAAGATCACGACTCCGCCTCCAGACAGTATCTTTCTCGCTCCACAGTGTCGCTTGCTATACGGTTGGTTGATTGCATACCATACAGCTCGGAAATGGGGCATGTCCTTGAGGACAAGACAGTGTAAAAGAGGACAAGGAGAGAATCATGCTGGAGTTAAGATCTAATAAATTACCATGATGTTCCTTTATTGATGCTTCAGGGAAAAAAATCACAACATATCATTTTATCTAAATGGTTATTACATGAAGGGGAAAAAAAGTAATCAATCTGGTTCCCTAAAGCTTTCTAAGCATCAAGCAGCTTTGGGGAATGTCTGGATATTGGAATTATCAGCCACGTACAAAAGGCACTTTATAGAGTTCCTGTCAGTTTCTTTTTTTCCTTGTCTGTAAATTAGAATTTACATGTATCTGCTTGATTTTGAAGACCTTACAAGATTTGATGGTATATTACACAGGGCAAGTAAATTATATAGATGTTTATGGACAATTCAGGTAAGTCAGTTGCTACAGTCAGCCAAAATTATATCAAAAGAAAAAGAACAAATGGAAATATTTTTATTTATACAGAACTCTGACTTATCAGAGAAAATATACAAATTTATCTGCAAGGGTAAACTGTTTACTTGAATTGAATTTCAAGGAGGTCTGGGCATTTTAAATAAGTTCCTTATATAAAAGGTTTCTTAGCAAATTAATTAACAGTTCCACCAGGAGTGAAGCCTGGAGCATAGCAGATTCCAAATGCTTTGTTCTTAATAGGTTCTAGAATGTTAGTCATGCATTGATTACCAAAGGATATTTTGGGCAACATTTGGGAAGCAAAGTAGTAAACAGATCTGGTCAATTCCCTTCTAAAGACCCTTTGAGAATAAACTCAACCCAGGCCATTTATTGGCTTTAATAATGAGAAAAGTGAGTTGGGAAATACCAGATGTTAATGAAAACCTGTTCAAAGTTCTGGCTTGAATGGGAGGTTGATCAGCTTGTTCAAGTCTAATTTAGGCTACAGGCATGTTACTTAATAATTATCCATTATGCTTCCCTCTAAACTGTGCTATAGAAATATTCTGAGCAACCTGTTCATTTTCTAAAATTATACTTGTGTATGGACAGCTTTGTGCTGGCCTGTCCCCAACCTATATGATTTCTGGGGGAGAATGAATTGAATAGGAAATTTTATAGGTCATGCATTTTTTATTTTGGTCTTTAGAAAATCAAATGATCCTGGGTAATAATAATCACAATAGTACTTTAAATTTATGTAGTATTAACGAGATAGCAAATATCTCATTTGGTATTTACAATTTAAATGTGCTCTAAACTGTGGTTCTTTGACATTTTAAAATGTGCCTTTTTTTCCCAATTGAAGTTAAGCATTTGAGAGTACCAAGTGAGTTGATTACTTATTCTTGCATTTATGTATTCCAAGATATCTACTGGACATAGAGCTAAGTTCTAGAAATACAGAAGTAAACAAGAGAATTTTAACATAAGTGGCAATAAATAACGAATTGCAAAATTAATAATGATTGTGTTAAATGTTCTAAACATTAAATGCCGGGAGCTATGTTAATAATCAACAGGAAGATTTGACCTAATTGTGTATATTAAGGAGGATGTCCCCAGGGAAGCGATAATTTCCATGAGCTCTGAAAGAAGGGTAGGAATTAAAAAAATGGAAAGACTGCCCTGGCTGGTGTAGCTCAGTGGATTGAGCGCGGGCTGGGAACCAGACGGTCCCGGTTCGGTTCCCGGTCAGGGCACATGCCTGGGTTGCGGGCCAGGTCCCTTGTGAGGGCCATGTGAGAGGCAACCATACATTGCTGTTTCTCTCCCTCTCTGTCTCCCTCCCTTCTCCTCTCTCTAAAAATAAAAATAAAATCTTTAAAAAAATGGAAAGACTATTCCCAGTAGATGAGAAACAAAGTATGAACACCTGAAAGGTGGGGTAAAGTAGCCCAAGCTCCATGATCCGAGAATGTAATGAAAACCAGTATGGCTGGACGGAAAAAAGTGTGTGTAGAAGGGGTTTTCGGGGGAGAGGTTGTAGAACAGTTAAAATGGGGTAAGCAGTGGCCAAGTCGCACAAAATCTTGCTGTGGATTTTCATGTGTTCTTAAAGCAGCAATGAATGTTGATTAAGCATTTATTATGTGCCAAGTAGTATTTTTTGATTTCACATGCTTTATATTTCACGACAACCCTACAAATTGGATCCTGATGTTGTCCTCAGAGAGCAGAGTTCAGAGAAGCTCTGGTCACTTGTCCAAGTTCACACAACTAAGAAAGGAGCAGGTGGGGTATGGCACCGGCGGTTTTTGCCCCAAAGCCTTCTCTCTTAACTCTACACTGAGCATTGCAAAACCCATGAAGGAAGGCTTTGAGCAAGGAACAAACGGACCCAGCTCCCCGCCCTTGCCCCTAGGCTGGTCGGTTCCTGTTATTGAACATCTATTAAATACAGGTGATGAACGGAGCACCAAGGTGGGCACTGTGGTATCTTTCATATTCATATCCATAAATTATTACACTTCTGTGAACCCTTAAAGAAGCAACACAAATACCAAGATTAAAGGGACAGTGAATAAATGCAAAGTTTACATAGAAATGAGTGACAGTTTAATTAAAGGAATATTTCAACAGTGATAGATTCTCAGAGAATCTAAGCAATCATGACAAGGATATGAATCAATGTTGCTACAGTATTGCATTTGACCAAGGCTATAATTTCATTTGCCCCTCACGATAACTTGGTAATGCAGGCAGGACAGGGGCTATTCCTACTTAACAGGGTGAAGAGCATCGCCAAGCACACCTACCAGTGAGGAAGCCTGACTTCAGGGGTGCCGGCTTTGATATGATCTTGTCTTTATAGGAAGAGCCTATCAAATAAGGAAACACAAGTACTGGATGCGATAAATAGAGTCAAACATTTATAAACTTTTCCCATACACAAAGGCAACAACAACAAAAAAGCAATATTATAATATCTTTTTTTTCTGGTGGTAAAATCATGCTTAACACACCTTTCACAGAATCACCACGTAGTGCCTAACCACAGTCCTGCCCTTACAAATGTACCTCTTGGCTTTTTATAACATATGCAAGTATTAGGAGATCGTTCAAGATTACTAGGAAGGCAAGATACTTTTTAAAATTGAAATCTAAGTTAATTAATTGAATTGGTAAATTTAATTAGTTGTCATGCTTGTTTTAATTTTTTCTATGTATAAGTAACTAATTATTGGAGAGTATCAGAAAAATTGTGCAGTTACCCAAATGTCTTTTTTCCGACCATGACTCATATCATAAAAGGAAAGTGCAATCAGTCTTGAATTGTGTCTCTAGGGCCAATATGCCAGCAAAAGGCAGGAAGTGGCTTCTGCCAGACTAGTCCAATGTGACTGTCAAGAAATTACCACCTATGTGTCTATGGCTGTGTGTGTGTGTGTAATGTATTTACTCAAAAATAAATCTGCAGCTTATTTTCTGAGAAGCCCGAGTTTCTGATGTGGATAATGCCCAAGGTAACACCTCCACTGTGGACTTGACAAACCCCAATTTGGGTCACAAGTTCTGACATCTCAAGATTAATGAACCCTGTGAAAAAAATCAATTAAAGAATATACAGCTTCCCCCTCTGAATTATTGTTCATGGTGGCCCACCTTCTTTTCCTTCATTAGACCCAGGCATAAAGCCAACATGAGATTTATTTCTCACTCATGGCCACTCTTTTCTGGATTGTCTTTCTGTTATTTATGGACAATAAAACTAATGCCTGGACAAATGTTTAATTCTACTTAAACCCTTCTTCACCTAGAATAACAGTTGATCAAGTTATATGACAGCATTAGCACACGTTTCAGATGAAATTATGACAATGTATCTGTATTGAAATAACTTTCTAGACTCAAGATGGGACCACTCTTGCCAAGGGTACGGCATCAGCCAACCAAAGCTAGGTAACTTTTGTGTCCCTTTAAATGTTCTGCTTGATCAGAAGCACGGTATTTCTAGTCAGCCAACCCCCAAAGGCCAAGACAACTTGGGCTTCTCACCCTAAAGCAGGTTAACCGTGTGGTACCAGCCAATCAGATAGTTTCTATTTTTCTCTCCCTTGTTCCTCCTTCTTCATCCAAAAAAGTTTCTGCCTTCCACCTCATTTTGAAATTATCCACAAGAGACTCTCTACTTCATGAAGTATTAAGTAAAGTTTGTTTGTATCAACGGAAAAGATTTCTTCGATCACTTTTTAACAGTTTTTGGAGGGGAGGAATGGAATCTGAAGCTGACTGTTAACAGACTTCGCCCTTTGGGACAAGGAGACCCGCAGACAAGGTGCCTGCTCTCTGGAGGGTTGTAGGTAAGTCACTCTCGGATTTGAGTTCCACGCCCTTGTGAATAGTTCTCTGAGTTAAACAAATTTTATTTAAATTGATTGAATGATTGTTTCTAGACATGTTCTGTGGTTTTGGGAAGGTTCCAAAATACAGTCACACCTTGGTACTCACTGGCTTCAGAACTCATCGAACCTGGTACTTGTCGCCTTTTGATGAGAAAAAAAAGCTCAGCACTCAGTGCCTGCTCACCACTCATAGCACTTGTATGAGTCACAATGCCACCCTGCAAGAGAAAAGACTTCAGCAGTCGCTGCTTGCTCGCTACTTGGGGAAACGAATTAATGATGAGTCCCAAGGTGCTATTAGGCGTCCACAACTTCATGGTGTCAGGGGACTCACAGAGCCTTGAGGTCCACAATATGAACTACCAGAGGACTTGGGAAAATAAATTAAGAAATTCAGACTATTTTGACCATCAAAATCAAGTCAGGCTATTAAAAGCCACCAGGACTTCTGCCACTATAATTTTTTTTAATCTCATTAAAGGAATAATAGATCTGTCACTAATAGGAACCTTGGAAGCCCAAGCTACACAACTGGTAGACACAAGTTGAGCACTCAGAAGCTGGCAGAGCACTGGCCATTGAGCCCTGAGACTCCGTGCGAGGGCGAGTTGGTCCCAGAACAGACTGGGTCCACACCAGCTCTCCCTCCAACCTCGAGAAAACGTCTGTGCAGTAAGACACACTGGAAAACACCACAAAACCCCCAGCCCAAAGGCATACCCCTCTTGAATATTAATTTATCTTTGAGAGACCAAGACTTAGCTAAAGAAATAGGATACTTGAAATTAAAAAAAAAAATGAAGTGTGTCACTTTTGACATACCTGCTTATTTTCTGTCTGAGAACTGTGGTCCCAAAGCTGTGCACATCTAAAAAAATGGTAAAATCTTAAGACAAGCTAGATTTATAATGGCCCCTATGGGGATGTTCCAGTTAGACAAGATTGTTCATTGAAGACATGCACTTGAAAGCATGGGTTCCCACATCAAAGATAATGAAACACCTATTTTAATTGGCATGCAGAAGCCTCTCATAGGCTTCAAGATTTCAAAAGAGCTTCGTCAAAGGCTAATGAAAAATTAAAGATACAAGAGGTCCCCAAAACAAAAGACTGTAAGACTGATGTGACTCCTCATACTCTCCTCTATCTTCCATTACTTGAGTTCTCAGACCACTAATCCTCTATCTGAATGACCTCTCCACTCTGCAGAGACCAAAGACTGTGACCAAACGTCCACCAAATCTGTGCCCTTGTAGCTTCCACACCTTGTTACACTCTCCTAATGGTCCATCATAAAACGCTTGCCCAGAAATCAGTGCATCATTTATAATCAAACAGGACAGTGGGGAAAAATGTCCTTGAAGGTTTTATTGTGCCAAATCTTTCCACACCAACTCAAAGGCCCCATATCTACCCTTGAAGGAGGGGGTCCCTGCATGGGCTTCTCTTCGGGTAGACAGGACTCTGAGGGTTCTCTTCTCGAGGGTTTCAAGTTATTCCATTAAACAGCCAAGGAGGCATTAAAACAAATATCAATAAAAATCTTACCAAATGCTGGTAGATAACGGAACTGTACTTTCCACTTAAAATCCCACTTACTTTGGAGCCTGCAGATGGGATTCTGGAAAAATGGGCAAAACCAGCAAAGGCTGAGAATTCTTACCAGAGTCAGCCCTCTAAGATTTCTGGAGTTCCCAGCTGAGAAGGGAAAGGCGAAAGGGATTGTCCCTTGTTTTTCAAGTTCAGACTTGCATGAATTCGGTCCCAGGGCACCCAATGGGCATTGATCCTTTCACTCCCAAGGACAGCTATTGCCGTCTTGTTTGTCTAGTTTGGTGTCCTGAGCCCTTGTTTGGATTGGCTCTCTGCCTGTCTGGGACATGCAGGTTGGTGGTTCTTACATGTCCTGGCAGCTCCTCTACCAGGTTGGCAGCTCCAAAAATGGCTGGACAGAAATGTATGTTACCCTTCACTCATGATGAAGGTCCTATTGACTGCTGCCAGGTCTCAGAGGAATTGTCTCAGCCCCACTTTCGTTTGGCTGTCTTTGGAAGTGACTCTGTATTTTGGGACCATAATATCTTTGGGTATTTTTTTTAATACTGCCAAAAATATTTACTGTTTCTCCCAGATGACACCTGACAAGACATTTGAAAAGATTTTTTTTTAAGTTACTCTGTAGTCAAAAGTTGGACAAACTGGAAGCTGATATTCAGAGCTTGATAGGATGTTTCCTCAGGCCTTCTCCTCTAAGCTAAATGAAAACTCTGTTCCCAAAGGGTTAGAAAACAGTCCAAAGACAGAGGGCTGTAAATCTAGAATGGAGGAAATGCTTGATTTCTATCTCAGTTGAAGATCTCCTGGATATAAAGAAGGACAATGAAATATAATGCAGTTGGATGGGTGGTTGAGTGCCTTTCTGCCATTCAGGTTACAGCCCGAATCTTCATGGAACCCAAAACAACCACCTTCCACAATGAGGACAACTTGTATAATGCATCTTTCAAACAGAGTCTTTACAAAAACAGGAAAAGCCAACCTACTCTTGTATAACCACCCCCCCAAACCTCCCAATTCATCCCAAAAAGCTGGTAGGTACCGTATGCCAAATAAGTTTGGACTACATCCTGGATATATTAAATATGATGATATGGGATTTGTTGCAATCTTTGGGAGAGTGTTGATAAATCTTTGTTTTAACAGACCGAAAACACATTTTGGTTCCAATGTCACTTCTGTTTTCAAAGTCTTTGAAGTATTTGTAGGATCTGTCCTAGGTATGTGCCACCTGTGGCCATTCTGAGAGTTGAGAGGTGGTCTATTGCTCACTATGGCTCTCCAAGTCTGTGGTAAATTGTTTATGACTAGAGCCATGCATGGGCAGCTCTGGGCTGAGCACAGGAGTTCATAAACACCTATATTGGGTCACTTTTTTTTGAGTTCTGTGATCATTCTGGTCCTTCTGTCCCCCTTAGGATTTCCTTTTTGGGCCTTTGACCAAAAAGCAGGGACTTTATTTACCTACCTATGCCATATACTTCCCTGAAACACACTCATGTCTGGAGCCAAGGGACAGAAGGGCAAACAGAGAGAAAACAGAGTTTTACCCCCACTTTCTTGGACCACAGCTCCTCTGAATAGAGAAGCATCCTCTTCTTCAGAATTTTAGATGACTGCATGACCCTGCTTTCCCCAACCCCAAGTCACTGCCAGAGGACTCCTTTCTTATTCTTCAAATCTAAACGAGAGAATTTCTCCTGGAATTCCCTCTGTCTACATCAAAGTCCACTTATGAGCTCAGAAAGCCTTGAATCCTTACCAGTAGACACAATAGGGGCTATGATGGTAAGCTCACAGCTATACCAGTGCTGCTTTGATTCTGGTAATCTTCCCCAATCAATCCGTCCACTATAACTTTCACTAACTTTTAAGACAACCCAAATAGCTACTCCATGCATCCTGCTCCATTTTAAAGGTGCGTTTGGTAAGAGACACAGGATGGGAGTGCGCTTAACCCATCTTACCTGGAGCCAGTCCTCCCCTCATTAGCATTTAAAAACTTCTAAGATGTCCTGAAAGAGATGACTGTTTTTAACCCTTATTTTCTCAAACATATTTATCATCCAGAACCCATTTTCACCTAATGTTTACTAACAGCTTACAGAGCCTTTAATCCTCAGGAATATATTTTCAAAAACACTGTTTAAAATAAAACAAATAATTTTTTTTTAAAATCCTTAAATTATTGGTAGTTTTTTTTTCTTAACTGCTGGAAATATAATACATAAATATGTGACATTATCAACACACTCTGTTAGGTGTGTTTTCAGAAAAATAATGCCTTCAGATAGAGGCGATATTTAAGCATCCCAATAGTGCATGTGGATTTGTCTATGATCCGTTTAATATTATCCTAACATTCTAAACTCAAAGTGGATGTAGAACCATTAATCACTTAATTTAGCTCTCTATGTCGATTCTACAGACTTAATGCACAACTTCCACCTCACTCATATAATATATTGTGTTATTTGAATCTTATACATAGAAACTGCTATAGTTGGAATATTTGTGGCCTTCCAAAATTCACATATTGAAATCCTAACCTCCAAGGTGATGGTATTAGGAAGTGAGGGCCTTGGGAAGTGATTAATTCACGAAGGTGAAACTTTCATGAATGGAATCAGTGTCCTTATATAAAAGGCCCCAGAGAAATCCTTTGCCCCTTCCCCCATGTGAACTCAGCCAAATAAGAAGACGGTTGTCAATGGAGACCGAGTCTGCTGATGCCTTGACCTTGGACTTCCCATCCTCCAGAACTCTGAAAAATAAATTTCTGGTGTTTGTAAGTCACCCAATTTTGTTACAGCATGCAAACGAAGAAAGGCAGGGACCTAGTAACAAATTTAGTGCTCACATCTAATGAAGAAAAGCAGGGCTGCAAGATCCAACCTTGTGAGTGGATCCAGCCAGGATAACTATTCTGCAAGTATGTAAACAGTGGATCCTCTGATTTTAGATCTCTGCCAAACGGAGGGGCCTGTCAAAGGACCTCCGAACTGTGTTTCATTTTATGATGCCACACACACAAAGACAATTGGACAGACATCATTCAACTGAACAACCTATTTCAATTTATGGCACATGAATTATTGAATGACTTTGCTTGACATAGACACCTAAAAAGTCCTTTACCTTCTTTTGACAAACCCTACAAGCATCTATAGTACCGATTTTTTCTTATTAGCCTCCCCAGGAGAGTCACGATTTGACTTAGGTCAATTGGTGATTATCAGTTATCAATCCAGAAATGATGACATAAAGCACTGCTTTATGTAATATTATTTCACCATAAAACATGAAATAAAATTCCTCTCTTTGACAACTAAGCATTTGTTGATAACAGGTGGGCTCACCCAGATACAGTGTATGAGACTGTAATCAACAGCATGTGCTTTCTTTGAGGGGTTTGGTATGACTTGCAGCTTTTCAGAGCACTTTTATAGTAATAACTTTACTTTTGTTTTATAAGTGAGACTTCTTTTTGCCTGCATTTTGTTTGTGTTCCTGTCTCTTTAAGACATACTAATTTCTGGTGTACTTGTCCCACTCTTTGGAATTCTAGCTATGCAAAACATATAATTTGCATGCATGTATGTGTGTAGCATGTGAGTGAGAGAGAGTATTAGTTTTTCCTGCATAAAACATTTTATTTAAAATGTTCAAATCCAAGTGGTATGTAGTGGTAGAGCACAACTACATTTGTACAAGGAATCATTTGTACAAGAAAGAGAATCATTTGTACAAGAAAGCTTCTTCACTGGTAGACAATAGGTCATTTCTTATTAACCTTGTTTTTACTTGACTTATATATAAACCTACAGGAGAAAGCAAAAGAGGAAATTAAATAACAATATTTACCAAAATATTCTACAAAATATGCTATGTCAAATAAATATTGCAGTATGGTTGCAAAAGACTATCTGTGTGATGATGTAGTGTTCGGAGTTAGGCACACCTGTATTCATATCTACTGCAGCACTGATTCATAAGAATTTTAGTTTCTGGTTATGTCTAGTGAGGATAATAATATTTTCCTTGCAAGGTTACTGAGATATTAAAGATAATATATGTAAAACATTTGGTAACATTATTAATCATTAATATAGACTATGAAATATAATTTAAAAAATTGCCTGATACAGGTTGAGCCTCAATAGTTAAAAATTAAGCCCTTTTATTTATTTTTTAAAGATTGTATTTGTTTTTACAGACAGAGGAGAGGGAGAAAGAGAGAGAGAGTGAAACATCAATAAGTGATTGCCTCTTGTGCACCCCCTACTGGGGACCTGGCCCACAACCCAGGCATGCACCGTGACTGGGAATTGAACCAGCCACCCTTTGCTTCGCAGGCCCATGCTCAATCCACTGAGCTACACCAGCCAGCAAAGATTAAGCCCTTTTAGTAATTCTTTAACATGTGTCTAAACTGATATTAGAAATAATGTAAAACTTTGTTTATTAAGAATAATTTTTTCATATTGGGCTTGATGGATTTTATTAATATTTCTTTTAAAATATATCATTTACACTGATCCTTTTATGTTTTTCCTATACTTGTCTTTTGATGGTGTCAAATTGTTTTTGAAAAGAAAGTAAAATATTGGGTGTGACAGTTTTTCAAGTGCTTTATTTTGTCTCTTAACAAAATAATCTGTATGAACATGAATGTCCCTTCAGTAAGAATTTTAAGTAATCAGTTATACTCATTCATATTTTCCTTTCCTCTCTCATCAAGGTTTCATTATATTCACACTCACAAAAAAAAGTAATTTAAAGATTAGAAAACTCTGGGGTCTGATATAAAATTACATCTTATTGTCAATGATTAAAAATATGATTTTCCAGGCTTCAATATTTTAACAAGAGAATAGAATCGGATATTTTGTTAAATAATTATCAGAAGCAAGTAGGAAATCATTGTATCTACCCTCAAGGCTTATAAATGAAGAGGATTTATATTATATTCAAGTAGGAAAAATTACCCTAATTCTGTAATTAAGGAAACTATGGGGATTTTTTTATCCAAATTGCCTATTCATTCCATCATAACAGAGATTTATATAGTCTCAACTGGGTGCCACGCACTCACTCTATTAAGTGATTTGGAGATACAGATAACAACACCTAGCATCTGCCTTCAGAAAAGTTTAGTGGTTGGTGTGGGAAATAATGTATGCAAGTGAGTGTGTTGGATAAGGAGGGCAGCTGGGTTCGGAAGTGACTCTTCATGGTCTTTGTGATGCTTTCTTTAACCTGTACCTGACACCTCTACTAAGACTGGAATATGTTGTCTACAGCAAGGATAGTGCTGACCCACTCCTGCCTCAACCCATGAGCATCACAAGTGCCATTTTAACACTGGAAGAAAAAAGGAGGAAAAGATCTTAGGCTTCAGCCCTGCATTTGTCAAACTCACTAGTAGAGTTGCGGTGTGAGATAAACAAAAGCTATATGATCATACCTTAACACTCAGACATGACGGATAGGCAATCTGACGGTTGAAGCTTCAGCTGAGACGTATCAAAGAACAGAATTTATGTAATTGTTATACACTGACTGTTTGAAGTGCTTCGTAAGCTCTAACATGAATACCAATGTCTCTGAATTATAGAGTATTGTTTCAATGTACCTTTGCAAACATAATTAGGTTAATACATGGTTAATACAGATGCTTCACAGTATGTCATCTAGAGATAATACAGCATCTAATAACCATCCTTGTGTGCAGTGCTTTGGGGAAGCAGAAGTAGTTGGTAAACACTCTTCAGACATAACAGCGATTTGTTTGGAATTGTATGTTCGATTTTAATATTTTTCCAAAATGATCAGGGAAAAAAGAATGGGGAATGCCTAAAGAATGCATACAAATATTGGGCACACAATAGATATTTCTTGAACAAACACAATAAATGAGCAAATAAATCACCGAAGACTAATATGCTGAGCATTAACTCTGATTTCAGAAACAAAATCAGTTTCATGACTCTATGGCCATGCCACTTGTTAATTTCTTTGTTTTTTTTTTTTTGCCAAAAATGTCTTTATTTCACTTAATCACCCATTTTATCCAGAATTGATTTCAAATTTCTTGTGGTCAATTCAGAGGAGGAAAAATATATATACATTATTAATAAACCCCAAGTAATATATGAGATCTGTCTGGAAAAAATTCCAGCCATTGTTAATATAATGAGAATGGTTCACATGTCATCAGCATAACGTGGCAGCCAAGGAGAGTGGACTGGAATGCGCATGTGTGAAGAATATTGACTTCATTGTACTAGTCAGTGGGGTGGTAGATGCCATTGAGTGAGCATGTGTGCTGTGTGGCTTTCGCATTCAAATTAACTGAGCAAATAGAGCAATAGTTCTGCATCAAATTTTGTGTAAAGCTTGAACATTCCTCCAGGGAAACTATTCAGATGAGTTAGAAGGCTGCAGCTATGGGCAACTGGTAATTGGCAGCTTCATCATGCAACATGCCTGCTTATACATCAGATTTCATGCAGAGATTTTTGGTAAAACACCAAATCACCCAGGTGACTCAGCCGCCCTACAGCCCAGATTTGAAGCCCGGTGGCTTCTGGCTATTCAAAAACTAAAATCACCTTTAAAAGGGAAGAGATTTCAGACCATCAATGAGATTCAGGAAAATACAACAGGGCAGCTGTGGCAATTGGGAGAACTGCGTGAGGTCCCAAGATGCCCACTTTGAAAGGGACTGGGGCATCATTGTCCTGTGTACAATGTTTCTCGTATCTTGTGTCTTCTTCAATAAATGTCTCTATTTTTCATATTGCATGGCTGGATACTTCCTGGATAGACCTTGTATTTCAAGGTCTGAACACAATTTCAAAGTAGGGTTTTCAAAAATACTTTTAAAAAATCGTGGTATGAATTTCACTTTTGGCATGGTGGATGAGCACGTATCAAGGTCTCCCTCCTTGGCACAAACCCCTAGAAATAATTGAAATATGGGTTCTTAAAAATAGCTACATAGGTAAATTTCTGAGGACCAAAAAGCATAAGAATACCAACAAAACTAAAAGCAGAAAAAAATAAATTGGAAAACAGTGTCCCAGAATATAAACAAGAGGCCAAAAAGTACAGCCAGCAAAGGTAGAAGCAACTCTAATGAGGCCTGATAAACCATAAACAAAAAGGCCATTGGGACCAGTCCACGGGGACACATTTCAATATCTCAGCAAGAGCAGCCAAGTAGGTAGCCCCTTCTGCCCTCGACTCCCGCTCCCTGTCTGGGCAGCCACTGCATGTCAATCTGGTTCCGAAAGCGGTTTCCTATTATTTTTTTCAAATCCTGTTTCATCAGAATCAAAGACAGTGTCTCAGAAAATGTGTTGAATGCATGGATAAAGCATGTATAAACCAGAAAAGAAAGATTTAAACTTTCTGGTCATATGAATGCTAGCCAAACAAATGTATATGGCAAGATGTATCTATCTATCTATCTATCTATCTATCTATCTATCTATCTATCTATCTATCTATCTATCTATCTATCTATTCATTCTCTCTCTCTCTCTCTCTCACAATTATCTACTGCACAATAGGTCCCAGAAGCCCACCAACACTCCCCAGGTTGTAGCTAATTTACCAAGGGTAAGATGCTTCCCTTCTCTGTCATTTGTAAGGGGGAGTTGAGTCTAACCATGCTGGTGGTATCCAAAGGAGTATGCCTTTGGTTTTTGCCAAACTATATTTTAATTCCATGAGCTGTCAGAAGAAGCATCGCAGTGTCTACTGGTGTATCTTCCACAGAATTAAAATCAGTATTAATAGTAATGTAAAGAAATGTAAAGAAATAATCTTTTAGTATTAGAGTGGTAAAATGCCATCACCATTATGAATGTAAACCCCAGGGCCAGGTTACCTACGCGGCTCCACTTGCAACCTCAGGCAAGTCACAGAATTTCACTTCACTCAACCTCCCTAACTATAAAATGGGTGGAAACTATAATAGCTACCTGTTGGGATTTATGCAGATTATATGAGTTCATATAAATAAGCATTTAAAATAGCCCCAGTCAAAATATTTAATGAACTGTTGTTAAAATGAATTCCAGTAAAAATAGGAAAAACTTTCTAAATGGAATTTCACTCATTCAATTTTGAGACTTAGATCAAGCTCCATTCATTTGTTTGTTTGTTTGTTTTGTTTTGTTTTGTTTTCATTAGTCTAGGCAGGCTTCTTTAAGACTCCAGCTCATCTGCCTCCCGCCCCCCATGTGAGATGTGGTTCAAGAGGAACAGGGATTCACTTGCTTTACCTCTAAAATAAAACTAAAAAACACTTTTCCTGAAAAGGGATAACATTCTGGTTGCCCATCCACACTGCCCATCTCTAAAGTCCCATTTTATCTTTAATTCTCATCGATCAATTCTAGCATGCTAAACATTAGGAAGAAAGGGGCTTCATAGAAACAGAGAGAAGAAATGGTGCAAATAGCATTTTCTATCCTGAGCTGACCTACATCTCTCGTTATTGCTTGCTTCTCCCAACTCCCAGAGACCTTTCAAACAGACTGACGATGGCACCAGGGGACTCATTCAAAAAGAAGAGCAAGTTGAGTTATGTTAATTGAGAGCATCCATGCCAATTGTCTGAGGTTGTATAAGCAGTTTTTCTTTGCTGCTTCATCATCAGGCATTTGGTTGCCCTGCTTCAGAATCTTTCACTTTTTAAAGAAGAATATCAGTACCATATGCACAGGGATTCTGAGAAAATTAATGAGATTATATAACTGTTTTTTAGAGCAGTTGAACATCTCAGGAAAAAGGCAGCCAGCTGACATTAAATCTGACATTCCGGCAAATGGCAGGGAAGGACCCTAAACCCTTCCCGTACTAATGTGTTGCCGCATTCCTAACTGAGAAAGGGCTCCCTTTTAGGGGATTTATGGTTTTGAAACCCCTCTGAATTCCTCCTACAAAAACGCTTTAGACAGTTATTTCTCAATCATAGAATATAATTGTAGAATGAAATAGTTGAACACAATGGCAGGAAATTGGGCTCTTGTCATATTTGTCATTAAAACAATCATATCAGAAAGGACAACTGCATGTGAAAAGTATTTTAGATCATTTTGTTTATTCAGTAGCGGCATTTGAGTCTGATGCTACTTTCTATTTTCTGGTCCTTTACGTAAAATACTTGAATTTATTCAGTGATAAATATTTTCCAACTCATCTTGATAGACTGCTATCTTCCAACAGATTTTTTTTAGACTCTGCTTGAAGTACTAAAAAAGCACTTTTCCTCATTCAATTCCTTCAGTGCTCCTCTGAAGAGTTTCTTTTGGAGGATGATGCATTCTGATATTTATAGAACAATGCTTATGGGTTTGATTTCCAGTGTTCAGGTTACCTTAAGTCTCAGTTTGGAAATCAATGCTATTCTATAACTGATTCAGTAAAATAAATAAACCTTTTCAAAGACTTCAGATTCAGACTTTTCCACCTTTCCTGATATCACCATGGTAGCTAAAGTGAACCAAAATACTGTTATTGAGTGTTCAGTGAGACTGTGTGGGATTTATCTGAAAATAATAGCATTGACCTTGAGATCTGATAGGAAGCAAATGAACTTTGGTGGACTTCAAACAATGAACGAGCCCAGAAAGTGCTAACATTTCTATTAAGTAAAGAAACTTTTCCAACTCTAAGAGCTCTTTTCACAGACTAGTTTATGACATCCACTCCACCACTTACTAACTTGTTTTGTGTTCATGTTTTTCTATTTCAGAAAAAAAAAATGGTTTCTACAGACAACCAAATGACTCTTGGTTGCATTTCACATTGCTGAGACAATTTTTTTAAATTAGTTTTTCAATCTACTGACTCCAATATGGATTGTAATTGCTTTTTGGGGGATTCCTTGAAAAATTTCCCTTTTTTTTTAATCCAATAGAAGCTATCTTATCTTGCCAAACACTTTCCTGATATGTTATATAATACTGCAGTGATTATTTTCCAAATTATATTTGTCCTCTTACTACACAACTTGATATATTCTTCTCTTTTCAGTAGTACTTTTCTCCGTGGGATTATTTTCCTCTTTATTCTTTTTTTTTTTTTTTTCATTTAATTGTGCATGACCAGATCCATCCAGAGTAACTTTTAACCAGTCAAACAGAATATTGGCCCTTTGACTTCATTTTCCAACCATTTGCATGATGACCTCCTCTCAGTGAGTCTGCCCGTTCAGCCATGGCCCATGCACTTCGCTTTAGCCTCTTGGCATTGGTACTGTCATCTCTCAGTGCTCCTGCATTACTTTTCCACCACCATGTAAAATGTGTGCTCCTTTTCAGGCCTCTGCTCCTCTCTCTACCATGGTCTACTCCTCTTCAAGTCTGATCAACTCCTGAACTCCTAGAACTCCACTTCAGCGAGTAAAGATTGGGTCCCTGCTTCTCTGATTTCCTTTCCAGCACAATGCACTAGTGAATGCACTGGATGTTTCACCCTTTATGTGGACAATCTATCCTATTCTCTGCCTTCTTATTTCTTTGACAGCCCATGTCCATGCTACACTGGCATTGCCCCCGCTCCATGGTGACACTGGATCACGCTATTACACAGAGATGCAGCAATCTGAAATGCTAAATTAAAATGCTTCATACTTTATCCCTAGATTCCTACTCTTTTAGACCTCTAAATTGTGCATCTGTACCTATTCCTTCATCACTTCAGAATCTTTGATTCTTGGATCCCTTCAAATTTCTCCTCATCATTCAACTACTACTTTTGTTCACTTCTTTCTCTGCATAACATTAACTTAATAGTCTATCATTCAACTGGAAAAATCGGTATCTTCTTTTTTTCCAAAAAACTATCAACTTGATACCTATATCAGAAAAGGAAAAAATCTTCTTTAGAACATAGCAAAATCTTGAGATTAGTGAAACTATGCATTAATAGTCATCAACATCAGGAAAGCCCTCACATTTTTCACAGTAAACATTTTTCACATTAAACATTTTTCATCACTTCAGACATCTGATACACCACTTATAACCTCATCCTCAATAGATGAATGACCTCTTATTTCACAAAAAAGAAACAGCCATCAGATGGGAATTTCTTCATCTTATTGATATCCAGCATAAAAATTATCCTGTACTACACCTGGCTGCTGTGACTCAGTGGATTCAGTGC
>PVJI01000128.1:0-147979 GCA_004026765.1 Micronycteris hirsuta | reverse complement strand
TGAATCATAATTTGTTCAAAACCAAGATATCTAAAAGCATCTAGAAGAAAAAGATATATGACGTAATGAGAAGCAAAAATAATGGTAACATAGATTTCCTATTAGGAAAAAAAAACACTAACAAGAAAAGAATAGAGCAACATTTTTAAAATGCTGAAAAAAATTTCAACCTAGAATTCTAAACTCAGTGAAAATATATTCCTAAAATAAAATTGTGATATTTTCAGACATACAAAAATTGAAAGGATTCATTGCCAGCAGACTACATGTACTATAAGAAATGCTTAAGGGAGTCTTCTAGGCACAAGTAACTGGTATCAGACAGAAATATGGATCTGGGAAAGGAGCGAAATGCACTGGAAATGCAATCCCTTTGAAATGATGGGAGAGTTGTTTAATGTAAAATTAATCTCATGATCTCCCACATCTAACTTGTGCTTGATTCATGACATTTTCTCACAATCGCAAAGGGGCTTCGAAAGTAAGTCATTGTGATAGGCTGCTCATTTCCCCCAAGTCCATTCAGCCCTTCCTCTATAGTAATAGAATTTTATCTGGCCACGGGCCATTCCACTAGAGGCCACACCTTCCAGCCTCCCTTGCAGCTAAGTGTAGACATATGACCATGGTATTACCAATGGAAGATGAGTGGAGGTGATGCCTAAAACCTTTTTTTATTATTCCCTCAAATGAATGAAAATTGCATGCAAAATCTTCATCTCTCTTTCTTCCCGTGGGCGGTAAGGTGGACGAGGAGCCGAGTCCATGTTAACCACGGATGAAGATGCTGTGCTGAGGACAGTAAGGTGGGGAAACTAGGTTGCTGAAAAACTTTCTGTAATCAGACCTGTTTTCTTGATTTCCACCTCCGCCAAACTCTAGATTATTACATATCAGATAAATACACGTTTATCTCTTTAAGCTACTGCATCTTGGAGTCTTTTCGTTACATTAGCTTAGCCTGCAATTTAATCAATACAGTAGCTGAAAATAAAAGACTTCATTATATCTCTTCAATATACAAGTATGATTAAGAAGAAATTGCCAATGCAGTTGCAAAGAAAATTTGAAAAACGAATATTTCTGTGTCTGGAGCATTTACATCTTCAGCAAGTCCACACAAATGCAGTCTCATTTCTGACCCACGTACTTGTTATTGTATTGCAACACATTTCCATCTTTTAAAAAATCCTACCAGTCTCTCAAGTTCTAACATAAATGTTACTTCCTAAAGAAAATGTTTGCTTATATCCACACCATATCCAAATTGGGGGACCGCTGCCATTCCTTCTCCTGTGCCCAATGTTTCACTGCCGTGTAGCTGCCTGTCCTCACCACCCAAGTGTACACTCCGTGACAGGGGCAGTGTCTGTCATCTGTGAAGTCCTAAATCAAAGCCCAGTTCAATGTTTTGTACTTTTAGACTCTCAAGGAATGTTTGTTGAATCAGAGTTGTATAGCTCAGCTAACTCTATGGAATTAATCTGCTAACTTCTGCTCATGTTAGGAATTGCATAAAATTCTATTGAACAAGAAGACTGTGTCCAAGTCCAAAAGCCGTATTCATGGCCACCTCCTAAATTATAACTAACTCCTCCTTTTATCCAAAGATAACTGCTGTCTAGAGTTCTGACACCATAGATTAGGTTTGCTTGGTTTTGAACTTTAGTAAATGGATCACTCAGTATGAAAGTGTGTCCTAGTTCATAGTGTTGTGTGAAATGTCACAAACCGTGTGGCTTATAAACAAACAGAAATTGACTTCTCGTAGGCCTGCAGGCTGGAAGTTTGAGATCAGCCCGGCCTGGTCAGGGACTGATGAGATTCCTCTTCCGAGTTGTATATTTCTTGTTGAGTTTAATTAATGGGTTTAACACGTCTTGAAAACTAAGGTTTGCCAATGTTCCCACTTATAAAACTCTTACATGTGAATTTTCTCAAAAGATCACTTTCTACCATTTTAAATCTAATATCTGATACCCAAAAACTTAGTAAAAATTAATAATTTTAGTTTGTATGTAACTTGTATGTAATATTATAAACTTTTTTCCTTATTTATCTCCATCAGCATAAGAGATTGACTTACAGAGAATATTTCTCACTATTATCTCCTGTGACTGGCTTTTACCTTGTCAGTGCTGTTATTTCCAAGCTTAAGCCTAAATAGTGAGGCCCACACAGTTCTTTCCTACCGATATAATTACATGCCGTTCTGGAATCCCATTAGGATCACAACTGACATTACCCCAGCGTTATCATCTTCTTTTAAGAGAAAGATATCTATTTTTCTTGAAATAAAAAGAAAACAGCAGGTATTTTTTTAAATGGAGTATATTTCCAAATATCTCTCTTTTGCCTTCAACTATCACATTAATTTAGTGGGCAATATTCAGTCATCTTTTGTAGATTTATTACTCAAAACTGGATTTTTACCTATTCTGAACTCTGTATATATCCATGCTCTTGGGTCTGACTTTAAAAGACTATAAATAGGTTTGAAAGTACATATTTTCATTAACTATTGATTGGAGGGATAAATTTTATATTGCTCCATTTTCTTTCTCCCTTTAAATATATATAATGTATACATTCACACATACAAATAGATGAATTTGTATACATATCCATACATGTATATAGATATTCAAATACAATGTCCATGTAGCCAAATAAATATAAATATAGGTATAGATATATTTATATATATATTTTCTTATTTATATAATTTTTAAACCATTTGTGAACAGAATAGAAGAAAAAACTATAATATTATTAAATATTGCTATTTTCATAATAATTAATTTCTAAGATTTGTCCCCTAAACCTGTTGACTTGGGGCAGTCTTCAGCTGTCTTATAAAATTTAATGAGAGTAATAATTCTGAAAACAAATATATTAATATTCAAATACATTAATATTTTCAAGTGAGAGAGTTTGGCCTCAATATTAGTAACCTTAATTTTAGAGTAACATAAAACTAACTTCACCAAAAATAACATATCTTGAAAAACTGAACATTTAATATCTTTTAAAAGGTATAAGTAAATATAGCTCTATAGTATCACAGGAATAAGAGATATATCAAGAAAACATTTAACAAACCCCAATTCAGCAAACTTTTAATAAACTTCAGTGAGGCCAAAATCTGGAAATACGTTTGATGTGGAACTCTTTTTTTTTTTAATTCTCATAAACAAAATATGTAGACTGCCACTTATCCTATAATATGAGGAAATGGAAATAGTCTATTTCCATTATCTGATTAAGAGCAATCAAATCATTCCCCAGTCCTTTTTATGCAGACCAAATCACCCCAATTTCCTTTTTTTTATTAGTTGAATTTTAATTACCTTTCTGTACGCAACTGCAAAGTTATAAAATGTAGCCTCTGAGAAAATTAGAATGGAAAGATAAGAAATGAATACAAATGGTATGTGGATGAAATCCAAACCATAGCAAGTTTTTCATGGTCCTTATTCATCACAAAATCTAAGACATAATAAAACGGTCACCACGTTATATTTAAATTCAATATTATCATTTTACTGTATTCAACTCTCATGCTGGTATTCTTAACTGTGACTTATTCTGTAGTTTTTGCTCTTCATATTATAACTCCTAGGTTTTTTGTTCTATCTGTGCACTGTCAGACATGCCCCAAATTTTCTTTGTTAAGTGCCTTTTTCCCCTAGAATTTATAGTTCTATTCTTGTTTAAATTTCCCATTTGGCAACTTAGCACATTCACCATGATTTGTTAAGCTTAATCATGCCTTTAGCTGTGTTTATATGGGTTATTCTGTTCATGGGTAATTCCTCTATATTTAAATTATCTATCACCTTATATATCTTTACAAAAATTACCAATATTAATCACAAAGGACACTGAATCAGAGAGAGGAGCTGTCTCTCAGACCAAGTCAGAATGAACAAACAAGAAAACGTAGAAAGATTTGATAAAGTCAAGAATAAGTGTAAATTCAACATCCTGGTTTTCAAATGTTGTAATCCAAGTCAGGAATTCCTTTCTATCATCCTTTCAGGGAATTTTGTTATTCATTATAGATTTCATTTTATATTCAATGGACGTTAAATTTATAATTTCAAAGGTGGCTATTTTAAAAGCAAAATTTTTATTCTCTGATATTCTATCTACAAATTCTCCTAATATCCAGGCATACAGTCCAAAAAAAAAGGAAATAATATATCTGATTGAACAAGTCTCTAGCACCACTGATGGAATCTGCATCAGAGCACCGAAAATGATGACGCCGCTTCGATAAGCAATAGAAGTGACATCCTGAACCTTCCTAGTTCAAGTCTACTTTCCAGTCTGTAGGGAACATTCCTGATTAGAACTTTCCCCACGAAACCCATAGGTGCCTTCCAGTCCATCTCAATACAAAGATTGAAAAACCACTCAATCTCTGAGGAATTAGTGTGTTCTCCTGGAGGCTGATGCATAAATCTCAGCAACAGACACATTCAAAAGACACCTCAGAATCAAGAGCCACAGCAAAAAATAATTTATTGAATGAATATAAACTTTTAACTACATTGTGGAACATATAAAAGTGGATCTTTTTTTTCTAGAGCGAATTTATTTATGAAAGGTTCATGACCCTACATGTAAAAATCTATAAATGCACTTAAGGAAGGCCATCAATACCCCAGATTTTATGCACCGTTTTGTGTGATTGTGCGTGTATGTACTATACTAGGAATGAACCTATGGTTTTCCCCATCTTTGATAAACTTTGTCTATTCTAGACCTAATACTCTACAGTGTAATTAGGATGAACATTTCACAGTAGTAATATACATCTGTATGTTACAAGCTGTAAGTTAAAGTGACCAATTGCAGCATAATATAGGCTTCTTATTACAGAAACATTGGCTCTCACTGTAACCTATAGACTGTACCCGTTAGGAATGGTCATCGGAGCTCACCCATGTGGACACCGCTGGTCATGAGAGAGCTTGGCATCTGCCACGTGAAACGTCCAGGGGAACGATGCCTGTCTTGATTTTACTCTTCTCAATGTAACACAGTGGTGGGAGTGCAGTGCAGCTCAGCGCTGATGACGTTTTGATGCCATAGGGATAAAGTCACAATGACTCTTCTAGCCTAGGGCTAAAAGGATAGATTAAAGAGAAAAACATCCTTCTATTCTACTGCACTATTGAAAGTAGAAAGGAAAGGAAAGCAGGAAACTGCAATGGTTTTAATAATAAAGGAAAAGAGGGAAAGATGAGATAAAAGCGATGGGCATTCCTTGTTAAATGACCTCATAGGAGCTGCCTTTCCTGACAGTTTCATCCTTCCAAACAACTCCTGCGTGGCTCTTCCTCACTCACCTCTCCATCTATGACTTAGGTCATAATAAATCGCAGTGACACGTCTACACTGGGATAACATTTTTAACGTATGCATGTGGGTGCGGATAAAGAAAATACTGTTAGCCACCGGTCTCAGTACTCCCTTTTATAAATAGTACATGCACCCGGTAATCTGGAAGTCTTAAATTTCACAGAAGCACAGATTGTCAGCGCTTGAATAAATGTTAGAGACGATCTAATCCTATTCCCTGTCTGATTCTTAAATCCCTTCAATTCCTATCTCTGAAAGCAGCTATTCTATTTTCAGATATTTCGGCTATTCCTCATGTTGAGACAATTATCAGCCACAGAGGTGGCTTTGTGCAGGGGCCGGAGTTCTGTCCTTGACACGTTGTAAAGCCTGTTCTGTTTTTCCAAAGAACAGCGCTCCTCATATTTGAAGACAGCTCTTGTTTTGACTTTAAGTCTCCTCTTTTCCAGTATAGTTTCTTTAGAGTGTTTTACATTATTCAAAGCTTCCACAACTTTCTAAAAGACCTCCTCTTCAAGCTTTAATTTGTCAAGTATTATTGACTAGCATGCAACTGAGCAAGATGATCACCTCTCTTATTCTAAATATTTTACTCCTTTCAAGAGAGACAACAGTTGCTTTATCATGTATTGCAATTAACACATTTAGCCATGCAAGTTATTCAGTAAAAACTTTAGAAGTTATAACCCTGGGAGAGTTCCAAATTTCAATCACATATCTTATTAAAGTCCGTAAGAATACTGTGGTCCTAAAGAGACAGGTGCATTTTTAACAAAGAATTTGGCTTTACATGAGATACTAGTTGATCATAATCAAATGGACCAGAATGGAAATGGACTCTCATATTTTATCAAATTGATATTTGCAAAGGAGCAAAGGCAATGAAATAAAGCAGAAATAGTCTCTTCAACAGATGATCCTGGAATAACCGGACACCCACATGCAAAAAAAAAAAAAAAAAAAAGAATCTAGACACCAGACTTTTTATCCTTCCAAAAAAGTAACTCAGAACAGCTCATAGATATAAATGTATGACATAAAACTGAAAATTCCTAGGAGATAACAGGAGAAAACCTAGATGACTTTGGACCTGGTGATGACTCTTTAGATAAAATACCAAACAGTCAATCTATGAAAGAAATAATTGGTAAACTGAACTTAATCAAAATTAAAATTTTTTGATATGTGAAAGACAACATCAAGAGAATTAGAAGACAAGCCACTGCCTGGGAGAAAATATCTGTGAAAAAAAAACCCATGTGATAAGGTCTGTTCTTAAAAATATACAAAGAACTCTTAAAACTCCACAATCAGAAGAATTAAAATATGAGCACACACTTTTAATAGACAACTCACCAAAGAAGATATACAGATGGCATAAGCATATGAAAAGATATTTTACACTGCATGACATCAGAGGAATACAAATTAAAACCATAATGGGGTACCACTAAACGTATACAAGACTATCCAAAATCCAGAGCACTGACAACACCAAATACTGACAAGGATATGGAGAAAAGGCACTGTTAAAAGTTGTGAGTTGGGTGGGATGGAGCCTCGGGAAATATCCAGGGCAGGGCAAAGTGTTAGCCAGGTAGATGGAGTCTCTGTGCTTCTGTGAGGGGAGGGCTCAGAAAAGGGACAGTGGCCTCTCGCCCCCTTTCTGTCTGAAAGAAAGCTGTCCCCCAGCCCTTGCCTTGATGCCAGACACTTCAGTTCCTCCCTGAATGTCACTGGTACCTTTCAAGCTGCTACCCCAGTGCTGGAGCTCAGAGGGAGTGAGTCTGATTAAGTCTGTGTGTGGGTTCTTTAAGAGGAACTGCTTGGGACTCCAGTAGTTTCTTCCACTGACTCAATCCCCACTGCAGCCAGGAATTATGGGGACTTCCTGGCAGTGAAATCCTGGGCTGGGGGCCTGAGGTGGGGCTGGGCCTCCTTGCTTCCAAGATATCTCTCCTCAATTTTTATCCACCACACATGGATGTGGGACCAGCCCATTCCACATCTCTGCCTCTCCTACCTGTCTGGATGGATGTGGTTTCTTTAATTCCGTAGTTGTCAGACTTCCATTCGATTCAGTTTCTGATAGTTCTGAGTGTTGGTTGTTCTATAATTTAGTTGTAATTTTGATGTGGTTGTGTGAGGAGGTGAGCTGTGTTTACCTGTGCTGTCATCTTCCTAGATTATAGAATATAAAATTTCTGTACACAACATATACCAAACGCACAGCCTCACCACCATTATCATTCTTATCTGATCTTAATTTTTGTGATCAGAAAGGAAATTAAGCCAGGTTCACTTTGAAAAATGACACATAAATAATAGTGCTTTTCATTCTGTCAGAGTGGTAGGATTTCTGTCTTTTTGTGATTATTCAAATTCTACCAAATGTTTGATATTTGATCAAGGTCAAGCTCATCCATAAGCCCCTTCCTAATTAATTCTATTTTCACAATCTTTTGGGTCTTTTACCTACTATATCATCATCACCCCAGCTATCACCATCATCTGATCAAAATCAATAAGTAAAATGGCATGTTAAAGCTTTTTCTATTCACTGTGTGGTAAATAACAATAGCAATGATATAACAGTTATAATTTAAAAGATCTATACTGCCATGAGTTGCTTTTTTCTCATCTTTCTATATTTAGTCTTGATTTCAAATGAAACTTAAGCTGCTATATAAGAAAGAATTTATTTTACATTTAATTTTCAAAGAATATCAATTTTTGACAAAGTATTATTTCATTTTACCAAACACAATCCTGTTATTCTGTCTCATGCAACTCATACACAAATCAGTTTTTAGAAATCGATGGCTAAGTTATGCATATATGTTATATAAACAGAACCATATATATGTACATAAAAATGATAAATATACTAGCTTTACATTCATAAAAACACATAATTGTATATGTCAGGAAAAAGGCATAGATTATATAAAATAGACATCCCAGAATCATATTGAATATTTGACTAAAGGTGTAATTATTTTCATTTTATTTCTTGACACTTAGTTTTACTGAAAACTTAGCAACAAATTCGTGAAGTGGATGGTCTAAATTTAGCCTGCTGTGGATAATGTAAGTCTAATATGTACTTTGTCTTTATTTTCTGGGCAATGCCTTGTATTCGCATGTACTTGGTTAACTTTAAATGACATTGCTCGGGCAATTAAGGCAACTGCATCACTCTAGTGTTATTAAAATGAATTTTCTCCTGCCAGAAAAAGGAGTTATCGAACTCCTTGTTAACTCTCATTACAAGTTTGCATAATTTTTGCAAGGTTCACAAAGGTCCTGACAGGACGGTTAATTGGATCCTACCACGCAGTTAAACACAAGGGCAAGTTCTTCAATTGCAGAATTCAGAATGGGAATGGCTTAGACAGGTCATTCGGTTTAACCTTCCACACAATGATAAATCTCTTCTTGAACATCCAAACATTTAAACATGAACTGTTTTTGTTTTTTTTTTAGCTTGAGCTTATTTTCTTAAATTCATGAAGTGTATTTAATTCTTCATTCTTCTCACGGCATATATAAGCTGGGGGGAAAAAGCTGGAGGCATAGTAAAACCTGGGGTAATGCCATAGGGAGGATTTCTTCAAAGATGCGTTTATCTCCTGATGATAAAATCATCTTTAAAAACCCTAGTCTCTTTCACATTTTACTTAGGCAAAAGTAAATATTTTATTTAAAAAAATAAAAAAGACTGCGGTTGATTTCCCTCATTTCTTCAAGTGAAGACTGTTGATAATCTTGATTTATGACAGTCCAAAGATAGAAACTATTTCCTCAACTGCTCACTGTTTGCCAAATGACTCAGTCTATGCAGCAAGATGGACAAGCCCCCACGTACAGTGTACCATGATAAAACACTGAATGGGGATGATAGCAACGACGAACAACTATTAACACACCTCATCATGACATTGGAATCTGTTCATCAGCTGTTGCTCTTATCAGAAACTTCCTCCAATAATTTCTGAGAAAGCTTTTCTCAAAGTATGTTTAAACTAAGGACAGGGTCTTCCTTGTTTGGTGTGCCTGTGTGTGTGTTATGTTTTGTTTCAAAAATTCATCCTTTATCCTAATCTTATCAACAGCTTAAATTTTATGGCAACTGTAAAAGGGAAGAAAACATGAACTGTTTCATAAATTCAAGTTATCCGGTCATTTCTCAAACACAAACAGGTATCTTTATAGGTACAGTTTGTCAAGGTGGGTTTTCTGGAAGCCAAAACCTTAAATTTTTTCCTTGATAAGTCTACATTATCTACAAAATGAGTTCTCAAACTGATATTATAAATATTTCAATTCCATTTTAAGCATCATAAAATTTTTATGGACAAACTATAGTTAGCTTTTTAACGTTATATACACATAACTAACATCACATTCAGTGGTAAAGGACCCTAAGAAACAAGGAAAGGGTGCCATTTCTACCACTAATATTCAATATAATGTTGTAAAGTCTAGCTAGAGAAATTATGCATGAAAAAGGGAATAAAATTGGAAAGGAAGAAGTAAAATAATCTTTGTTTGCAAGTGACATGCTCTGCTACGTAGAAAATCCTGAGATTCCACAAAAATACTATTAGAGTGAATAGACAAATTTAGCAATGTTGCAGAATATAAAATCAACACAAAACCCAATGTATTTCTATACAGTGGCATAAATAATCCAAAAATTAAGAAAACAATTCCATTTGCAATAGTATCCAAGAGAATAAGATATTTAGAATAAATTTAAATAAGAAGGCAAAAATTTGTACACTGAAAACTACAAAATATTGCAGAAATAAAGAAGATAAATATGTGCAATTGTACGATTCATGGTGTTAACCATTGTTTCATTCAGATATACCTGTCTTTGAAAAAATATCCAAGTCATTTGCCCATTTTTTAATTGGGTTATTAACTTTATTGCTCTTGAGTTTTATGAATTCCTTATATATTCTGGATATTAAACCTTTATGAGACATGTGTTTTACAAATAATTTCTCTCCAGGAATACTGAATTTTAGGTAAATATACCATGATTTAAGCCTGAGATCTAATTATTTGTGAGTGTGGACCTTTGTATATGGTTTGTGGTGAATTTTGTTCAAATACTACGGTTATATACAGGAAGACTATATAATTACTGTTCAAGGCATAGACAGTTGTATGAATGAAAGAGAGCACTATTCATAACTACACCGTGACAGCTGACACGAATCGGACCTGGCCTGGGCAAACCAAAATGTCTAGTCACCCAACACATATCACATCTGGAACGGGTCCTGTTTCTCAAAAGAGCCGTCTCTCTTTGAGTTAAATTATTGAGACTTGTAGTGAGACTTGGCTTCTTAGAAAAATGGTAAAGACAAAAATTTCAGTGCAGATGTGCCTTGGTGTGTTCCTCTTTGGGTCCCACTTCTTTGGGGTTCTCTGAGCTTCTTGGATTTCCAGGAAACCTATTTCCTTTGCCAGATCTGGGAAGTTCTCCTTCATTATCTGTTCAAATCTTGCAAGCAGCAAGAGAAAAGGAGACAGTTACCTACAAAGGAATTCCCATAAGACTGTCAGCAGATTTCTCAAAGGAGACCTTCCAAGCAAGAAGGGGTTGAAGAGAAATATTTCAAATCATTAAAAGCAAGGGCCTACAACCAAGAATAATCTATCCAGCAAAACTTTCATTTAGAATGGAAGGGCAGATAAAGTACTTCTCAGATAAAGTCAAGTTCAAGGAGTACATCATCAAGCAGCCTCTACTATATGAAATGTTAAAAGGCTTTATAGAAGGATGCAAGAGTGAAGGCACTGAGGCCAGATCAGCTACTGGGGAATTCAAATCAGTCACAGCCAAGACACTTGTGAGGTAAGCAAGCAAAATACAACCAGAGAAACAAAATATAACTAGAGACATTGAAGTTTAGAATATTCTGGCAGTAACCAGAGGGGAGGGGGAAGAGGAGAACGGGGACAAGGGTATTCAGGAACTGCTATGAAGGACACATCGACAAAACCAAGGGGGAGGGTGGAAGCAAGGGAGGGAGGTGGGTTTGTCTGGGGTGGGGCGGGGGGAGTAAATGCAGACAACTGTAATTGAACAACAATAAAATAATTTTACAAAATTAAAGAAAAAAATTTCAGTGCAGAAATTTGCTTTCTTCTATCACATATAACATTACTGAAATGCAAATATGTTACTGGCTGGCATAATTGATGCATATGCTCTTATAGTACTTTCCTAAGAAAATATTTACAAAGGAATTCTATGGGCACACTTTGCAATTAAAATCACAGAACAAATACATTATTACTTCCTAGAAAGACTTGCAAATGGTTGGAAATTTACTGTATGTTATTAATATTTTCATGTGTAAGAACAGTTCCTGCAAGCTAAGCTATATAGAGGCTATTGAACTGGACTATGAGGGCTGTTTGGTAAAGCCCAGTTTTGAGAACTAAGTTGTTTTTAAAAAATAATCATTTCTAATGAAGTGCTACTTTTTAATATTGTACCTTAGTAGGGCATTCGCTAGGCAGTTATTCCAGAAAAGAACACATATTTACATGTACTTAATTACCTCATAAATACTGTAAGCGTGGGAGTTTATGGAAAGGTATAAACAGAGAGTAAGAAAGAATTCACACACAGTATGTATCTAAGTGATACTCTGAGGTTGGAACTCTCTAGCAGGACAGAAGTTGAGATTGATGAGAGAGATGTTTCTCCCTTGCCCTTGGGACACCTCTCTCTGTGCAGAGAAAACTATGAGAGTAGCTCCTGGCCTCTCTCTGCCTCTTCAGAGACTCAGTCCCAAGGCAGCACTCAGGTCAGTTTTGCCTCAGGGTTCTGCCCAGTGCAGAGGATTGTACCAGGTCAGCTATCTCTGGGAATAATGGGGTCATTGTGTAACTCTGGGATTCAGTATTTGGAACCATCTTTGGTTCTCACCAAATTAAAGCTTCCAACTCTCCTCAACCAGCAATTGTGGGGATATGCTGATGCCCCGCCCTTCCACTCCTTTGTTTAATTTCTCAAGTGTCTCCGAACAAATATGATGAAGAGGTTTAGTATTTATTGAACCTTGAAGAGATGGTCATTCTGCACCTGAGATTTATTTTGATTGGCAAGTAAGAAGGGAGACACAGTTAGTGACGAACTTGTCCTGTCTGGATGTTCCTCTGTCCCAAAGTGTATGTATGTCCTCCTTCTGGTCAAAATTACTCCCATTTCTGTCACCATCTTAGACACTGGCGTTTAGATGAGAAGGGAAAAAGTAATTGAAGGAAGGAAAATGGGAGAAAAAGAAAAAAATGAATTGAGCACCTACATCGGCCAATTTATTTATAAAGTCTCAAATTCTAGCAATAATATTAGCAACTAATGATAATTATCTCATTTATAGATGAAAATACTTTCTTATTTTGTCACTATACAATAACTCCCTCCTCCCACTTTTGGGGCTTAGAAGAGTAATGATATATTAGTTCTCATAATTCTGCGTCTTGTCTGAACTTAGCCCAGTGGTTCTTCTGCTCCATTTAATGATGGCTGGGTTCACTCATAGCTGCACCCCAAGGGGCTTCATTCACATATCTGATGCCTCCAAAGGGATGGCTGGAAACAATGGAAGCAGGAAGCGCCTCTGTCTCCAGCAGGTAAATCAAACTTCTTACATGGTGACTCGGGGCTCCGGGAGAGTGAAGGCAGACACTGCCTGAGTTGTAAAGACCCAGTCCCAGAACCGGCATAGCTTCTATTCTAGCATATTCTATTACTCTCCCAAGTCACAACACTGGCTCAGATTAAAGGGAGTAGCAGGTATAGAAAGAGATAGTAGATATTGCTGGCAGCTCTTTTTGAAGACAATCTATTACAAAGAAATTAGAGGTCAGAAAAATTAAGCAAAGTGTCCAAGATCACACCGCTATAAAGTGGCAAATCTGGTGTTAAACTATGTTTTTGGGTTTTTTTTTTTAAAGATTTTATTTTATTTTTAGAGAGAGGGGAAGGGAGGGAGACAGAGAGGGAGAGAAACAGCAATGTATGGTTGCCTCTCACATGGCCCTCACGGGGACCTGGCCTGCAACCTGGGCATGTTCCCTGACTGGGAATCAAACCGGGACACTTTGGTTCCCAGCCCGCACTCAATCCACTGAGCTACACCAGCCAGGGCAAACTATGTTTTTTTTGGTTCTGAAGCAAGGTCCCTGAATTATACCGGTGGTTTTCAGACTATGCATTCACCTTAAAACCCTAGAGGTCTGAGTCTCTCAAGAGCCCCCACTGGAGCAATCTGACCCTTAGCTGTGTGATAATGTCTGTATTCTTTAGCTGTGTAACAAACGACTGTATTCTTCATGCACAGAGTCCTTTGGACGGAAGGTATACATACTAAACAAATTTGAAAAACAGCACCGTACACTGCATTTACTTGTTTTGGGAGATGAAGATAGTAATTATACTTTCAAGTACTTTACAATCACTAGAAAAATGGGAAAGCAGAATTATGGCCACAAAGGAAAGAATTGAAAAATTCCTCCCTCAATTTTAAAAAATTTTGTTGCCATATTTACAGAAAAGTTCTGTCAATGTTTTGTCATAAAAGGTCTTAAACAGCTCTTCATATAACTTTTCCAGCAAACTTTGCCACCTAAAAAGCTTACTCTTAATACTCCAGCATAAAATAATTTCCTATGAAATTAAGAAAAAAATGTTAACCCCTTTCATTTAGCACTTTATATGCTTCCATATTATTTTTTTTAATATTTTATTTATTTATTTTTAGAGAGGGGGGAAGGGAAGGAGAAAGAGAAAAACAGTACCATATGGTTGCCTCTCACATGGCCCTCACTGGAGACCCAGCCCGCAACCCAGGCATGTGCCCTGACTGGGAATGAAACTGGGACCCTCTGGTTCCCAGCCCACGCTCAGTCCACTGAGCTGCACCAGCCAGGGGCTTCCAGATTATTTTTAACTTCTATCAGTTGGTGAGCACTTAAAAAATTAGTCTGTGAAAATTACATGGTCATTAAATAAAAGAAAATAATTTAGATGGAAAAAAGTAATAGTTTGTGCACTTTAAAATAAAAAAGATGATTGTTTGAGAATAAGTTTCTATTCTTCATATGGAAATACTCAGGAAATGACTGTAATTTTTATCAAATATAATTTTTATAGAAATAAATGAGGATATGTTTCTTGACAAGTTTGATATTTTTTTATTAATAACCCAGGTTAAGTGAATATAGACAAGTAGTTTTAGAGAGAGATTCTCGTTTTAATTATTTATGTTCATTACCCATGAGAATAAAAATAACCAAAATAAGATAGACAAATTAGGTGTTTTTCCTTCCTTATATAAAATTTGTAGAATATGCATCATTGTAGAGCTTATAGAAAAAGAAATATTTTTTAAAAAATTTAAGTGGATGGCATTTATATTTGGGGAAGGGATTTGTATAGAATAGAATTGGATATTAAAATAGCAAAACTGCAAAGAACATTATAATTATCTTTCATTTTAATTGTGGGTAGATAATACCCCAAAACTTGTTCTTTGCTTCAAGTATCACATCTAAATTGGAGGTAATCCTAGAGAAAATCTCAAGTCATTTGTCATCATACCTTGCAACTACCTTGGTGTTCTCTCCTTGCATTTCCTGTGTCATGTAATAAACATCAACTTGCATCACAGAGGAAAGGAAATTGAAACCAAACAAGATAATTCGGGCGTGTAGGGAGGCATACTTATCATAAATCAAGCTTTAATAACTGACCTAACATATCCAAGCCTAAGCTTAAGTGGGGTACTGTGTCATTTAACTAAATGCTGTCATTTTAGATTTTTCTTTCTGTTCTCTAAGAAATGATAGAACACTGTAATTTTACTCCTAAGCCTGTCAACGCATCCAATTTCTGATTTGAAGACTTTAAAAATAACAAATGAATTGAATTAAGTAAGTTTGAAGTAATGTTCTTCTATTTTATTGCTTTAGAGTATACCTAGCAACCTATATGTGGGCCATTACCAACGTAAATTCTGCTCAGACTAATGTTTTAGATGGATTCTTTTCACACAAATACTTTCACATATATTATTCTCATCAGCTTAGAAGATGTTAGATATTTCTACTTATTACTGAAGTACATTCAGCAAGATTGCATTCAACGTAGTTTGCATAAGTCTATCTACATAAAGTTTTGTATTAACTTACCCAAAACTTTAAGCAAATTCTCTTTCCTTCTATAACTTTATACTTTATGAAATCAGAATGTGGAAATAAATAACTAACATAATTTGAAAATAAACATAATTTTCATTGGGCTGAAGAGGAGACAAAATTTTTTCTTAATAGCATATCACTCACATGATGCAATTGAGCACATGACAAATAACAAATTTTATTTTTTAATTTAATTTAATTTTATTGTTGTTCAAGTATAATTATCTGCACTTGGATTTGCTGGGGTGAGGTGGGAGTAGTGGGGTGAAAATGCAGACAACTGTACTTGAACAAATAGCAAATTTTCTAATTGTCAAATTATTTGTTTTCTTGATTTCTCTTTTATGTCATAATACAAAGGAAAATGTTCATGCCTCATGGGTGGTGTTTCAAAGACCATCAGATCATCTCCAAGTCCTTGTTCTGGAACTCTTCAAAACACGATTTCAATGGTGCTGTCAGCATGCAGCACTGGCTCAGTTGTTACTTCATTTATTTATTCATTTGACAACTACTTATTTTTTGACTAATATGAAAAATAAGAATTAAGATACAATCCTTGCCCTTGATAAACTTACCATCAATCTAACAAGAGAAAAAATAAATTTCCCTATTAGCAACAAGTACAACAAACTGTGGTTCTTTCTGCTTCTTGCAAGGATATCATAATTCATATAAATGGAAAAAACAGAGCACTACATTTCTACCTTTTACTTAAATGAATGTGAATGATCTAAAGAAAAATCTAAAATATCAGAGCCTTACTGCTGCTAAAGAGAACCATCTGAAATGATTGGCCTTCCTCCCCTTTGATTAAGTAGAACACATTAATTAATTTGGGGCAATATAAAATGAAACCCTTAGCCAGGTAGGTGATAGGAGCAAAAATTACTTTGTATGAGAATGAACAGGCAAGAGGTGCATTTCGAGCGTTGGCAGACGAGATGGTTCAGACCCATCTTCCTGCTGAGAGAAACGAGAAAACCAGTACAAACTATAAGATACATGTTGAACACATCAGGCAGGAGAAAAGATCACTCAGAGAAGTTAACCCAGATTTGAAGGCAGCTCTTTGCCAGGTGTTTCTACTTAATCTGAAGCAGATACTAAAAGCCTGAGAAACTGACCATAGATTGCTAAAGACTCATGAAACTACAAGGATAAAACAAATGTCATTTAGAGCCACCAGTAAGGAATGGTGTGATAAATCCAACAAGACAGACATTGAAGGAAGGCTGATCTGGAATTTTTAATAAGCAAAAACTAATGTATTGACCAGTTTCGAATCGTCTCAAGCATTGCTTGGATTAAGATTATCTGACACTACAACTATCCCTCAAGTAACATCCAACCAGAAGCAAACATAATTGCTCTCTAGAGAAAAATAACATCATCCAGAGCTTCCAATTAGCCCTTAATTTTTTCCTATACCATGTCCAGCACTCAGCAAATATCAGGCATTAAGTATCAGGCATAAGAGGAAATAAGGCCATGTCAGTGAAAACCGAGAGAAACAGCATGCTATATAAACACATCTGCAGGGGATATAGAAAAAAGAAGGTATCATACAGATTTTGAAACAAGTTTACTTAATATGCCCAAGGGATTAAACTATGGGATTAAGAATTTTGACATAATGCTGAAAGCTATAGAGCTATAAATAGGAGCTAGGTGTAAACTCAAAACTGAAAAGTGTAAAAACAAATTAAAAATCATGGATGGGTTTAATAGATTACACAACTGAAGAGAAATTTGGTTAACAGGAAAACTGCTAAGATTAAAATATACAAAGTGAAACACAGAGAACAAAAAAGCAAAACACAGAATATAGTTTAGAGTCCTATACGAATGTGGCTAAACAAAGGTAGAGACATTTGGACATAATGGGGCTTTCAGGGACTGATGATATTCTATTTTTTTAATTATATGGTGGTCACACAGATTTGTTTCTTTCATGATAATTCACTGAGCTATACTTTAAAGATCCGTGCACTTTTCTTTATGTATATTGTACTTCTGTGCTTTTTAAATGATTAGGCATTACAAATCTGAGACCTGCAAAAGATTTCAAAAAAGAGAGGAAGTGCTTGCAGGATTCATTATGAAGGTGCGGGGACCTGATAAAGGAGGAGGTGAAATGGGGTGAAGGGGGGTGGGAGGGGGCAGCAATAAGTGAGGAACAGCAATCACCTCCCTGCAAAGAGAGAACGGCTGTAGGTAGGAAATCTGTATGACAGTAAATTCCATGTAGCGGGGACAGCCGAAGGAGTTTTAAAAAGAGCAATAATGAGCATTCACTTAAAAGTGGTCGAGCATGACTTACTCCTAAGTTAGCTGTGAAATCTGCTGCCCGGAAATGTTTTCTAACCATGATTCGGTGGAAATCAAAGAAAGTACAGCCTTGGTATCTGCCTCCACTAGCAGGAGGTGACACACGTCACAAACAGGGGACTCAGCACCGAAAGGAAGCCAAGTAAGGGGGACTAGGAGGAGCAATGCCAGTAAGACTCCTCATCATTACTGGGAAAATGCTAGGATTTCAACTATGTGTGTGGAGAGGGATCAGGACATTTTCATTTCAATGTGCAAGTGAAAATGATCTCAATGAGGCGAAAGGGTCTAAGGGCAGCGTGCCTTACATTTAGTCACATGCAGAGGGACATTGTCTAGCAATTGAAAGTCAAACATTTCGAAATAATAAGTGAGTTCTTAAGAAGAAAAGAGGTAAGCTAGAGTAAACTATTACTATTTAAAGTTGAAATAGTATGTCAGGTTGAGTAAGTACAAACAATGCATAAAGAAAAACAATCAAAATGTAAAATTCTGTAAGGAAAAGGCCAAATTTGAATGGCTATAAAGAAGTTTCCAGTGTCTGAAAAAAATTATATATTTCCCAGGTGAAGTAGAAATAAAAAATTTAGAGACAAAGATATATTATGTTTCTCCAGGACCTTGTAAAATAGTTTGTAATAACTATTAAAATTGTTTAGGGTTTTTATAAATTGTATTACATTATTTAGAAGATATATCAATAATTTATTAGTCATTTCCAACATACTGTTTAATATAGGCTATGAATCTATACATCTTTTTATATATATTTTTTATTTAAGATTTTATTTATATATTTTTAGAGAGAGGGGAATAGAGGGAGAAAAAGAGAAAGAGAAATATCAATGTGTGGTTGCCTCCCCTGTACCCCCAACCGGGGACCTGGCCTGCAACCCAGGCATGTGCCCTGACCGGGAATCGAACCAGCAACCCTTTGGTTCGCAGGCCATGCTCAATCCACTGAGCTACACCAGCCAGGGCTATACATCTTTATATTTTTTATTTTTTATTTATTTTTATTTTTTTGTTTAATTACAGTTATTTGCATCCTCTCCCCTCCCCTCCTCCCTTCCCCTCCCGTCCCACCTCCCCCTCCCAGCCTCCCTCCTCCCTCTTAGTTCTGTCCATGTGTCCTCTACAGTGATTCCTGAAAACTCTTCTCCCCATTGTCCCCTCCCCCCTCTCCCCTGTCTATTGTTAGACTGTTCTTAATTTCAGGGTCTCTGGTTATGTTTTGCTTGTTTTCTGCTTTTGTTGGTTATGATCCTGTTAAAGGTGAGATCATATGGTATTTGTCCCTCACTGCCTGGCTTACTTCACTTAGCATCTTTATATTTTTTAATTGTGGTAAAGTACACATAACATAAATTGACCATTTTGACCATTTTAAGTTTATAGTTCAATAGTGTTAAGGATATTCACGTTGCTGTGCAACAAACATGCAGAACTTTTCATCTTGCAAAACCAAAATGTATAGCCTTTGAACAACAACCCCCGTCCCCTCTGACCCCAGCCACTGGGACCGGCACTGCACATTCTGTTTCTGTGCATTTGATACTCTAGGAACCTCATGTAAGTACCATTATGCAATATATGTGTTTGTGTGACTGTCTTTTTTAACAGCATAATGTCTTCAAAGTTCATCCATGTTGTAGCATGTATCAGCATTCCCTTCCTTTTTCAAGATGAATAATATTTCACTGCGCCAGTGGATACTTGGGTTGCTTTTACCCTTTGGATATTGTAAATAATGCTGTTATGAACATAGCTGTACAAATATCCCTTTGAGACGCTACTTCCAATTCTGTTGAAAGTAACCCAGAAGTGGGATTGCTGAGCCATATGGTAATTCTATTTTTATTTTTTTAAAGAACTGCCATACTGTTTTCCACAGCAGCTGTACCATTTTACACTTCCCAGCAACAGTGCAAACGGGTTCAGTTTTTCTACATTCTAGTCAACATTTGTTCTCTTCTGCAGATGAGGGCTGCTCCTCTCATGTGTTAATTTCAAATGATTGAATTCAAGTTCGCTGATCCTTTCATCTGCCTGTTTAAGTGCGTTGTTGCCTCTAGTAAAATTTTCAATTCTGTTATTGTGTATTTTTCAGCTCCAGAATTTTTGGTTGATTGTTTTTTCAGTAATTTCTATTCCTTGGTTTATACTCTCATTTTGCTCATGGCTTCATTTAGCTGTCTGTCCATGTTCTCTTTTAGATCATTGAACATATTTAAGACAACTTGTTCTAAATTCTTTCCCAAGCAAGTCGGATTCTTTCCAGAGACTTATTGTGTTCTTTTGAATGCTTCCCTGTATCTTTCTATGCTTTGTGACCTTTTGTGAAGCTTAGAATATTTGAAAACAAGTCACCTCTTGCAGTCTTTACAGACTAACTTTGTGCAGAAAAAGCACTGTACTATTCAGCCTGGCTTAAGGACTCAGGGCTCTCTCAAACCATTTTTGGTGATGCATCATTCCTGGCTCTGTGCGTTTGGTTTTTATTCCAGTTCTATATACAGCTGCATAAATATATTCATTTTCCCAGGGGTCTTGCCCCTGCATTTTTTTGATGCCTTTTATTTCCATTGTATTTTCCTGCCTATAATCTCTTGTCTTCAGGTACCCAAGGGTCTGCAGACTTCCTGCCGCTCTAATGCACCGTAATGCCTACGACCGCTTTCAGCATCTCCATTCTAATATCTAAACTGTGCCACCATTCCAATCAGTCCAATCAGTGCTTGAGTCATGAGAGACTGAAACCAGTCCTAGGGATCCCTCCAAAAAGCCAGAACATTGCAAGCAAGTTCCGGTACTCCTTTTGTTCTGAGCAAGAAGCAAGGAAATGTGTAGCCTCCTCCTTACCACCCACCCTGCACTAGGGAGGCAGGGGCAATGATGAGCAATATATCAAAGAACTTCCAGTTGTTTCTAATGCACTTTTTTCTTGGTTTGGTCTTCACTTTGTTGCTGTAGCTTTGTAACTGGTTTCTGCAGTTCTTACAAAGGTATTTTGATCCGTTTATTATTGCTTATTTGGTAACTCCATGGGGGGAAAATAGCCTGGAGCCTCCTAGTCCATCATTTTGCTGACATTACACCCAAACATTAAAGATTGAGGCAGAGTTTTCATAAACTGTGTTTCAAACTATTATGAAGTAAAGAACAGTGTTCAGAAAATGAGAATAAATTTATTTTAAGGTGTATTATAATTTAAAGAGAAAGTGGTAGGGCCGCAATAAATCAATATTACTTAACCAGCATGCAGTGGAATCCTGTGGTCCCTGAAATTTTCCAGGGGTGGCCATCGGAGGCAGAGGGACTTGTTAATTCTCAATCTCAGGTCCAACCAAGGGTACATATTTTTTTAAATTTTACATCAGATATTGAGTTTTAGCATAAATACAATTTGGAAAAATTACTTGAAGAATCAGAACTTTTCAATATTTTAAGAAAATTTCTACATTGTTTTCATAATTAAACAGTTAAAATATCTTGGATTTTTTGTAAAGAGACTAATGATTTATTAATTTTATGAGTTACTGACATTTTTATTCAGGTAGTCAGAATGCTAAATGAACTGAACCTAAGAAGGAATCCTAATAAAGACGATGACATATTTGCAAAAGCATAATCACAATGAATAATAACTTTTGTATCCCTAACTGTGTATTTCTGAATAACATGGATTTTCAATTTTATGTAGAGTTCTCAGACTATTTTGGTGCAATCAGTAAGTGTGATTATGGAGCTATTCACAGGACACTATGAAAATGAATGGAAGGAACACTCAGTCTTGAAAACACCAACATCTTCCTAAAGAGGGTGACATGTGTAGGCAGGCAGCTAGGAGTTACCAAAAGAGAAGGGAGCTAAACTACCTGGGCCTGACTGAGTCTAAAGGTTACACTGAATCACTTAGGTCTGGAAGTTACACCTTCAGACACCCCAGCGGGTAGCTGAACCCCTGCTAAAGGGATTAACATCCTTCCACTTGCCTTCCCCACTAAGGAGGAGGGACCAGCTTCCCAGTCTCCCCGGGAAACTGCTGATCTGGTTCCCCATGAATTACTGGGGGGAGGAAGAGCCAGTAAAGAGGAAACGCCTTTGCTAGGTGATGCTACTGCATCCAGATGACACGGCAGAATTTTTGGCGCATGCGTAGTAGAGGCCAAGCCGGCCCAGAGAGAAGTTCTTCTACTTTGACACAGGGGTAATACGAGCTAAGATAGTGGCAGGAGGGGTGCAGTCTAGGCTGGGGAAGGAGATTGGATATGGTGAGGAACCCAGGAAGGTCCAGAGAAGGGATTACCATATTTTTCAGACTATAAAACGCACCAGACCATAAGACGCACTTAGGTTTTAGAGGAGGAAAATAGGGAAAAAAAGTTTGAAGCAAAAAATGTGGTAAAATATTTAATAATATAAATAACATAATATTTCACCAATGTAAATGTAAACAGCCAGGTAAGCTACATTCGGACTATAAGACGTGCCCCCATTCCCCCCCCCAATTTGGGGGGTGCGGGAAGAGTGCGTCTTAGAGTCTGAAAAATACGGTATTTAAGGAGAGGGCCCAGCACAAGCCTGGGAAACCCCAGGAAGTAGTTTGGACAGTTTGAAGGAAAGCCTGTTCAATCCCAACAGCAAGGAAGATACACAGAGGGTTGTCTGGGGTCTCAGAGCAGTCGCTGCTAGCTTTGCCCGCCCTCTACGTCCCTGAGGGCATACTATTTCCCTTCACCCCGACGGATCTTGCCAGTGTACTCAAATTTTCCCTACGCACATGCCCTTTGAAATTCCTTTCTCACGACATCTCAAGAACCCATTTTCACCTCAAGAAAAGGAGGAATAAAAATATCTAAGTGCAGAAAGATGAAAAACACAGGGTGCTGCACGCAGGGAATACCAAAGGCAGGCACAACGTAGCATTAGCCAGGAACTGGTAACCTTTCTATTTTATTAAATCACAGTGTGTCTTAGCCGTACAACAGGAAAGCAGTTGTAGGGAAATCGCTAGGAGCCATGTGTGGAAGTCGTGATACGCCATGCTTAGCAGCCTGGACTTTATACTACGGAGATGTAAGAAAGGAAATGACATTTTCCGATTCGTGTTTCAATAAAGTGCTCTATCAACATGTTTAGTAGTTGCTTTGAGGGTGAAGACCAAAATCAGAGGTAAGAAGCTATTGCATATGTAAAATGAAATAAGATAAAAACCTAACTAGTAGAGTATAAATAGGGATAACAAGGAGGATAGGGGTTAAAACCATATTGAAGAGATTAAAAATATAAAGAACCTAACATATTGGATGCGGGAGAGAGTGGGAGGAAGAATCTGGGAGGACTTTGATTTTCCAGGTTGGCTAGGCTGATCAGCCTCTTGGAACCTCAGTTTCCTAGTTTGCAAGTCGTATAATAATATACACACACCAAAGGATCAGATGGGCTCGCCTGTGCCGACCCCTTGGGGACAGCCTGGCACACACTGGGCACAGATACAATACGGTTCCCTTTGTTTCTTCTTTCTGCACAAAGATGTAAGGAAATATTGAGGAAGTCTTTCTGCAAACTTACAGTTTTCCTTTGAAGTCATCTTTCTGAGGAAGGAATTGAGATACAAGACTACTGCTGATTAGACAGAATCCTGTAAATTTCTTGAATTTAATGAAAACACCTCATTAATAGTTGGTACATATAGTCATTGTTATCCTTTAAATTGTTTTGTGTAAAAATGTATTTAACTTGTTGAACATGTTTATTGAATACTAAAATAGGCAGTTTTATGCTTGCAAGAGAATAGGCACTGAGCCGAGTTACTTTCCTGTGAGCAGACACAAGAATTCCCAATGGTATAACCCCACGCATAAGGCGTTTTGCTACATCTCTGCACTTTAGCGATCACTGTGGTAAATATGGGAGGATTTCCCTGTCAATTACTTTACGGAATTTCATACCACGTTGTTCTATGACCATTGTGACTTCATAGAAAAATAGTTTTTAAACATGCAAGATAAAGTGAAAATACATCTTAAGGAAATAAAATAGGAAGATTATTGAAAGCTTTGCAAGAAATCAGATCTTTTTTTAAAGATTTTATTTATTAATTTTTAGACAGAAGGGAAGGGAGGGAGAAAGAGAGGGAGAGAAACATCAATGCCTCTCACGTGGCCCCCACTAGGGACCTGGCCTGCAACCCAGGCACATGCCCTGAACTGGGAATCAAACCCACGACCCTTTGGTTCACAGCCCGCGCTCAATCCACTGAGCTACACCAGCCAGGGCAGAAATCAAATCTTCTAAACTGAAACATTGTTTTAGCAATAAAGGCAATAACATCTCTAATTGTCACTATGAAAGAAATATGAACATTTATAAGTTAGTATCTGTCCAGATTATACATTAATGGTATCTTTTATGCTTGTATTCAGAAATTACATTGCATGCTGGTAATATGGTTATAGTGTCCTAACAGCCTTTTACAGATTGTACATAAATGTTCTTTTAAATATGTCTACTGTGAATTTATTATTGTATAGTACATAAATGGTGCTGTTAAATAAATCAAAAACTAAACTTCGTGCTCTAGAAATAAATGCTATCCTAAAACTTCCGTGTATTTCCTCCTTGTAAAATCTCCTGAATTTTGTCTTAATTTGCTCAAAAATTGAAGTTTCAGTATACTTTAGCTTTCTCTCTAGTGTTTTTATTTTTTATTGAAAAGAAGTTTTCACACTTTATAGAACATATATTTTTTAATTTGTTATGTTTCTGTTTTGATCCACAAGTATATAAGGAACATATAAATATTTTTAAGTATAGAGTCTGCATCACTAAATGTAGTAAATAATATCTATTCAATTTACAGTCTCCATGGGTTGTCTAAGAACCAGTCAAGAGACTGTTTTCTAAGGAAAATGAAAATGAATTTGATAAGAAAAAAATAAACAGTATTTTCTTTCAAAAGATTTTTTGTAAGACAGAAACAACTTATAAAACATCAAAGAATCCTGGTTAAATGATGAGCTGAGAACCGGCTCTAAATTATTTTCATTCTCATCCCAAGCCCCAATAGAGTGTTAAAAAGATGGTGTATTAGAATCGGAACCTGAGGAAGTCTACCCCTCATGTGTCTTGTCATTAGAAGACTTTCTGCTAGAAAGTGGTACGGATAAGAATTCAGAAACTAGGTGGTATACCCAGGCCGAAGTTAATGCCCAACTCTATTTTCTGAAAAAGCAGGGTACATCCCTGAGAAGTGATAATACGAGATGTTTGCCTGACTTAATTCCATGGGCAAAGGCTGAAGGGGACAGAGATCACAGTACAATATCCATCTAGGATGTATTTAGCAACAACATATTATCGGACTTCCAAACCAATTCTTCTTGAGGCTTATGGTTTTTGAACAGGTGTATGAAGCAGACCATCAACAGGATAGCAGCGCTTATCTGGGACCAGCCAGGCAAGACCTGACAGGGCAGGACCGACGCTGGAAGGAGTCTAGAGGAAGCCACAGCGCAGGCTTGGGCTGTAAATCAGGTGCCTGCAGGGAGACAAGTCTCTCTGGATCTCCCATGTTTCCTGCATGCTCAGGACTTTCTGAAGAAAAGATAGATTAAATAACAATCTTGGGAGATAGAGACAGTGTTTTCCTCTGGAAAGATTTAAGATGCACTTTCCTGAGATGATCCAGGGTGGTAAAGATAGAACATTCTTTCTCTCCCCAGAGACATTTGCTTGTATTCCAGAGCAGTAAAATTAGAGGCGCCTCTCCCTTCACACACTTTGAGGAGGCTGGTTTATATTTCAAGGCACTAGTGGATCCATACTTGCTGCTTTTCAGAAAATGCCAAAATGTGGAGATCCTCAGCAGAGACAGGTGGCCCACCAAAAGTTTCTCAAAAATAAAAGAGGACTTCAGCATTTTTAGAGCATGCTCTCATAAATGTATAACAGAAAATAAATTATGTGCGTGCGTGCACAATTCTATAAAAATGAAATTTGTGTGCAGGACATGATAAAAATGAGATGATATAACAAAGTACTGCCCAAAAGTCCAGCAGAAATTAAAAGGAAAATTAGAGAGAATGACAGAATGAAAGAAATGTAGTGGAAGAATATAACTGCAGAAAGTTTCAAAGAAAAGTGGGTTATAATAAATGAGATTTTCCCCAGAATACAGAGGGAAAGATTAATTTTTTAAATGAGAAAGAGGATGGGAGATATGAGACAGAAAATCGCTATTTGGCAACATGGGCGCTAGGAATTCCTAAGGAAGAGATAGTAAAAATAATGGAATAGAAAAAAATTATTTAATAAATGAAAATATTTCTAAGCTGAACCAAGTCCAATGTTTATAGATCAATTGGAATCACCATGATAAGGTCAGACCCACTTGGGAAAATGTAATGTCTTTAACATCACATATAGTTAAGAAAAAATTCTGAAAATACATGCAAAGGATATATTCTAGCAATGAGACATGATTCCAATGACACAGGATGGAAAAATGACAAGAAATCAACTTTTTTTATAGACATCAACGTGATAAAGAGAAAAGAAAATTTCGCATGATTCATTACCAACAGGGTTAAAAGTAATAATACAGGAGAAGAAAAAGACAGTAGGTAAGACTTTTTAAGCCATTTTATATCTGTTACCGGCAGTGGCCAGAGAGGAGGAGGAAAGGGATAATGGGGGAAGGGAAGGGCCAAGCCAAGGAACACAAGTGGAGGACTCACGGCCACAGATAAAGGGGCCGGAATGACGGTGGGAGTAGGGGGACAGGACAGGGGAGAGCAGCAGGAGGAAAGTTGGGACAATTGTAACTGAGCAACAATAAAAAAAGATCGAAATTAAATTAATTAGTACTTGTCAAACAACTAAGCTAAGATAGATTGATGAATATGGCTATACTATGTGTTGAACATAAATATGCAAAGAAGATAAATTTCAACAAAATTATCAACAAATTTACAGAAAGTCTACAAAACAGAAACTGCAACTAGCCATAGATATAAATTATTCCCTTTTTGGAAAAAATATATCAATGTAATTAAGAATATTAACCCTGACTTCACTCTTTATTATACTATAGCATTCATTTTTACTTGTTATTTTTTTGTTTGGAACTGGCATAATTATATACACAATTTCAAACAAGGAACATTTTTATTTTCTAACTTTGTTTTCTGACCGTTATTACATTCCGTTTTATTTCACCATTATTACTAAAAATAATTTTGTCAGCCATAAGGAGGTTGTGCACACTTATTTATTGCTGCCTAACAAATGGCCCCACAGCTCAGCAGCGTAGAGACAAGAATTCATCATCTCACAAGGATTCGGAGAGTTAGGACTGCAGGCCGTTTCGCCGGGTGGCTCTGCTCCAGGCAGTGAAGCTGCTGGACTGGGTTGCCATGTCTGGTCACTTTGTTGGCTCTGGAAAACCTGATTCCAAGCCCATTCACAAAGGTATGGGTAGGAAGCTCCAGTTTCTTGCTATGTTAGCTTCTCCATAGAATGTTCACTACACAGCTTTCCCCAGAGCAAGTGATCTTTAGCAGACAGAGTCACCAAACAGAAGCCATCGTTTCTTTGTTTTGTTTGCTTCATTGTTGTTGTTGTTTTTCAATAATCTAGACCAGGCAGTACATAGCATCACTTCTGCTATGTGCTGTTGGTCACACGCACCAACCCTGGTGCAACGTGGAAGGAAATTGTACCACAGTATAAATATGAAGAGGGAGGGATCCCTGGAATCCATCTTAGAAACTTTCTTTCTACCACGTGGCGGATGTTGAAAAATTATCTGCACCGGGTCTCAAATATCCTAGGCATGTCACTGATCCCTATTATCTGGAATAACTGCTAATATTCATTAACTTGATACTCCTCCCATCTCACATTCCATTTGTCTTTTAGTCAGCAGTTCAGCTGATCAGTGTGCTTTTATAGAGTGAGGCAAATTTTCATTTCTAAAGGATGTGAGCTTTTGGTAGGCTTGCTGGCTTGTGATTGCTAAAATTTCTCATACCCTGGGCATGACACCATTAGAATGTGCCCCAGAGGAAGCACTGGGACTGGACAGATGTCTTCCTTCTCCATTACCTATAAGCAAACCTATTTCTTTCCACTAATTAAGATTACATTGTAACCCTCTTTATTGTTCATGCCATTAGCATATAAGGAGTAATCAGTGGCTTTGGGCTAGTCAGCATCCTAGTCCCTGGACCATCGTTGTGTGGCTGATGAAAGGATTCGTTTCTTGGGAATTAGGACTTACAAACCAGAAGGATGCAGAGTTGCTGGGAGAGAAAACAAATAATTCCCCATTAGACATAATTCATGAAGTGAGAGATCCCATTCACATTTACATCCCTTGTAAATTGGTACCGTTAACTCGGCTGCTCTTCCTCCTAGCACGTTTTCAAAAGTTGGTTAAAGAGAAAACTTCAGTGGGAGCCAGGGTAGTGAAGAGAGCTACTCTGGACAACAACCGAAAGCAAAACCAGAAAAATGAAACTTCTGAACTCTCCAAAAAATAGCTGCAAATGCACCCCTATGGCTCAAAAGAGAAACTGCTGATTGTATAGGTTATGAATATTTTTTCAGTTTAGATACACAAGGAAAAGATAAGTGTGTGTCCTGTGCTAAGAGAAAATTATCCTCATGGGTCAAAAATAAGTCAAGAATATTGGCCCTTTTTTCCATTACCATTCTTCTTAGGCTATTGAAGTCAAGTAAAGGTAATATTAAAGATTCTTTTTAAAATTTTTCTCTTTGGTTCTCCAACATATGATAAGCTACAGAGTGACTTTTCCTTCAATAAGTGAGAACAATTCTAGAAATAGGGTGAGAAAGTAAAAAAAAAAATCCTAACACTAGCCAACTTCCAGAATTAACTTTGAATAGATACGTTATCAGTATTTGTTGGTCTTGCCTTTATTATATCTTTTTCATATCAGTTCAGTGATTATATGTTTAAAAAAAATTGTATGCCCTTTTTTCTTTTCTTCAACCTGTTTTTTCCTGTTATATAATTGTTTCCTTGATGACCATACAACATATATTCTGAGTGAATAGCAATAGCTACAAAGCAATCAGGGTAAGGGCTTATAAAATATATTGATAAAATCGCATTTTTACTTGATTTCCTATTCTCCAATGAGGACTACATTTACTTTAAAGCTTCAACTAGTGATTAGAGCCAGTTACAAAAGATAAAGTCACTGAGGCACTGGTTAATCATTCTTAGAGAATATTGGCAGACAGAAAAAAACGCAAAAAAAAAAAACCAAAACAAAAAAATAAAAAAACACTTTTGCCTCAAACAGGGGACACACATCTGGAAAACAGAAACTAGCAGGAGTGTGCCCAGGAGTGATCATTTCTCAAAAGTACTCATTGACTAAATGAATTATTTATTTCACAGAGCCACCTAGTTCCTGAAAAGGAGAGTAGCCTCCCCTCGCCTGGAAATTTAAACATTCGGCAAATACGTTGACACGCAATGGCTGTCCTCACTCTGCACCGGCGTTTTCCACTGTCTCCAGGAACATACCCAAGGCCAGGGCTCAGCGCAGGCTGCACAGGAAGCCAGTCTAGGGTACAGGGGGAATGTTTACCAGATGACGGACATTCACAGGACCTGAGATACAGCAGCAGGATCTTTGAGAATGAATGTGAGATGGCTTTGGACTGTGGTGGGTGTAGAATATAGGATGGTTAAGGGACAATTTAATGAAATAATTCAGTGTTCAACCTTAAGTCAAGATTATGTGCAACATGGCCAAATAGTCTGCCAGTAAGAGGTTTTCTGTTGTCGTGTTTTGTTTTGTTTTGTTTTCAGCTTTACGTGAGAATGGGCCATCGTAAATGCTGTGGATGTGAGAAAATTGCTCTGATGAAACACTACGAACCAGGTCAAACGTCTCAGAGATGGGGGTTGTGAGACTGGGTTTCACATATGAGAAGGGGTGTTCTTCCCTCCCCTCCCTGTGTTCATTTAGGCAGCACAGGTTACACAGGCGAAGAGGACACCGTGTCCTTGAGAAGGTGATGACGGCAGCCTCTGACAGTGGCCACTGTTCCGTACTTACTCTTGGGACATTGTGTTCCCTAGAATCACTGCGGAGATCAGATTTCAGAATGTCAGAGCCAAAAGATAGCACTAAAAGTTTACTCAACTGTCTTTTAGTTTTCATTTTTATTTTGAAATAATTTCACACTGACAGAAGAATTGCAGAAGCAGCACAGAGGTCTTTTCAACCAATGGCACTGGGACAACTGGGTATCCACAGGCAAGACAAAGGAAGTGAAGCCCTGCTTCCCACCGCAGGTACAAGAATTAACTCCAAACAAATCACCTGTCTCAATGTTATGGCTGAAACTATAAAACACTTAAAAGAACGCATAGAAGTAAAGCTACATGACCTTGGATCAAGTAATGGTTTCTTAGATATGAACCAAAATCTCAAGTGAGAAAGAAAAATATAGATAAATAAGACAGTGTCAAAATTAGAAACGTCTGTGCTTCAAAGGACACCATCAAAAAAATGAAAAAAAAAACAACTCACAGAGGAGATAAAATATTTGCAAATCATACATCATACTTGCAAGTCATATAAGGGATTTATGCCTTGAATATACAAAGAATTCTTACAACTCAAAAATAAAAATATAAATAATTTAATATAAAAATGGGGAAATGATTTGAATAAGCATTGCTCTAAAAATGCAAATGTCCAATATACGCATGAAAAGATGCTCAATAGTATTAATCATTAGAGAAATGCAAGTCAAACCCTCAAAGAGAGACCGCACTTCATTCATGTCCACTAGGGTGGCTAAAATTAAAAAGGCAAAGAGTTACAACTCTTTGGGAGGATATGTAGAAATTGGTGGTGGAAATGTTAAATGGTTCAGTTATTATGGAAGCATTTGATAGATCTTCAAAGTATTAAACATCACGTTACCACACAGACTTGTAATTCTACTTCTAGTTATAGAACCAAGAGAAGGAAAATGGGTAAAGCTAGCACTACCCCTTCAAAAAATAAAAATATCCCAATGACCATCAGCTGATGCATTTAACAAATGTGATATATTCACACAATGGAGCATTACTCACCCATAGAAAGAAATGAAGTTTTGACATGTTACATTGATTAACCTTGAAAACATTATACTACGTGAAAGAACCCAGTCGTAAAAAGACACATGTGAATGTCAAGAACAGGCAAATCCATAAAGACAGAAAGTAAATTCATGGTTGGCAGGAGATACATATGAGGAGGGGAGGAAGGGTGACTTCTAATGGGTATGTTATCTCTTTTTAGGGTGATGAAAGTGTTCTGAAATTATGTAGTGGTGATGGCTGCACAATTCTGAATTGTACATTTTAAGAGAATGAATTTTATGATATGTGAATTACACCCTAATAAAGTTGATATTTAAAGAGAAACAACACAAAATCTAATAGAAAATTTGAAAAGCCCTATATCTATCAAAGAAATTTTTAGAAAATAGTACGGAGTTTATACATACTCTTCACTCAGCTTCTTCTAATATTCACAACTTACGTGACTTCAGTAAAAGTATCAAAGCCAGGAAATTAACATTGATGTAATGTTAGAAACGAAACTACAGAGCTTGTTCAAATTTCACCAGGTTTGCCACTGGTGTCCTTTTCTCTTCCAGCACTCAATCCAGTCAGGCGGAACTATGCCTGGAACCAGAGTATTCCCTGTGGTATCAATTCAGTCTATGAAAATATTTTTATTTCCGAGATTAAGAATTAAGCCCTGGCTGGTGTGGCTCAGTGGATTGAGTTCTGGCCTGCAAACCAAAGGGTTGGTGGTTGGATTCCCAGTAAGGGCACATGCCTGTAGGGGGCACTTGAGAGGCAACCATACATTGATGTTTCTCTCCCTCTCTTCCTCCCTTCTCCTCTCTAAAAAATAAATAAATAAAATCTTTTAAAAAATTGTAAGATTCTTTGAGACAGACAGGAATAGAGGGAGGACAAGAAAAACCCTCTAGATAGCAGAGCAGATGCTAAGTGAAGTAAGTCACACAGAGAAAGACAAATACTGGATAATCTCAGTTACAGGTAGAATCAAGAGAAGAAAAAAAAAAAAAAACCTCAAGAGAACAGATTGGCAGATTGGCAGTTCCCAAAGGCAAGGGTGGGGGATGGGCAAAATGGGTAAAGGTCATCAAAAGGCACAGATTCCCAGTTATAAGATAAATAAATCCTGGGAAGACTGTGGTCTGTGGAAAGCATAGTCATATTATACACATGATGGTAGTTAACAATTCTGTTCTGTGTCGAGTCATGCTCTCTGCATGACAGTGTTTTGGTCAAGAGACCACACATACAGCAGTGGTCCCATAACATAGTAACGGAGCTGAAAAACTCCTATCGCCATGGCAATGTTGTAGCTCGATGCATTCTCACGTGTTTGCGGTGATGCTGGTATAAAGCAACCTACTGCACTGCCCATCCTATAGAAATACGGCACGTACAATTAGGTACAGTACATACTACGTGATAGTGATAATACATGACTATGTTACTGGTTTATATATTTACCGTACTTTTTGTTCTTACTCGAGCACGTGCTCTATTATAAAAAAATGTCTACTGTAGAACAGTATGTTGTGTTATGTGAGCAGCAGCCTCATACATCTCCCGTTTAACACATCTCTTAGCGGCATTATGTTCCCCTGTGCTTGACTTAATCTGCTGTTGTATACACTTAGTGAAGCCTAATTTACAGCGTTCACAAAATCTATAGTTGTGTATTGTAATATTCTAGGCCTCCACATTCACTCACCACTGACTCACCCGGAGCAACTTCAGTCCTGCAAGGTCCATTCCTGTTGAATGCCCTATACCAGTGTACTGTTTTTTATATTTTATACTGTGCTTGTACTGAAGCTTTTCTATGTTTAGATACATAGATACTTACCATTGTGTTGCAGTTGTCTACAGTATTCAGTAGAGCACCATGCTGTGCAGGTTTATGGGCTGGAGCAACAGGCTACCCCTATAGTCTAGGTGTAGCAGGCGACACCACATGGGCTTGTGTAAGTGCACTCTGCAATGTTCACAAAACACACCAAGTCAGCTAGCAGCGCCTTTCTCAGAATGTATTCCTGATGCATAACTGTATTTGAACGTTACTAAGAAAGTAGATCTTAACAGTTCTCATCATACACACAAAAAAATTGTAACTCTGTGATGATAGATATTAACTAAACTTAATATGACATTTATTTTGCAATATGTACATATGCCAAGTTGTTGCGTTTTATACATAAAACCAGTACAATGGTATATATGTCAATTATATCTCCATTAAAAAATATCTGTGGTTGCCAAGGACTTGGGCGGGGGAGGCTGAGGAGGTGAATAATTGGAACACAGAGAAGTTCTGACGAAATGAAACTACACTGCCTGGAACAATAAGAGTGGATCCATGGCATGTAACATCTGCCAAGAACCGTAGGAGGCACAACAGGAAAAATGAGCCACAAAGGAAACAATGACTTTGGATGGTCATGATGTGTCAATGGTAGTGCACTGACTGTTGTACATGCACCACCATGTAAAGGGATGTCGGTGGTGTGGAGACAGTGGGAGGGGGGAGTGATGGAGCATGGAGGAACTCTCTGTACTTTTTGCTCCATTTTGCTGTAAAACTACTAAAACTTCCCTAAAAATTAAAAATTAATTATTTCAAACTACACTAGAAGACATTAACAGCAGATTAAACATTGTAGAAGAAACATTGAACAATTAAACATTAAAGACACAGTAATGTAAAGCATCCAAAATGACACACTGATAGAAAAGACTGACAAAATATGAACAGAGCTTCAATGAGCTATAAACTATCTTGACTTATTCTATGTCCACTATATCTTGCTAATCAAGATATAATGCAACAATTTTTTTGAAAGACACAATCTGCCAAAAGTCACACAAGAAAACATAGGTTATCTGAATAGGCCTATGGAATCAATAATTTTAACCTCTCAAAACAGAAAGCATAAGGCCCTGCTGGGTTTACAGGTGAATTCTATCAAAACATTTAGGGAAGAAATTATACCAATTCTTCACAATCTTTTTCAGAGACTAGAAGCAAAGGGAATGCTTCCTAATTCATTCTATATTGCAAGCATTGCCCTAATACCAAAGCAAAACAAAGACAGTATGAGAAAAGAAAACTATAAGCAATATCTCACATGAACAAAAATGTAAAAATATCCAGCAAAATAAAATTATACACCAAAAACAAGTGAAATTTATCCCAGGTATGCAATGCTTGGTTCAACATTCAAAAATCAACTAAATGTGATCTGCCACATGAACAAACTGAAAAAGAAAAATCACATGTTTATATCAATAGAGTCAGGAAAAGCATTTGATACATCATTGAATAATAAATAAACAAGATAAAGGAAAAGAAAAGAAATACCCTGGAAATGTGGCAGAGGACACAGATGTTGTGAGAGTGAATCTCAGTCCACAAAACTGGCCATGGAAGATTTATCATCTTCTGGAATCAGCCCAACTCTGTTTAGGAGTCTTCATCTTACCAGTCTGTCAAAAACCTCTATATCAACCATAACTCTCACCCAGCTTCCTCACCCCATTCCAAAGATATCCATCATCTTTATGTGGCCAAGTGCACAAGGTCCCACTGGCTCATCCGTGTGGTACCCTACTTCATGTCAGCCACTCCAATGCATCTGTATCTATCATCCTTAGCACTAGAATTTTAGGTAAGGTTGGGGCCAATATGTCTAGGGAGCACCTCCCCTAAGTATAACAGCGCAGCCTTATCAAATCTTGACACCTTACGTAGATGCTTTGAGAGAAAAAGGAACAAGTCCCCACGGCCTGCAGCTTTCACAGAGGAAAACAATACTTTCCAATGCTATCCTAAAGTTACTTTTATGTTGATCTCTTCAATAAGTTTAGTTTTTGCAAAAGATAAGCTCTTTTAGCCTTGAAAAAAGGCCGAAGGCAAAAAATATGCAAAGGCTCTAGCTTCTTCCTAGGAAAGGGGAAATGAAGCAGAAGAAATACAAATCATTGGAATAAACATAAAATTTATCCTATCTTGCAGAAAAACAGACAATTCAAACAGAGGTAAATGCTGACCAGGGAATCATCAAGTGTTATAGAAGAGATATGTCTAACCCAGATTTGGGACGGTCAGGGAAATTCCACGAACTAATGTCGAAGCTGAAACCTGAAAGATGAATTAAGAGTTACCAGGGAAAGCAGAACAGGATGGGAAGCTAATGCGTGTCATCTCTGAGCAAAGAAGAAGGCGGGCTTCAAACACTGGCATGAATTCAGTGAGTGCACAGATCAGAAAATGAATAAGGTGGTAAGTGATGTGCTTAAGAGGTTGGATTGATGGAGGAGCTTGTCAGCCATAGTAAGGAACCTGATTTTTACTCGGTGAGCAAGAGAAAGTCATTAAAATATTTCTTTATTTTAATCCTCACCTGAGGACATTCTTCAAGGGGAAGGAAGGAAGAGAAAGAGGGAGAGAAACATCGACTGGTTGCCTTTTGCATGCACACTGATTGAGTTTTGAACCCATAATGCAAGCATGTGCCCTAACCAGGAATCGAACCTGTGACCCTCCGACCAACTGAGCAACACTGGCCAGGGCTCATTAAAATGTTTAAGCCTAGGAAAGACCAAATCAAAATACAGAATCTTCTCAGTTTAGAAGATCATGTCAGTTTCAAAGCAGACACTAGGGTACAGGGTAGCCCTGATAATGAACAAACAGAGAAGAGGAAGAATTCTTACAGTAATCCTCAGATGAAATGATACTAGTGTGACCTTGAGAAGTAGCAGAGGAAATGGAGAGCAGTAGGCATATTTCAAAGATATGAGATTGTATAATTTACTAGATATGACAATGTTATATTTCATGGAATTTAAAACTTCATTGATTTAAAATTCTCATTTTACACAGCACTAGAAGGGAACAACCTGCTAATTAATAAAACATGATTGATTGCTAGAAGCACCACAATCTCGAGGATGTAAAATGTGGGGGGAAATGGACTTTGCAGACTGGATGGAGGAAGAGAAGAAGGAGTGAAAGACATGACTAGACAATGAATTAGAAGTGAATGAGAGGGCAGCTGAGACAGAACGTGAAGGCTGGAGGAGAGAGGCATGAAGAAATGGTGATCCCAACCTTGAGTCCGCTGCATTGAAGTATCTGTGTGATACCCAGATGGACACGCCTGGTAGTCAGTGAGCACAGAGAGGTGACCATGTGAGGACCCAGCAAGAAGGCAGCCATTTGTAAGCCAAGCAGAGAGGCCTCAGGAGAAGTCAACTCAGCCAACATTTTGATCTTGGACTTCCAGCCTCCGGAACTGTTAGAAAATAAATCTCTGTTGTTTAAAGCACCGAGCTGGAGGGAGGGTGGGAAGGAGTCAGTGTAGGACGCAGGGAAGAAAGCAGGAAAATTAATGCCGCTAAATTTCTGTCCATAGATCACAGTAATGGTCAAATTTTACTAGCTCCTGCCCCTTAAGTTAGAATTTAATATTTAATTAAAACTGAGTTTCAAATGTTCCTTTATGAGTTTCACTTAAATAGCTTTTATTACTATTTTAAAATCTGGTTTTTAATCCAAGGAAATTCTAACTAGAATTATCCTAATTAGAATATAAAATATTCAGCTTATTACCTGGAATACTTAGTTTAGATATTGCCAGGCATAACTTTTGGCCAAAAACTTAGACGGCTTTCCATAGTATTGAAATATTTTTTATTTTATTTATATGAGTTTTTCTTACCCTGACATTCCTAAAACAATACTGTCCTGGAGTTGGGTGGACAACTAACTAGTTATGAATTTTAGTGTTTTGTTTTTACTGGCTCAGCACTTCTGGTTGGCATAGCCGATGGACTCACAACAGTTTCTGCCTTCCTTGTTCAAGCTTTAAGTCAACAAATCCCCAAAAGCACACCAAACAAGTTGAGAAAGTCTATTTGGAATCATTAGAATTCATACTACATTTAGAGGCATTCGCTTTGTATATGGCATACTCACAATAATTATGCTATTAGCACATCGGTTTTAAATGCATATATCGTTTGAGTAGTCAGGTTACACAAAATTCCTCTTGAAAGGGTACTTTGCGTACAGCACAAACACGAGGCATTTACACTTGAGTATCTCTGAAATCTAAAATATATGCCATCTTCACTCCAAAGTTCCATATTATGTAGTCACATGATGGAATTCTATTTTTAACTGTTTGCTACAAGTGTTGATGCTAATCCTTGACTCGAGAACAGCAACCGTATTAGAAAGACATCTGTGAATATAAAGTAGACAGTGGTTTTGTTGCCTACCAAGAGACGTACAGAAAAAATACTAAAGCCCCTTTTTACCTTAACCTGCACTGTTGGAAACTTGAACAAAAAATATTAGTTTTACAAGTTCTGTAGTTTGAACTTTCATTTCTGCCTTAGTCTGTGAACCAAATACACTGAAAGAGAATGATACCAAACTTTCAGGATAGGTCCTATTTTTCTTGTTTTTGGAGTTTGGGGATAATGCAAAGAGTTCTTGGGTAATAAAAAGCTTGAAATTCAAGTTCATTGGCTCAAACCCTATCAGGTCAAGGGTGTTAGAAGGATATTAGAAGCCCCTCGCCTCTGGAGAAAAGACCAGGTACTGTTCTCTGTAATGTTTCACTGCAAATGCTTCTGAGCAGGTGGAAAAGTCAGTTGAAAAGAGACCTGTGAAGATAAATGGTTCTTGCTTCACTCTCACCTCCTTAGATCCTTTTTACTTTGGTGTGAGCAGGAGAAGATGCAGATGGGGGAACACCTGAAGCCAAGGTAGGGCAATATGTCCTGAAAACAACAAGGACACCAGTTTGGTTCTTCAGAGAATTGTGAGCATTAAGGTGGTGTAGTGCTCCAGCTTCCCTAGGAAAGCAGAGCCTAAGGCAAAGGTTTGTTTGGAGGGTGATTTCAGGGAGCACTCATAAAGGCTGGGGTGAGCAGAGACAGATTTCTGCAAGTTGCCCACAACTACTGGGGACTAACGATCAGTCCTAAGAACTCTTCTGAGGAGGTTTGTGAAGCATATCTAATAAGGAAAATGAAGGGGACAAGCATTTGTCCCTCAGCTTTCACGGCCCCATGGTCAAGAGTAGCCTCTGGGGCATTGGCTCCCTGCTCTTCTGGTTTGTATGCACTTGAGTGCTGTGTTGGCTTCTATGCGCGTTCTGAGCAGTGGCATCAAAGAGGCCCCAGGATGGTGTCATGCTGTCGTTGCAGGAACCAGTGTGATGCTGGCCACCAAGACAGTGCTGGGTGTGAGGGAGGGGCTGAGAGGATTTGATACACTGAACAGCAGTGCACCCCTTTCACTTCTTAGATCCACTCATACCCACTAGTAAGCCCAACCCCTAGGGTGCTGGCCAGCCACAGTACCTGAAAGGACTTGAGATTATTGATGACAGACCCTCTCGCCCAGCTGATCTCACAGCAAATAGCTGATATTCATCAGGTCCCTCCTCCATCAACTACTCTCTGTTTTCCTCACAGTAAGCCAGTTCAGCTGGTCTAGGACTCTTGACTGTTCCCTTAATCCAGACCCTTATATTCTAGTATTTTATGTCTGTGATGATTAATGTGTCAACTTGACTGAGTCATGGACTGCCTAGATATTTATCAAATGTAATGCTGGATGTTTCTGTAAGGGCGTTTTTTGATGTGTTTAACATTTAAATTGGTAGACTGAGTAAAGCAGATTGCCCTCCCTAATGTGGGTGGGCCTCATCCAATCAGTTGAAGATCTCAATAGAACAAAAAGCTGAACTTCCCCTGAATATAACAGAATTTCTCCTGCCTAACTATCTTTCATTCTAGGACACTGATATTTTTCCTGTCTTTGGAAAGGTCTTCCTGGGTCTCCAGCCTGCTATGCCTTCTGACTAAACTACGTCATTGGGTCTCCTGAGCCCGCAGCTTGTCAACTGCAGATCTTAGGGTCTGTCCTTTGGAGAACTCTGAATGATTCAGCATCCATAGTTGACTTGCCCTTGTGAGTCACGGCTGCTGAATTGCTCAGTCACAGTGACCTCCAGACACAGAGCATGCCTTCTCGTCACCCGCCCTGTATTCCTTACGCCTCTTCTTTTTCTTTATGCCAACGTCTAACTATGTAATAAATGATTTCCTTCTTCAACATTCTCAAGAAGGTGTTTAGCTTCTGCCTGGAAAGTAGCAGAGAAAAGCACCTCACTATCTTGTAAGATAACTAACCTATCCCCCAAAAGCTCTATTAGAAATAGCCTCCTTACACTATTCCAAAATCTGTTTCTTGTAACTTTGACCTATTACTACCTTGACCTGTCAGGAGCAACATGAAATAAGTCTAATCCTTCTCATAATAACAACTTGGAAAAAAAAGTTGAATATAGAAATGGTGCCTTTCCTTCTAGCTAAAGATACCTCAGGTTTCCTCATAAAATATTATGGCTCCCAGTTTTCTCATCTCTTCATTTGCTCTCTTTTGACACAGGTCAGGTGTCTGTGGGCCTTTTAAACTATGTTTCCTTGCCCTGAAGTGAGCACAGGACTCAGCCATAGTCTGACCAGCGCAAAATGAATAGGGACTGTTCTTTTTTTAAGATTTTATTTATTTATTTATAGAGAGAGGGGAAGGGAGGGAGAAAGAGAGGGAGAGAAACATCACAGTGCGGTTGCCTCTCTAGTGTCCCCTTCTGGGGACCTGGCCCACTACCCAGGCATGTGCCCTGACCAGGAATCAAACCGGTGACCCTTTGGTTAGCAGGCCAGCACTCAATCCACTGAGCCACACCAGCTAGGACATAAAAGGGACTATTCTCATGTCTAGAGAATTCTGTACCACTTTGATCAGCCATGAGACACAGCTATTTGCATCTTTACCCTCTGATAATGCCATTTCCTGCATATAAACATCCTCAGTCTCGCTGTGTGTCCACCACACACACACATTCATCTAGGAGTGTTTCAAACCTCACAGTCACATGAAGTAATGGCAAACCCTCGCGATCTGTCTGAGGTGTCTTCTCCCAAACCCCTAGCCTTGGTTCGAGGAGGCAGAATATCAATTGACGCGGATTGGAAAATGTGCAGTGTATTTTAATCATCCCCCACATAGCTACACAAAGCTGCATCTGCAAATACGAAAAATCTGGCTTTGGTCCCACTGGCTGAAGATGGTTACTCGGAGGCTTTTCAAGATTTCCTTCCACCCGATAATGCCTAGTAAATGAAGAAACACTGGAACAACCCTATCTCCCTCAGTCCCTGTATTACAGGCAAACTCTGTAGGTCAGGCAAACCCCTTCTCAGAAAGGTTATGAAAATGCCATGTTACCAATCCCTTTCCACCTCGATTTGATGGAACTGAACTGTCTAATTTTGCTTACAAGGATCAGTAAGGGTTCTGTTCACTGCATGATGATGGAGTTTCAGTCGGGCCACAGCCAATCAAATAAGTTACAAATAAAGTCATAATACCTTCCTGCTTTGAGAAACAGATCTACCTAGTCCAGGGCAATGCTCTCTGTATACCTGCCCCAAAGTGAGAAGTACTGATGTGATCAGATATTTGGGAAAGGAAAAGAAAACATGCCAACTTGTTTTAACTCCTATTTTGAAAGAGTTTCAGAACTACAGAAAAATTGCAGAGAGAATGCAGACAGTTCACATAAACTCCACACCCAGAGTGCACCAACAGTAATGGTCCATTTATCACAATCAATAAACCAATGTTAATGCATTATCATTCATTAAAGTCCATACTATATTCAGATTTCACTAGGGTTTTTTTCCTAATTTTCTTTTTCTGTTTCAGAATTTCATTCAGGATATCATGTTGCATTTAGCCATCACCCCTTGTTAGACTAGACTAATGCTGGCAGTGATAGTTTCTCAGACTTCTGCTTTTTTATGGCCTTGGAGTTTTGAGTAATATTGATTAGGTATTTTATAGAATATCCCTCAAGTGAGATTTATGTGATTTTTTTTTCTCATTATTCGACTGGGCTTGTGAATTTTGGGGAGGAAGAATACAAGGATAAAGTGCTATTCCCCATTACATTATAGCAAGAGCACATACTTTCCACATAAGTTACCACTGTTGACGTTGACCTTGATCACCAGGTTGAGGAGTCAAATTCATCGCTATTTTGAAAGAACTGAAATTAGGCCTAGCTCTTCTTTAAACAATGCCTTAAAACATTGAAGGAGTGGGGAGCTACACTTCTCCAATTTGAGGGTAGAGCATCTGCGTAAATTATTTGTAATTCTTCTGTTTATGGGCTGTCTGTTCTCCCCCATTTACTGATTTATTCAATCATTAATTCATATCAGCATGGATTACGTATATTTAGTGTAACATTTTATGTAACAATCATGTAACATTTTATGTCTGGTGTGATTCATTGTGTGTTACATGTAGCTTTAGTTCACTCATTTTTAATGCATGTAACTACGGTATAAACATGCAATAATTTATATATCCATACGACTATTGATATACGGTAGTATCATTTTGAATAACAAATGCAGGAGCAGCATATCTATGACTGATCACCTGATTTCTTGGTATCCTGAAACTTCGAATTCATTGATATTTTTAAAAGTACCAAAATTAGGACACCTCTGATTTAAGCTCTTACAACATATAAACACCAGGAAGACTTCTGATTATAATTTGGCCTCTCTGCCTGAATTATCTGCCTACAGAGAGAAAATTATAAAATTGATTACAAGTATTCCAGTTTTTGTGACAATTGGACTTAATGTGAGTGAAATAAATTGGCAGTATGTTTTCATACATCTGTCTCAGGGGATTGGCTAATAATTCCATCTCAAAGAATCTTCTTTGGCATGTTGATAAAATCGGGTAATAAATTCCAACTCATGAGGTTGCTTGAGAGGCAAGCAGACAGGCTTCCATGGATAGGCATTTCCTGCTCTCCCTTAACTGTGAACATAGTCAAGCAAGAGCCTAATTTCCCACTTGAACTTGTATATCTCATTCCTATGATCCCAACTATGGGAAAATTGAATAAGGCAATTCAACAAAAATTCTGCCAGAAGTTTATTAATGTGTCTTATTTATAAGGATTTTTCTAACATTCTTTTAACTAACCTGTACTTTCCATAATTTACTCATTCTTTTACCTGTCCTAATTTTGTTAATTGTCTGTGACAGAGTTTTGTTTTGTTTTCTTTTTAGGAGCACAAAATTTGAAATATAGCATTAAGAAAACTGCCTTAAGAATTTTGAAGAAAAAATAGACAGTAACTGAATGTCTAAAAGTACCCAATGTATTCAAAATACCTCCAGGGGGTTGCATTTAATTCAGAGAAGAGTAGGTCAAACCTTCTAAAATCAATTTCTAATCAAATAGCTACTCTCTTTGCCTATAATATTTATTTTATAACTCTTTTATTAATGTCATTCTGCATTTCTCCCCCAAACAAAATTATATGACTTTTATGTTAATCACCGTTACACTTTTCATTTCTTGTCTGGATTTGTGTTAGGACAAAAGTAAAAACAACTCACCTTTAAAATAAATTATATGGGAGGCTTTCATTTTAACCTTCCCTAAATGCATTTTGATTGTTTTTATAACAAATTCTGAGAAATGAATTACTGGAAATCTATTTTTTTAATTCCCCTTTCTCATATTAGGCTCTTCAAATGCATGGATTTCACAGATGTAAAGAAAGTTTATGAACCTTATCAGAAAATTTCAGTATACTTCAAGCGTTTAGTCAGTTTCTGGGATAATTTTGCAGTCTTGTTAGAAAGCATCCAAGTTGGAATGAAAGCTGAGAAACGAATGACTTGATTTCGCTTGGCTGTCATTCACCATATATCGCCATCTGCTGGGAAGATTGAGCACTGCAATTACGTACCAGACCACAAGCAAATAGTTTTTGTAGTTTGAAGGGAGTGGCGGGAGAAGCAAGAATTAAAATTAATTTGAAAATACCAAATTTATTAAACAAACTACATAATTTGCTACTTTATGTTAAAGTATTAATTATTATCTTTCAATAGTTATATCTGGTGGTCATTTATAAAGAAAAACAAAAATGAAAGATAATTATACTTTCCATGAAAGTAGATACCATTTACTGTCTGTACTGTGTCTATTTTTCAGTCACCAGAAGGGGCGCCTAAGCATTGTTTCCAGGAAAGTAGTAAATAGTATTCAAAAGTGTTGAATGAGTGAATGAATGGTAGTCACTTTATCCAAGAAGTAGACATACTTCCTATGGCAGAAAATGATATCTATAAAGTGCAATTTGAATAAAAAGCATTAGCTAATTAAAAACACTCTTAACTTCTGCCATAGGGCTACATAGACTAAGAGCAAATCCATATAAAATAATATTGCCAGAAATGCAATGGGATTGATAAAAATCTTAACACTATAAAATATCTTGAAATGATTAATATTTATGAAATAAAAATGATACACATTTGTGAAATTATGTACTTAAAGTATCAATTTGTATTATGTTCATGCCCAAAGAACTTTAGACAGACCCACAATATTATTAATGGCTTGCTTATAAGTTTACTACTTTGAGTGCTGTAGACTAGGGTATAAATAAGCTATCTGACATGTATGAGTTTGGAATATTTTTTAAATTTGTAATGCAAGTTCACGCCCGGCTGGTGTAGCTCAGCGGATTGAGCGTGGGCTGGGAACCAGAGGGTCCCGGTTCGATTCCCAGTCGGGGCACATGCCTGGGTTGCAGGCCAGGTCCTCGGTGGGGGCCATGTGAGAGGCAACCATACATTGCTCTTTCTCCCTCCCTTCTCCTCTCTCTGAAAATAAATAAATAAAATCTTTAAAAAAATTTTTTTTAATGCAAGTTCTTTGATTAAGAACAAAGTCAATAATTCTCCAAGTTCCACAGTCTTCGTAACCCTGGCTTCTGACATAGGTCTTTACACAGAGGAGACACTCAAGTATGTATTGAGTTATTTGAATTTAACTTAGGTACTGTATGTAAATATTCAATGCAAGTAATATGTGCAAAACTATTTATATGCCTTTTCCATCAATAAAATATACAACCTTACTGAGAACAGAAAGTATGCATTTGTTTGCTTTATATAGCCAACAGTCTATAAATGGTAAAAAATAAATGCTTATAATTCACACTTAATCAAGGGAGATTATAAAATACTTTGAGAAGTAAATACAGACTGCCCTTAAGGTAGGGCAAGGTAAAGTGATGAGCTCACTTTTGGTTCTTGGATACCATTATTATATTTTTTAAGAAATTTATCACTTTACATATTGGTGAGATATAATAAAGCTTAAAACTTAGTTTGGTCAAAGTCATGTAACCAGGAAAAGTTAAGACTCAGATCCAAGTTACCTATAGCCCCCTCCCCTCCATCCCATCCCATCGCCCCCCCCCAACACTGCTCATCCTATCACACTCAGTACCAACGGTTCAGAGTTTAGCATGCACCAAGTTCCACAAGTTCTACTGTCCAGCCAAATAAGTGTCTTTTAATATTTATAGCCTTACTCTTGAGAAAGCAAGGACATGCTAGAAATAGCTAGTAAGCATTAGGGTAGTTTTACATATAGGCATATTTTATAGCAATAAGGCACAATGAACTTTCCTCCGTATTCTAGAAATAAAGAACCCAATCTCCTTTTATGCAAGACATTTACAGGCCTCTAGGAAAAGAGGGCATGCGTTTCAAGAGGGTCAGTCATTTACCTTCGTGCTTGAACATGGAAGAAAAATAGTGCTTTGTTGAAACACAACGAAAACCGAACCTATATTGTGACAGATCTGCACTTATAATGTCTTAGTTATCTAGAAGATCCAGGCCAAATGCTGTCTAACTAGGCCATCGGGCCTAAATTTACCTCGCCCTGTCCAGCTCAGGTTTTGAAATGCTATGATACAGTTACATGTTTGTTAGTAATTTTCACTAGCTCTTCTTTTCTGCTGATATGCTCGTGGGGAGCTCCAGGTCTCTAGGCAAAAGCAAGGGACTGTCATTTCCCATCCCCAGCCACCCACACTTGCAGAAGCATAATAGAATTCTGTGCCTCCTGAAGGCCCTCAGCAGATATTGCAGGAAGAAACAGGATACAAATATTTCAAAAGTGAGCTTCAGTGACATAGACAAGTCCTATGAATGTAGAAGCGAACTGAGAAAACTGGACAATTTTGAAATCAAATAATAAAATGTATCAAGGAGCAGTGGGTGGAGAGAAATCAAATTTTTAGGAAAAGGACACTCCTGGAACTTTAGTTACCTAAATGTCCCCTTAACTCCAGAAGACACACAAAACTTAAAACTGAACCTTTACACTTGATAGGTTTCTTTTTGTATCTTCACAGAAGTTTGCTCATTCCTGTATTACTGTGGTTGTGAAGTGCTAAATTGTAACTATTGTCACTGATGGGGACCCCCAAAAACCTTGAATTATCTTCTGGGGGGTGAGGTCCCTTGTAGTACAGTCTTCTCCTACTAGGTTTGTGGTCCAGGAACTCATCTGTATCAGTGCCCCAGCTGGTGTTGTTGTGAGGGGCTGTTTTCAGCTTCAGTGAATTGTTTTTGAAGACTCAGCACATTCGCCCATCTCATGATGGGTGATTAACCAGTGCACCTGCCCACACCACGCTAAGTGTTCGGCAGTTCATGACCCAAAACAGGGTGACCCCCATGCCCCACCCTCCCTATTCACCGGACATACCACCCAGGTGACTTCTTTTTGTTTGCTTGTTTCCCCAATGAAAAAAGTCTTCAAAAGGAAGTGTTTTGCTGATGTGAAAGAGTGAGACAAAAAATAGCAGAAGCACTGAAAGTCATCGAAATCAACAAGTTCAAAAACCGTGTTGAGCAGTGGAAAACGTCTCAATAGGTGTATTGAATCAAATGGAGAGTACTTGGAAGGTGACTGAAGTTTAAACACATAAGAATAAATACACAACTTTTTATAGATAAATTCAGAGGTTTTTGGGTCCTCACTGGTATGATTAATGATTTACAAGCAGCATCACAGCATTAACCAAAGAGGGTGGGGATAGCTTTTAGCTTGAACCCCAAGGAAAACCTGATCTTCTCATTCAAAAGGAGCTAAATAGAACCTCTTTGGAGATTAAAAAAAATGAAAAAAAGCAAAGGCAGCTAGAATGAGCAGTGAACTATCAGAGTGTATCTGACAAGGGATAGAAACAGGATTGAGTACTCAGATAGAAAAAGGGCTGCAGACCCAAACACACAATCTAAAAGCCATTCTTAAGGGTGCAAGTGGAGCCGGCAGCAAGCTTTTGCCGAGCGCTACTGGAGGGAAACAAGTTGGTTGGAACTCAGAACTCATTTCTCACCGCATCTGCCAGTGGTGCTTATTTTCCTGGAGAAGACCACTCCCCAAAGCCGACTGCCTTATTCCTGGTATGATGAGCTGAAGTAGCATTTAAATAGTGTTGCTCAGGCAAAACGCTGTGCAAACTCCAACTTGAGGCGCATCTCCTGCTGTGACATTATTTTCCTCTGTGTGTCTTTTTAAATTGGGGATTATCTCAGATGAAGGATTGCCTGCCCTGGTTTATCTGATTTGTCTTAGAACACACTGCTTCTCTGACACACTCATTAACAGCTGGCTTTTAATAATATCCCACAAGAGTCCTATGCTTCAGTTACCTTTATCCTAACCACCCTACTAAGAAATAGTTAGACATTCACAAATGCTTGGGGTCAAGTTCAATACTGGCATTTCATCATAGCCAAACTTTTTTTTTCCCCCTTGACTGGGACAGACTGGAGTATCACGTTTGTGAAACGAACCTCAGTGATATGTTCTGTCCTTTGGAAGTGATCCTGTCTCTGAGATCTCTCTGATATACATGCTGAGGCCAAGTCTGTTTCACTTCTGATCTGCTAACGCTGGCGAGAGCCATAGTGAGCTGCCCTCTATTATAGCAGAGACCTATGGTGAGTTCATTCTGCGTGGCTGGTGACCAATCAGCCTTTCCATTCAATCGATACCTGAGACCTTCCTGTCTGCTAAATACCATGCTGCGGCATGAGCAAAGATGACGTGAGGCCACGCGTGCTCCACGTACAAAGAATGTAGAATGTAAGTTTTACAATTCAAAATTTAGAAACACATGAATGAGAGGAAGGAGAAAGTTTCATTCTGCCTGAGGGAGACAACTAATGCTTTACGGGGAGTTTGACTCTTATTCTGGGTCCTAAAAGATGTAAGAGATTTTTTTAAAGCTAATTCTGGCATTTAAGCTAATTAGATAGAGTAAGGTGAGGGAAAAAATGGTGTAACAGGCTTGCAGTATATCAGTTAGAATCAGACTGTGCTGTGATTGACAGGCATTGACAACAGTAGCTGAAATGAGTGTGCAGAGGCAGGCAGTCCACATCGTCTGGTAAATAGATTCTGCCCCCCAAAGTCCCCAGGGCCTTTGGCTTTCTCTGCTTGGCTGCTTTGCTTTCCAGGGATGCCATTACCAAGGTCCAAACAAGATGGAAGTTTCAGACCCAACAATGTGTTCTCACCCCAGCCAGGACAAAGGACAAACAAGTTCAATAGGGGCCTCTCACTTTTTTGAACTCTCTTTCAGTGACCTCATCTCTCCTTCTTTCCCAGACACCATACTCACTCACATTCTGATGGTCACATTCAAGGGCATGTCATTGTAAATACCTGCATCCCCTCCGTTATCTCCACTGCTTACCTTGCCCATATACTTCTTTTAATATATCCCCAGTACTTTCAGTTTTCTAATCTTACCAACCACATTTAACTTACTTGGGTTTCCAGTAGACTCCTTACTTGGCTCAAAATTCACTGTCAAACATCCAAATCATCCCTTGCATACACCCCTAACTTGCCTCTCTGAATTTGTCATGCTCTCTGAGCAAAACCGCAGTCCTGGTTAAATTCCACTTGCTGCTGTCTCTGTCTTTCTCTCTGCACCTTTATAGCAGAATGTAGTTGGAGAAAATCAACTACACCAGTTATTCTCACTTTTAATAAATGACAAACTGTAAGCAGGCCCTTGCAAAGCCCAGCAGTTCCCTGTAGCTCCCTAGCCCATTTGTTCTCCCAACCTCCTAGACCCCAGGTTACCCATTGCCCTGTATCCTCAAACCTCCAGCCCTTCCTCTTCCATCCGCTGTCTCAGCAGATGGCCTGACCCCCAACACGCTGTCTCACCTGTCTGCCTCAGCACTCCCCTGCTCTGCTTTGCTGCCCATTCCATCTCCTGTCCACAGCTGTGCCTTCTTGATGATGAGACCCCATCGCTCTCTTCCCGGTGAACACCTGCTCTCTCTTCTGAGTTTCTTTCCACCCTGGTTCATTCCCCAAAGTACTCTCTTGATCCCAATGTCCCATGAACTACTGGCCCCATCTCTTTGCTGCTTTTTATATAAAAACCTCACCTCCCTACTGTTCCTTGGATATAGTAGGCAGATTCTCTAGTGATATCAGCTCTTTGCTTTGTCTGGAATTCTCTTCCTCTGGGTACCTTCCTGCCTAACTCCCTCTTCTCCTCCACAGCCTGGTTTATTCACCCTTTCAACGAGGCATATTCACACTTCCCTATTTCAAATTATTGTAACTCCATCCTACTTCTGCCTCCTTATTTCCCTGTTCTGCTCAAACTTTTTTTCAATAGAATTTATCATCTCAGATACATTAGAATTTACTAACTTGTGATTATGCTTTTCTGCCTATCTCCCCCAATTAAAATGTAAGTTTGTGAAGGATAAAGTTTCTTTTTTCTAAATCCCATGTGCCTGAAACATATATGAAACTCAATAAATATTTGTTAAAAATGGTAAGTTTTCTTTCAATTTTCAAAGTCTTATATTCAGATAAAATAATATGGTTATAAGGCAAGACTCCTCATTTCACGTGGAAGAAGCCTAACTCCAACCAACTCAAGAATGGTTGGTTGGTTGGTTGGTTGGTTGGTTGGTTGGTTGAATTGTTTGACTTTGGTCTGGTTTGCTTTGGTTTGGTTCTGTTCATGTAACAAGATGGTCCAGATTTGCATTAGCTTTAGTCTCTGTGGAATTCAGGTCCTCAAAGAAGACCAACAAGGTTATACTTCTATCTCTTTACTCCCTTCCCTGTTTGCTTCATTCTCTGGGAAGATCTCCCCCTTAGAGAAGTGGTCTCAAAAAGCTTTAGGTTTACATGATCTTTGGATACAAAAATCACAATGACAACCTCAAAAGTCCCAGGTAGGACATGGTATGGGTCAACTGCTGAGCCAGTCACACCTGGCAGTGATGTGCGAGGCCAGGCTAGATCCCAGGCCATGCCCTAAGGGCCAGGTGGCCATTAGGCACAATCAGAGTGAACACTTCAGGGTCATGGGAATTGCATAGGCTGTATCTAGACAGAGGGAGAGGTCACCTCCCTAAAATACAATAGTGGACAGACAAACATATGTCTACTCCAGAACTAAAGGAGAGCTGAGAAAAATTTATCTTTTTGTTTCTTTGTTATTTTTTAACATGGAGTTCAGCCCCTGGAAAATCTAATATTTGAAAAAAACACAAAACTATCCTTTGATGATACCCTTTTGAAATTAGAAACATGCCCCATCAGAAATGATTCCAAAGGTTTTAATAAACAATATGTTAAGTAAATTTTTGCAATTTCAGGAAAAAAGTTAATCTTAGAAAATATTTAGCAAAAGATATAGTTTTTTTCCTTAGCAAAAAAAATTAACAAAATATCTTCCAAATTTTTTATTAAAATTTTAATATGAAATGTAATTAGGTTACACAGAACTTATCTTGATATTAAGTTCTATATCATCTTGAGGTATTTTTCACCTGTATACAAGTATGTCTTTATGTCTACATGTAAGTGAATACAATTTACGTAATCATACTAATAAAAAAGATGAAGTTTTAGAAAGCTCAAAAAGAGATAGACATTAAAATTACTTTAAGAACTTGTGTCTGATTTTCAACAAGTTTTTAAAAATAATTTTTATTTGTATGTAACTATTGTGTAATGTGAAAAATACCATTATAATTTATACCATTATAATTTGTTATAATTATAACAAATGCTATTTGTTAAATAGCATTTAATCTAGTTTATTTGCTAATTAGTAATCCTTAATATATATGAGAATTGTTCACAATTAGTATTACATTACTAACATTCTGTGATCTACAAAACACACTGTTGAAATAGAAGACATTTACTTCTATATAACTGAATATTTATCTCTAAAATTAATTATGGTATTTATTTTAAAACACTTTTAATTAGTTCTTTCTTAAAATATATAAGCATTATAATAAAGATCGTAATTTACACTGTATAGGATTATCCCACTAATTGAAATTCTATTTATATGCAAAACGAGTATAACTTTAAAATAATCTAAGTAAGTTTCTGTGCCTTAAAGGCTAAATACAAATTATAATTGAATATATAAAAATGATTATGGAGAAAATCTATTATTATGTTGATGTACTTCACTCATAGTGACAAATATTTTCTTGGAAAGTTGTGTGTATATTAAAAGGAATATAAAAGGAAAACTTACAATGGATATCTCTATAAAATAAATTTTTTCAAGTTGCAATGATTTTGTAAAATGGAGTCTTAATTTTTTTTAACTTCTGAATTATCTTCAATCAGACACATGTGAAGTAGTATTCTCTCTAAATCACTGAGCATAAAGACTGGTGCTGGACTTGCCAAACTCAGAAAGACAAGCCTACTTGGGAGGTGGGGTTGGCATTTGTTAGGACAGGTGTGAACACAAATACCATGTGATATGTCCAGATTCTGAAGCCATTTCCAAATCACCATTTTTCTTGGGTTCTCAAATCATGTACCTGGTTACTCCTATCACATGATATCTTGGAAAACTCCCCTTGCACTACAGATTTTTTGTAAAAATCAATTCTAAAAATGAGGCATAAGATGCCAGGTAGTGTTCACATAATTTTTACTATATATGGCTTCCAACAAAATATGTATTTATCCTCTCTGTCATGGAGATAACATCTTAGATGCAATGGAAAAAACATGAAAATTATTACTGTGAAATTTTAAAACTTTTTCAGATTAGTGAGTTTGATGCAGCTGATTCTTCATATATAGATACAAGTTTATATTGTTAAAACTAATTTTTATTGTATAGAATCTTCCTTAATATTTATCCCATTTAAACATAAACTGCTCTTTAGAAATTCTTAATTTGGATTAAATATGTGTGCTTGCTATTTTGATGTTTTAAAATAATGATGCAAATTGTAATGGGTTCCCAATTTTTAAAATTCAGTTCAAATAATTCACTGTGAAGGAAAGGATTCACCATTTAACTCCCTCCTACTTCGAAAACACCTATTACTACATGAGCATTTTCAAAAAATATGTGCCAAAGAAAACTAATGCTGCAGCATGTAAACAGCTAATGCAGAAAATAAGGGTCTTGCTATCAATAAAGTTAGAAAACAGGAGTAGACAAAGATAAAGACATTTCTTTACTCTAGAATCTTTAATATGCGAATATGTAATGGGAAGCTCCAAGAAATAGGAGAGAAGAGAATTTTCCAACTCTATTTGCTAACAATTCCTTTTATTTATTTCTTTTTCATTTTATTTTTTATTGGAAACATGTGTGAACCTCTGTTTTAAACTTTAAGGACAGTCAGTAAACTTACGCTGGAACACTAGGAGGAGTCTGACATGGCAGAAACCCTGAGATGCTGTCACTGCCACTAGTCACATCTAGAATGTCTTCACTCAATGCCTAGTTTTGCAGCAGGGACTACTTAACGAGTCTTACACTCTGGAATTCTTAATCCTGCTCCAATTTTGGAATTTGTTTCTTTACCTTCATATCTTTGGATATAATCGTGTCTGGCACATGGCATGTGATAAAGAGATATTTATTTAATAAGTAACTAGAGTTTGAGTCTCAACTCAACTACTTTCTGTCCACATGGTCTTGGATACTTCATCTACTCTCTTTAGACCTCAGATTACTTACATATAAAATAGAAATAAAAACAGATTGTATGAGTTTGCTAGGGCTGCCATAACAAAATAGCATAGACTGGGGCATAGAGGGGGGCGTGCTGAAACAACAGGAATTTATTTTCTTACAGTTCTGGAGGCTGGAGGTCTAAGACCAAGGACTGATGTAATTCTGAGGTCTCTGTCCTTGGCTTGTAGATACACATATTTTCATCTTTTCTGCACATGGTCATCTGTCTGTGTGTTGTTTGTGTCCTAAATATACATGTATATATATATATTTTTTTATTTTATGTATATTTTATTGTAATATAAATATAATATATTATAAATATATAAATATAATATAAATATATATTTATATAAATATATATTATAAATATATAATATAAGTATATAAATATATATTATAAATATATGTATAAATATATAATATAAATATAATTAAATATAATATAAATATATATTAATATATATTTATAAATATATATTATATACAATAAAATATAAATTTATTATATATTTTTATAAAATATAGTATATATTTTATAAAATATAAATATGTATTTGTATTTTTATATATATAAAATTAGATCCTGCCATATGTCCTCATTTTACCTTAATTACCTCTTTAAAGCCCTATCACCAAATGTAGTCACATTCTCAGGTACTGAGGGTTTAGACTTCAACATACGATTTGGAGGGGCCACAGTCCAACACGTAACAAGTACCTACCTAATTGGGTTCCCATGCAGATTGAATAAAATAATATTAATAAAAAATTAGTTCAAGCACAGGCTTGGAATGTAGTAAGAACATATTTAAAAGTTTTTTGGTTGTTTTTTTTTTTTAATTGGCCTGGACTGACTTCCTTGAAAATTTAATCTGCTAAGATTTTCAAATGCAACTTAAGTATATTTTTAAAATAAGGTAATAGAGGGAGTTAGGGACTTCCATCCAAGATGGAGGCATAGGTGGATACACTGTACCTCCTTGTACAACCGAAAGAAGGACAACAGCAAATTTAAAAACAAAAAACAACCAGAACCGACAGAAAATCGAACTGTTGGAAGTCTGACAACCAAGGAGTTAAAGAAGAAACATTCAACCAGACCGGTAGGAGGGGCAGAGACAGGCAGCCTGGTAGAGAGGACTCACAGCAAGGCAGCGGCTGGAGGACCCAAGGAGGCGGCAGCTGGTAGAGTGGGCAGTCTCACAGTCATGTGTGAATAAACCAGAGGAACAACTGGGGAGCCAGACAGACCACACAACCCAGGGTTCCAGCACGGGGAAAATAAAGCCTCAAAACCTCTGACTGAAAACACCTGAGGGGGTTGTGGCAGCAGGAGAAACTCTCAGCCTCTCAGGAGAGCTCATTGGAGAGACCCACAGGGTCCTAGAACATACATAAACCCATCCACCCAGGAAACAGCACCAGAAGAGCCCAATTTGCTTGTGGTGATGAGCAAATTTGTAGCACCGGTGGAAGTAACTGAAAGCTAGCCGAGAGCAGAGCAAGAGGCATTCTTCCTACTCAGACACCTCCCCGATGCACAACAACCTGGGTAACCCAGCCCTGGTGAACACCTAAGGCTCATTACTTACTATGTAACAGCCATGCAGAGACAAAAAAAAAAAAAAAAAAATAGATCAATGTTCCAGAAAAAACAGAACTAAGTGCTAAAGAGATAGTCAACTTATCAGATGCAGAGTTCAAAACACTGGTAATCAGGATGCTCACAGAAGTGGTTGAGTATGGTTGCAAAATAGAAGAAAGAGTGAAGGCTATGAAAAGTGAAATAAAGGAAAATGTACAGAGAACCAACAGTGAAGGGAAGGAAACCAGGACTCAAATCAACAGTTTGGAGCAGAAGGAAGAAATAAACATTCAACTAGAACAAAATGAAGCAACAAGAATTCAAAAAAATGAGAGGCTTAGGAAGCTCTAAGACAAGTTTAAATATTCCAACATCCGGATCATAGGGGTACCAGAAGGAGAAGAGGAACAAGAAATGAAAACTTATTTGAAAATATAATGAAGGAGAACTTCTCCAATCTGGCAAAGGAAATAGACTTCCAGGAAGTCCAGGAAGCTTGGAGAGTCCCAAAGAAGTTGGACCCAAGGAAACACACACCAAGGCCATCATAATTGCATTACCCAAGATTAAAGATAAGGAGAGAATCTTAAAAACAGCAAGAGAAAAGGAGACAGTTGTCTACAAAGGAGTTCCCATTAGACTATCAGCTGATTTCTCCAAAGAAACCTACAGGCAAGAACTGGCTGGAATGGACTATTCCAAGTCATGAAAGACAAGGACCTACATCCAAGATTACTCTATCCAGAAAAACTATCATTTAGAATGGAAGGACAGATAAAGTGCTTTCCAGATAAGGTCAAGTTAAAGGAGTTCATCATCACCAAGCCTTTATTATATGAAATGTTAAAGAGACTTATCTAAGAAAAAGAAGATAAAAAATACAAATAGTAAAATGACAACAAACTCACAACTATCAACAACTGAACCTAAAAAAAAAAACAAATACAAAAACAAACAAAGCAAACAACTAGAACAGGAGCAGATGGAGAAATGGAAATCACATGGAGGGTTATCAGTGGGAAAGGGGAAGGGGGAAGTAGGAGAAAAGGTACAGGGAATAAGAAGCATAAATGGTTGGTTGCAAATAGACGGGAAGGGTTGAAGAATAGTATAGGAAATGTAGAAACCAAAGGATTTATATGCACAACCCATGAACATGAACTAGGAGGCATGGGCATGGGTGGGAGGGAAGGTACAGGGCATAGAGGAATAAAGGGGGAAAATGGAACTGTAATAGCATAATCAATAAAATATATTTAAAAGATAAATAAATAAATAAATAAATAAATAAATAAATAAATAAAATAAGGTAATATAGCCTTGGTTGGTATCGCTCAGTGGATTGAGTAAAAGCCTGTGAACCAAAGTGTTGCCAGTTCGATTCCCAGTCAGGGTACATGCCTAGGTTTCAGGCCAAGTCCCCAGTTGGGGGTATGCAAGAGGCAACCACAGTTTGGTGTTTATCTCCCTCTCTTTCCTCCTCCCTTCCCCTCTCTCTGGAAATAATAAATAAAATCTTTTTAAAAATAAGATAAAATAAGGTAATATAAACTGTAGGAAAACTATGATAAGTTATTTAATGTTGACAATAAATAAGCAGATTTTTAGGAAAAATGTCTGAAGTTTACTAAATGTGGCAATCCTGAACTCATGCTGAAAACAGTGTATATTTTAACTGCACCATCTTCTTAAGAGACAGATTATAAAATGTGCAATTTCTTAAAAAAGTTTCAAGTGTAATCTATACACACAATTCATTCTCTTAGAATTGTATGCTTATATTGGGCCAGATTCTTTCAATTATCAATCTCCTGTTATAATCACTGGACACATTAAAGAAAAAAAAAATAGGTTCAGTTAGAATCAGAATCTTTGAAAAGCCAGTACTGAATTTACTTTCTGAAAGTTAAACATGACTTAAATATCACCTATGTGGCTAAATGTAAATATCAGTGAAGGAAGGGCATTTTTTTAAGTATTAAAAAAAAAAAGTTATAGTAGATCCAGTATCAGGAAGTGAGTAGTAAGTAGATGAGCTTGAACTGAAGATCTCAAACTTTTAGACTAATAATTTGTCTCTACTTATGAATGGGTTACAACACATTTTAAGTTTTTCCAACTTAAAACTTTTTTATATTTTCATGACTTCTAATTTTCTAACAACTGATGACTGAATAACTTGGATATTTGGCTGGAGAGGAAGAAATGTCTGTTCCCAACCAGAACAGCAAGGCAACCAAGAGCAAGGAGAAGAGCCGCAGGAATTATAAATAGGTTTTGTTAATAGCAACAACAGCTGATAACCAGACTAATTATTAAAATGTATTTAAAGAAATCTCACACCTATGCTCTGATGAATAACATAGAATCTATACTTTTGATCTGATACAATTACCTGTTGTATTCATCAAGCCTGTGAAGGAGAGCCCCTGTCCCCTACTCAATATCCATTGTTCTGAGCAGGACTTGGAGGCTGTAACTCAAGTCTGTGCTTTCTAGTCACGCAAGCCAGCAGTCCATTCTCCCACTACCATCTTTCTTTCTGTTTTCTGTCCACAGCATCTCGGTCTTCTTGTACATTCTCTGGTTCTAAGGTATTTCCAAGCTGCTGTCTAAGTCTTTCTCATTCCTTTTCTTGGCCATGACTGTATAATTCTCCCCCTGTCCCCAGGATGGCATGATCAAGTAGAACCGGTGATGGGTTGGTAAAAGTTTAACAGCCAACTCTTGGGGAGGTGTCCTGATTTGCCGCAGCCCGCTGCAGCAGGGTGGTCGTGGGATAGGGTGAGGGACTGAAATAAAGGAGAGGACCAAATGCTCTGCTGGCATAAGGCAATTTTATTCAGAGCTACAAGTCTTTTTATACACGTTAGGGATAGATAGCAACTAGCTGAATACAAAGGCTAAGTCATCGATCACTCCCTTGAGAACAAGTCCTTCTTCTTGCGTGATCTGGCTTCGGCCCCAGGATGTCTTGTTCTCATAGAATGACCTTGCAGCGGAACACTGATTATCAAGAACATGCTCTGCTCAGGGTTGAGAAACAGTCAAGGCCCGAGGAGTTGTCAAGGCCGGAAACCAGGCCTAGTCACCACACCTGCGGTGCCAGACCCTATCCACGACCCTATAAGACCCTCCTGGGCTACTACACTGATTTGTAGAGTTGCTGATTTGCTTAGTGTCATCTGGCTGATTTCTAGCTACCCACCCGATGCCAACTAGCTCCCTAAATTCTTGCAAATGGAAAACTCCTCTTTCACCATCCACTGAGAGCCGGCTGTTCCATTCCACCCACCAAGGGCAATATTAGACTTTCTCCCGTTTTTCTAGCAGAAATGATTTAGAAGCTGATGGATTCCAGAAACAAACTTAGAACTAGAAGGGTCTTTGAAGGTCGCCACCGCACCTCCCTCATTTTACAGGGGAAGAAACTGCCAACCAGAGAGGTTAATTGCACTGTATCTTTATGGCTGCTGTCTTTATACTGGCGTGGCTGAGCGGACTGGAGTGTGCTAGAATGTTCTTTCTGCACAGCACTGGATTTATAGCTACTGTCACTGTTTGTCAAGCTTTTGCAGTTAATCATTTAAAATTATGAAATCTTTAAGTTTGCAGTGACTCTAGAGGTTATTTCTCATATAGTACAATTCTTTCTAAATCCTCTCAGGCATATGGTCATTCATCCCTTATTTAAAGTACTCTACCTTTTTTTTCATTATTGGTCAGCCCTAACTGTGAGAAAATTCTTTTGAAATTAAAGACAGGTAGAAATAACCCCGCTTTACAAATGAGATCACAGAGGAGACTCTAGTAAGCCTAAGTCCAAAAGAAAGCCAATAGTATAATTGGAATTAAAACCCTCAAAATACATCGAAGGCAGTAATCTTTCTCCTGCAACACATAAAACCTCACTTGTTCCTGCGTGTGATCTGAAGAGGATCAGACAGGGATTCTTCTAGGTAGATGGATCCTACAAAAGTAATAACTTTCCAAAAATACAAGGCAGTTTTCCATCTACACACATTTGTTTGGTTTTTCTATAATATGCCAAAAAAACTTAGCTAGGTGCCATACAGCTTGCAAACAAAGACAAAAGGGCTCTTCCTTTAAAAAAAATGGACAATGTAGTTGGAGAAATGACAAATATGTATGAAAAGATGATTGATGACAGAGACTATAAATAATAAATGCCTGTGAATAATATAGATACAAAGTGTTACTAGAGATCAAAGGGAAAAATGTTCTTACTGTTGATGGATGACAAAAGAGCACAGAAGATTTGGAATTAGACTATTTATGACCTAATCTCAACTTGGTTTTTCAGAAATATTTTTTCTTGCTTTCCTATGCAAGTAACACAAAGGAAATTTACTGTCATCCTGGGGTGTCTGGCATGTCCCTTCCATTGTGTGTGTCCTTACTCCGTCTCCACCTCTGGGGGCCCATCCCCTGCTCCTCTCCACTGTGTCTTCTGAGCGCTTTTCCAAGTTCAGGTCTAATTGTATCTCCTTATATTTACCATCCTTATTTAATCATGCCAGAGGAAATCCCCTCCAAATTTCTGAAATGCTATCACACTTCTTCATAACCTTTTAGAATTATTTTTTAAAACATCACACTTGCATATGCAAATGGTACTTCTCTCTAAAGTAAAACCTAGAGAGTATCTCCTTATTTTATTACAATCAATTTATAAGGAATTGCTTTAAAAAATTCTACTTTGAAACTGACCTCAGAGCTCATTTTAACACCAAAATAAATTTTATTATTAATTTTCTGGAAGCTATCATTTGGTTATTTTTTCTTTTTTAAAAAATATTGAGCCCGGCTGGTGTAGCTCAGTGGATTGAGCGCGGGCTGGGTACCAGAGGGTCCCGGTTCGATTCCCAGTCGGGGCACATGCCTGGGTTGCTGGCCAGGTCCCCAATGAGGGCCATGTGAGAGGCAACCATACATTGCTCTTTCTCCCTCCCTTCTCCTCTCTGAAAATAAATAAATAAAATCTTTAAAAAAATATTGAGGCATAATTGATATATAACATATCATGTACACTTCAGGTATATAATATAATGATTTGATATTTGTATATATTACAAAATGACCACCCACAATAAGCCTAGTTAACATTCACCACCACACATAGTTAACAATTATTTTCTTGTGACAGGAACTTTTAAGATTCACTCCTTCACCAACCCTCAAATGTGCAATACAGCATAACTGATCATCATCACCCTGCTGTATGTTATGTCCTCATGGCATTTGTTTTACAACTGGCAATCTGTGCACTTTGACCCCCTTCACTTGTCTGGCTCAGACCCACACGTCCAGCCTGGGGCAACCGCCACCATGTTCTGTGTAATTTATAAGCGTGTTTCCACTTTTGTTTGAGATTCCACATATATGTGAGATCATGTGGTATTTGTCTGACCTATTTCACTTCACATAATGGCCTCAAGGTCCATCCCTGTTGTCACAAGTGGCAAGATTTCATTTTTTGTTTGGCCAAATAATATTCCAGTATATAGACATGTCACGTACATGATGTGTATGCTACACATACCACATCTTTTATTTATTATCAACAGGCCCTTTGGTTTACTTCCATGTTTTGTCTTTTGTAAATAATGCTTCAATAAACATAGGAGTGCACCTATCTTTCTTTCATCTTCTCGAGATAAATGCCCGGAAGTGAAATTGCTGGATTATACGGCAGTTTTATTTTTAGTTTTCTGAGGAATCTCCACACTGTTTTCTGCGGTGGCTGTGGCGTCCCCACCAACACTCACGAAGGGGTCCCTTTGGTGTCCTGCTCTCCAACACTTGCCATTCCTTGTCTTTTGGATCAGAGCCATCATCACAAGTGTGAGGTGACTTCCCGTTGCAGTTCTGATTTGTATTTTCCTGATGATGAAAAGATGATAAGCATATCTGCTTATCATCTTTTCATATACCTGTTGTCCTTCTGTTTGTCTTCTTTGGAAAAAAATCTACTCAGAGCCTCTGCCTGTTTTTTAAATGTATTGTTGAATTTTGGTTTGTTTGTTTCATTGAATTGTATGAAGTGTTTATAGATTTTGGATATTAACCCCTTAACAGATATATACTTTACAAGTATTTCTACCATTCAGTAGGTTGTCTGTTTATTTTGTTGATGTTTTTTCTTTGCTGTGTAGAAGGTTTTTAGTTTAATATACTCCCGTCTATTGATTCTTGCTTTTCTGTTGTCTTTGCTTTTCACATCAAATCCAAAAAGAATCATTACCAAGGCAAATGGAAAGGAGCTTACACATTATGTTTTGTTCCAGAAGTTTTATAATTTTAGGTCTTAACATTCATGTCTTTAATTCATAATCCATTCTGAGTTAATTTTGTGTGTGATATAAAATAGTAGTCTAGTCCATTCTTTTGCATGGGGCTTCCCAGTTTTCCCAGCACCATTTCCTGAAGAGACTGTTTATTACCTATTATATAGTCTTGGCTCCTTTATCATAAATTACTCATTTTTATTTTGTGGTATTCCTGAACTAATTATTGTAGTTACTTTTTACTACTTTTGTCCTTTAATCTTCATACTAGCTTTAAAAGTAATCCACTACCTTTAATATATACTTACCTTTACTTTTTCATATTTTCTGTTGTTAATTAATGCCCCTTATTTTCAGTTTAAAGAAGTCCCTTTAACATTTCTTGTAAGTCTAGTTTAGTAGTGATGAACTCCTTTAACTTCAGCTTGTCTGAAAAACTCTTTTCTCTTCCTCAGTTGTGAATGATAACTGCTAGGTAGAGTAATTCAGATTGATTTTTTTTTTCTTTAGTATTTTGGGTATATGGTATCAGTTCACTCTGCTGCAAAGTTTCTGCTGAAAAATCCCCTGACAATCTTATGAGGTTGCCTTGTATGTAACCAGTTGCTGTCTCTTGCTGCTTGTAAAACCAGTCAGTCCCATAGGGAGGATTTCATGCGGCACCTAGATCCATGCTGTTGGAAAGCCAGACACCAAGACCGCAAGCATAAACCCTGCTGTCTCCCAGAGCCAGGAGATCTGGAGGTGTCCCCTGGGCAGCAGTCACAAAAATGGAAACTCCAGGACAGTGTGTAAGCTCTTTTCTGGAAGATACTATTGGGCTGTAACAAAGCAGAGGGAGAGCACGGAAGGACGGCATTCCCTGGCCTGTATTTCCTCAAACACCTCTGCAGCCTCTGGATGTGTGCCAACCCTGAAGCCTACCCCTGGGTCCAAGTCTCTAGGAGTAGCAAGTAGGCCCCTTCTGCAGAAAGGCTGGGGAGTGCCTTCCAGTTTGCTATACATGTGTTGCCTTGGGAATGGTAGCCTGCCAAGAACTGAATCTCTGATTGTTACAGTCCCCTAGGACTTAAGAACCTACAAGCCCCTAGACTCCAAACCAGGTGACCAACAGGCATCTTCTGTGTAGCAACTGAAAAAAAAAAAAAAAAGCACGTCACCAGACATGTGCAGGAGCTCCTGTCTATGAAATGCTTGTGCTCTGGAGCAGAGCAATGAGAGCACAGAGACGGTACCCACTGCCTGGAATAAGGCAGATGAAAAGTGTAAAGGTGGTACCCACTGGAGAAAGAAAAAAATAAGAAGAAAAAGAAAAGAAAGAAAGGATGAATAAGAGAGAAAAAGATGGCACCTGTCAGGTTTAGCATGGCAGAGGGAGAGTGCAGAAGAGGGAGCCTGTCAGCTGCAGCATGAAATTGGCACTCACTGGAAAGGAAAAGGAAGAAATGATGGTGCCCAGGGGAGAGCAGGAAGACACCCCCCGCCCCAGCCTCTGTCCCCAGAGAGAACCCCAGCAGGCTTCTGCTCCTCAGACCAATGCTGTGAAGTTAGCAGATGAGATTTTCTCATGCAAAGCCTGGGTCTTTTCAAAGGGCTGCTTCTGCCCTGGGCCCGGGCAGGTGAGCCCACACTCGAGCGCCTTAAATCCTTCAGTGGGCCACAACCCCTTGGGCATTGTGAGTCCAGTTGGTCTCAAAGCCAGGTGTTTTGAGGGTTCAGTCTTCAGGTAATGGTCTTATAAGTTGGGGCACCCTCTGGGAGGTGCAAACCCTTTGCTCCACAGGGACAAGCTTCATGTTTTGAGTTTCCTCCCAATCGTGAGTGACTGTGCTAGGGCCAGGGGTTATGGTGCAGTTGTCTCAGCCCTTTTACCCACTTCAGATGGGTTTCCTTCTCAGGTGCCCAATGTGAAGAGTTTGCTCTGCCCGTTTTCAGGTTTTTTCAGAGGAAACTGTTCCACAGGTAGCTGCAGATTTGGTGTGTCGGGGAAAGGAGGTGAATTTAGGATATTCTGAAATCATCATCTTGAACTGGAACCCCTGCTGCTCCTTTCTTAACTTGTCATTAAGTAGAGTCATGGCATTACTCTAGTACTAAATTACACCATTGCCTTCCTGGGGTTGACTTCATAATAAAAACTGTTATTAGCGACACAGAGAAGTCATGACTCATATGAGATGCCATTTTCAAAGCCAAAAACTAGAGTTGTATCTGATGTTAGATTGCTGTGTAGAAGTGAATTACGTAGCTAATGAGCAAATTTGCCTAACTGTGCAACTTCCATATCTCGATGCAGGATTTCTTTCAGTTTGTTTGTTTTCTATCCATTACCCTACGTACATAATCCCCTGTGAAGTAATTCTTTTTAAACAATTCTGAAAATACAGACTATTTTTGTGGTCGTTTAACCAGTGTACAGACTATTGGATTGTTAAACAGTGAAATGTTGAAACTGATAGTGAATCAAATTAATGACGTAAATAAAGGCAGCATATACTTTGTTTGGAAACATGCAATGGAGTTTTGTGAAAATGTTACAGCAAATGCTCCAGCTGGAACAATAAGTATACAACAAGTGATACATTGAACTTGAAAGAAAGTTGAGGCTAAGTTGTCCTACTCTGACAGAGGAATTATTCAACAGAAAATTCTGGTAATTGCTATTTAAATTCCTTGCGATTTATATTTATATGTTCACAGAAGCATGAAAGAGTAATTTCTTATATGTTATGAAGGAAAATACATATCTAGTTTAATAGGTCTCAACCCTTTTGTGATTAAGAAAATTTGAAGAATTGATAAGGCAGTACGCATCTAAGAAAAATATTTCTATATACAAACAAAATTTTGCACATAATTTCAAGAATTTTACAGATTCCTGAGGCTCATGCATGGATCCCAAGATAAAAGTATCAGACATCTCTGAGTTTGAAATTTGTGTAGACATAGAGTGAATACATTAAAAACATCAAGGGGGTTTTTCTATTTTATATTTTCCATCATGATCAGCACATTGCTTTCTAAAAGTTTGTGTCCAGAAATATTTTTAAATTTTTCAATTACAACATCTCTTATGTCTATAGGTAATTTCCAGTGAAATTTATTCTTTAAATTTAGCGAGTATACAAAGTACGGTCCTATTAAATTCAATCATTGTCCATATAGTTACAAATGCTTTTCTGCTCTTTCAAATGCTGCAAAACTCCAATATGAGTTCATGGCTATAAGACTGAGACAGAGTCTGTGTGACAGGATTAGCAACATACCATTGTATGTTAAGTGGTCTTTATCATATTTTATCTACTCAACATGTAATGACAATGGATTAAAATTATTAAGATTAATAGGCTAATGATGGATGCTGGAGTGCACATTTATAGTCAGTCTGTGAGGAAAGTTGCCATGAAGCATGTGGACAATATCTAGAATGTAAATTCACTGGTGTAGCATTTGTACCTCTGAGTATTTAACACCTACCAAATGTACCAATGGGGGATGGCGTAGGTGAAAGTGGTTTACACTGTAGTATAAAATGTAAAATAAGGGATTCATATTGTCATAGCTTTCTCCCTAACCTGGGGGTTTGTGCTGAAAATCATGAGTAGCAAACGAAATTTTTTTAGAAAGCGTACTTATTCCAATATGAAATGGGGCAGATTCGTTTCAGAGCCACTCTCTGCAATGTCGCGCTAACACAGAAGAAGGGGTGTGACTGGGCACAAGCCTGTGACTGCGGACAATAAGCCCCAGGTCCTTGCAGGTAGATGGCTTTCCCGTAGCAGTCACTGGGCAATAACGTCATCAGAGAAGAAACTTGTGATGCTAGCTCAGCTGATGAATGTTTTTAGAAAGTCCTTTCATGACACATTCAGGGGAACTCTTCGGAGAAAAGTTGACTACATTTTAAAATCCACAGGAATTTGTTTTAATAGCCTGATCAAAGTGTTAGGAATTATGCTGCTGGTCATCTGAAATACATAGCTGACCTTACAGCGCCACAGAACATCCGGGGCCGAGATCCCCAACTTGGAGTGAAATAAATTGGTAGAAAGCCCTTATACAACACGGATACCATGAAACACATTTACATTTCTCTCAAAATAGTCTGACAAAGAACAACTGGAATTCACTAGAGGAGATTTTATCACTAGCACACCTGGAGTACCAATGTGTTTTTGCACATAAATATGCCACTGGTGCGAGAGCGGAGTGAGCTTCCTTCTGAAAAACAAAAACCAAAAAACAAACAACAGAACAAATAACACGAGGCAACAATGAAGCAGCCTTTCCTATTGCTGCCTGTCCTAAGTCTCTGAATCAGAAATGAGACCCGGGTAGCATTTTTTTATTGTTTTTAATCTATACAGAACAGATGTTTTAACTTGACATTAGGGTGACTGTGGTTTAAAAAAAAATAAATTAGAAGTGGTTAAAATTGTATTTATGTTCCTATTTGAGTTCACTCTGAAAGACCTGTGCTGAGATCAGCCTCTGAACCCTTTCTTTTATTTGAAACAGGAAATCATTTGGGATTCTCCCTGTAGGTTTGAGGATAACTTTTACCTTGAAGAACTCATCTAAACTCACACATCTTTTTGAAGGCTGTTATTCAGTTACTGCTGTGGGTAGAATACCAAAGGAAAACAAGAACTCTGAGTTACAGACTTTCTATATAAAACCAAGACATGATTCACCTCCAAAAATATTACACACGTATTCTTGATTAATATTCTACACTATTCTTGTTTCAGCAATTGGAAAAAGATCAAAAGGAAGCAAAGTTTGCAAGTTTGTAACTAGCAGTGTCCTCTGATAAACCCTCAAACCACAGGCTGCTGTAGAGTAGCTGATGGTTATTCCAGTTTTTCATCCTCAAGCAGTGTTGCAATCAACAGCTGATGACGCAGCCTGTATGTACATAAACCTTTTGCCTGGGATCCAGTTCCGTGGCTTCACCTGCGCATTGAATCTTCATTCCCTCGACTATCCCACTATCAGCTCAGTGCCGTGAATTCCAAAAATAAACCCAGATTCTTCTCACCCCTTCCCCCATTCTCTTTGCCAAATACTCAAGTTCATCGTTGACTGCAACTTCTTTTCAATATTTGGCTTAAAATAGTCATTCTAGCTGTCATCGCCCTTATCAATCATCTCTCTTTAAGTAGACGCAAAAGTCTGTCGGTTCTTCTTCTGAAATATTTTTAGCATTTGACTCCTCCCTTCCTTTTGTTTATTACAATCATTATAATCAGAACTTCACTGATAATCCCAACAGCCCCCTAACTGGCCTCGCAGACTACGGTTTCTCTCTTTTCCAATCCAACACATAGAATGGCTTCATCTATCTTACTATTCAAGTGGTGGGTTATAGCCCATTGTAGCCAATTATTCTCATCCAATCAGATCACGAGCACAGCTCAGTTTTCAACAACAAATTTCTCCTCTTTAAGTACGTACTTATGAGGCGCTCAATGTAAGTGGAAATGTTCTCTCTTTCCAGAGAGACTCTGCCATCTTGTTTAAAAAAACTAGGAGTAATCCTAACCTTTTCTTTCTCTCGTCCCTCACCTTGAATTGCCAACTCTCTCCCTAAACGTCTCTTAAATTAACCTCTCCTTTCTAAAACCTCTCAACTATTTTATTTATTTATTTGTTTTTGGATAGGGTCCAGGAATCTGATTATTTTTTTTTACTTTTATTTATTTTTATTTTATTTTTTCCATTGCCATTTAGCCCAATTATACCATCCCCTGCAATCATCACACAATTTATATGGTGCAATATTATTTGCTTGGAATATAACTATGGTCCCTGCCCTCATGTAGCTTATAGTTTAGTAATTAAAACAAAGATTAATTTTAAAAATCACACAAATAAATACATAAGATCTGTACTTTATTCTGATGTTGCAACTGGCATCTCGATGATAATCCAGTGCACCTGTGAATAACTCATGTTCTTACCAGCAATCAGAATCCAACTTCAATAGTTCAAAATATTTTTTGTGCCCGGCTGGTGTAGCTCAGTGGATTGAGCGCAGGCTGGGAACCAGAGGGTCCCGGTTCGATTCCCAGTTGGGGCACATGCCTGGGTTGCAGGCCAGGTCCCCAGTGAGGGCCATGTGAGAGGCAACCATACATTGCTGTTTCTCTCCCTCTCTGTCTCCCTCCCTTCCCCTCTCTCTAAAAATAAATAAATAAAAATCTTAAAAAAAAAATTAAAAATATTTTTTGTAAAAAAAAGGAAAACTTAAAGAGGCACGAACAGTGCTAAAGGAATGGACAAAGAACTCAAGGTGCTCAGAGACCAAGAGGAGAAAGTCACTGACACCCTTAGTAGCAAAGGGTTAAGGGGAGAAAATAATGTCTTGGAAATGCAGTGAGCACTGAATCACAGAGAAGGACTAACAGCAGGGGCTAAAATCCATAAGAGATGGCAGCCACTGCCAGAAACACAGCCACACGAAGGTCAAGACTAGGTATATACACCCAATGTCACTCTCATTCTCTCCTCTGACCTGTTCATGTGTCAACCAGTTGGAATCCAGGTGGCAAGAGAGCATGGGTCATGAAGTCCCCAGGTGTCAACCTTCTGGGGCACAGAGTATGACAGGGAAATATGGAGACTGGATTTCGATTGTGTGTGTCAAAGGATTTCAGGTGGGAGGGAGTCAAGAACAGAATAACAAGGAAGACTTGAAGGGGTGAACAGGATAGTAAAAAGATTGATCCTAAATGTCAAAGCCGTGACAAATACCCCTCCCAAAAAAGGGAAGAATTCCGTCACTTAAGAAACAAGTGAGCAAAATAGAACAGAGACATGAAAATAAAGAACAAACTGACATTGAACAGATGGGAGGGGAAAGGGGGATAACGGGGGAAAGAAGGGGAAGAGTCAAGTAAAGGAACGCGTATAAAGAACCCATGGATGAAGAAAACGGGGTGGGTGGATTGAATGCAGGAGATGGGGGTGGGTAGGGCAGGGGAGAATAATGGGAGAAGAATGGGGACAGCTGTAATTGAACAACAATAAAAAATTTTAAAAATTTATACAGTTTTAATCTTTAATTTTATATATTTGTTCTCATAATTGAAGCAATTGTTAATAATCCTGAAATGTTCTGCTAATCACCCCTACCCTAACTCAACCCAATCCATTTTTTAAGAGTAAAGTAGTCATCCTTATAGGTGTAAATGCATTGCTTCATAGAGCTTGAGATAAAAGTTTAATGAAACCAGAAATATTAAAGCAAAACTTAAAGGAAATCTATTTGACCAAAATTTATTGCATCAAATTTATTTGTGCATCTTTTATGTGTCAGGTGCTGTACTGAGCATAGTAGGAAGTCACTCTGTGTGACATAAACCTACTTAGCATAGTAGGAAGTCACTCTGGGTGACATCAAATCAGGTAAGAAAGACACATTTTACAAATGTAGGGGAAAAATGTAGGGGACTACCATGAAATGCAAGGCCAAGTATGTCCATGATATGTGATAGCTGGAGGAAGACAGGATTAGGTGAGAATTTAATAGTTCAAAATTACTTCATGCAGGAGTGGGGACTTGACCCTTCTCAGATGAAGGAAAGAAGGTAATCCAAATATTGAAAAAACAGAGGACATTATAAGAAGAAGAGCACTTTGAGACAAAAATAGATGAAGTATTCGTGGGTTTTATTTTCATTCATTCATCCACTTCATTTATTCACCTATTCATTCATTCCGCCCATATTGTGTGCATTCCTTCTCTATGCCGGGCCCTCTGAGAATGATGGGGCAGCTTTGATCTGCTGCCGGACCAAAACAGGCAGCCCCTGCACCTCACAGGCACGTGTTCTAATAGAAGGAACAGGGTTTGTCAAACGGTCACACCACAAAGGTATAGTTGTCATTATAATATGTACTATTAAAAAATAGCAAGCTCATGGGCCTATAGGAAGATATGATAGAGATAACTAAGCAAAGAGGGGAAAGAACAGTCTTCCAGGTCAAGTAGTTGGCGTGTGCAGAGACTTAGGGGAGAAGGAACAAGATGGATACACGTGATTGGAAGAGGGTCTGAGAGACTGGATGGATGAGGGAGTGGGGAATTATGGCTTTTATGGAATGCCATCGATTGTCACCCTACCAGGCTCATAATTAGAAGCACTGCAAATCAATAGATACAGGAGACCAGGAAGAAACCAGAAGGAGCCTGCCAAAGCCACCTTCTATTCATGTAAACCATCAGCCCCTGGTCAGAGTTTCAGTCCCCGGGAAACAGCCTTCTGGGCCACCAGCTGAGAGAATAGGAGATGACTCCTCCCCCAGTGCGCTGCCGAGGAATCTTGCTCACTAATGATTCCACAGGAGAGAAAGAACCAGGAGCAGTGTTTGATGTGGAAACAGAGGACGAGCTCTCTCAAGCAGGGCATTTTAATTTCACATGCAGACTAAGGCATCCTAGAATCCTCTGCTAACACATCCTGTAGGTCCCCCCAGTGCATGATTTTATTGCTTGCAGATGACTTGGTTATACAAAACAGTTTCAGCATTTGGCATAATGAATGTAAATATTGCGTGCATTAGAAAAATAACAGAACACCTTCTTTATTTAAAAGATGTTTAATTAACGTGAAGGGCTGTAACGAGCAGTAACCACCCTCTGCTTGCCTCTCTCCTCACCCCATGTGCAAATGCTCCCGATACTCCCGCTGCCTTGTTTACCTGCAGATTTTAGAGTCTAAACGCACAGGAGGGAGTTTATGCTTTATTTCTAAAGCTTTCTCTCTTCTGCCCTTCAGACAGCACTCTTTCTTTCAGTCAGAGAAACTATTCCCAAAGCCGCTTGAAAATTCTTTTCTTGTAGACAAGTTCTGTGTCTCTCACTCCTTGCAATGACCTACACAAACACACTCCAGGTTCATAGGCCTACCCGTGGGGAGCAGGAATGTAGGTCATCTTTAGCCGCTGCTGCCTAACCACTGGACTCCTTTCTCCTTGCGTTCTGCCTTCAGATCAACTCCATGGGGATCCTAAACAAGACAAGAAACTGGTTGGGGTGTCGGTAACAAATGTCAAGAAAACAGAGAGAATTGTATTAGGCCTTCCAAGTAGCCAGGGGGGGATTCTTCTGCTGAGCCACCTTCCTTGGAAGCAAAAGGGATGCCTGCTTAGCATTGGCCTGGCCACATTAGCAAAGGAGCCAAGGTCACTGAAGCATCCATCCCTCTATTAACCATTTACCTACCACTTTATAATTTCTAAAGAAAGACACATCCATTTTCTTAGTGATCGCCTAGACAATATTTTTAGACTTATACCATTAAAGACACGTAAGAAGTCTTCAGAGAAGGTCTTCAAATAAAATTTCTTTTGTGTGTTGGCCGAGAGTTGAATATTACCATCAAAGAGAGGTTCACTGTTCTTTTCTAGTTTCTTATAGCTTCTAGGAAAACAGTTAAGGTGGCTCCCAGGTAACAGGACATCAACAGGCTAAAAAACTGACTGCTGAAGATCTTGCTCCTTACCATAGCTAGTCCAAGGACTTGAGCATCTGGCCCCCCTACCTGGGGTTTGCAAATTGCAGACTCTCTCTCTTAAGTAGTTTTGTTTCGAATCATGGTTTTTATGAAACAAAGAAACTCAGGCAAACACTAAAACCCTTTTAGATCAGAAGCCTTCAGTTCCAGAGTGCTTAAGCTCAGGAGATGATTTCTGAGCAAGGCAAAGGCAAAGTGACGGAATGGTTTCCTTGTCAAGCAGTGTTACTACTCCAGGGGTTACCTGCCACGTTCAAGATCTAATTTTCCTTCCTATTCAAACATGAAGAAAAGCATTGGCACCAAAAAAGTACTTTTTCATAATGAAGTTTCATGTTGGTATAAAAATACTTTGATTTGCTTAGAAGTCATTTTACAATTCCAAAGCAGAACGTATTTATAATTTATGGGAGTCTTTTTTAACTTAAAAAAATAAAGATAATCCTGGTTTATTCTAAATATCATTTGAGAACATTTAGACTTCAAATGTGTATTTGTTGTGAAATTTGCTTGCTATTTTTATGGAGGACTTAAGTGTCAGATTTGAAATCAAAATATTGCAAAGGAGTGAATCAAAGCTGGAGATGTTTTTAATTGCTTCTGTGAAAAAGCTCCTTGGGCTTAGTTTTTTAAAAAAGTATTCAAAGTATATTTTCTGTAATGTAAAAGCTTTTATGAATAAAGCAGAAATCCAGGCACACAGGCCCCCATCAGAACTATGATGAGCCACAATGGGAAAAGAAAATTTTGCTTATTAGGAGCACCCCATTTCTCCTATCATAAATCAGTCTTAAGAAATTGGCAATTTGTCATTCCTCATCTTATTCTACTTTTTAAAATTTTGTTATCTGTATTTTTGACATTACCACTTATACTCCTTATACCCTCTTCCACCTCCACCAGCCCCTGGCCCCCGCAATCACCACACCGTTGTCCGTGTCCAAGAGTCCCTTTTCTTTTTTGCTCCACCCCGCCACCTTCTATGACTTTTGAAATCCTCTTGCTGTTAACCTTTCTCCCTTGAGGCCCCTAAACTACCCACAGTCAATCAAAGGCCCCCTGCTGGAGCAAAGGGCGATTCCATTTACCGGCCATCTACCTCCCCAGCCTGAAACCTCACCCCCACTTCACCTACCTCGGGGCTCTACGCTTTAGGACTGGGAAAAGGGTTAGTGCTGACAGGTAACACGGCTCCTGTGCCAGCTTCCCAATGTGTTAGATCCACCTCTTACCAGTTAGAATGCAGTGTCTCTCAAACATCATTGGGAAGTGACTCTAATGGTCATGACCCCAGACCCTGTGTCCACGCCTGGGCTAGACAGCAATGGCAACATAGACGGAGCTGCCTCTCTAGCTCTGTGTGATGCCTTTCTTCCCTTTTATTCTTACCTTCCCGCACCCTCCACGGCCACCACCACCAACAAAACTCCAGACAAAACTCCTGCTCCGTGGATTTGTGACAACTACTTCTCAGAGGAAAAGGTCAAGCATCAGTCAATTGGCAAGTTAAGAGCAGCACTATATTCCCTATAATGCGCTACGCACTCTGGGGATATAAAAAGAAGTGAGAGTTTACAGCGGTTGTTAGGCAGGAATCCTAATCCCCAGTGATACCAGAGAGCAAGATAGGCCAGCATGTGCTCCCGTGGGACCCACAGTGAAGGCTGAAGGAGTTCGAGAGGGGAAGCGATCGAGGGCCTATAGTGCTTGAGGGAATGCAGGAGGACGTGAGATTTCCTGAAAGCCTCAGAAGGTAAGTTTATTGGATAGTTAGTAAGTGACTCTACCAAGGTGTTCAGAGATCAAATGGGTGGGTTTAAAAGACAGAACAGTAACCAATTATACAACAATCAAAATAAGATGAGGTAAAGTACAGCATAGTCAATCGATGTGGACTCCATCCAGCGGGGTCCGTGTGTTGTGGATGCAACAAACAAATTCACACAGACTGCTGAAGTCCTGTGGAGAAAAAGGGGCAGTACGGCCATTTTCTGCGAGAGAGAGAGCACTTTGACCCTTGCCTGGACAAGCGTTTATGGCTTTCTAATAACACACATCAAAGAAGGTTTTCATTCGTTATGCTCAGGTTTGCTTTAGGTGATTACTTTTTACAAATAACAAAGGAAAGATGTTACCAATTACTTCTTACAGATTAACAAGGAAAAAATGTTGCAAATGCAAGGGAACAATAAGAGTGATTGGTCTGGTTACACTCTGTCCTTGTAAGAATTAGCACAGACTTTAGGAAGTTACTTTAAAGATATGCAGTAAACATTTACAGCTTCAATTCAGGGTGAGGGAGTTTTAGCAAAAGCAAGCCTCAAAGCAGCCTAGGTATAATGCAGGCCTGGTTTCCCATGGGAAAGTCAATCCGTGGGTTTGGCTTCTGTGTGCTGACTCGTACCTACTGGTTTTCCAATAGGGCTGGGCTACATTTGCCATTTCCAAGCGGACCAGTTCTCTATAGTCAATAATATTGTAATCACTATGTATGATGCCAGTTGGGTACTGGAGATCAGGGGAACACTGTGAAGTATATGGTTGTCTAATCACTATGCCATACACCTGAAACTAATACAGAATAATTGAATGTAAATTGTAATTGAAAAACATTTTAAATTTTTTACAAAGGAAAAAAAGATGGGTTAACTATCCTAGAATTGCTAGGGTTTTTACCACAGCATCAACCCCAGCAATGTAGAAATGTTCCCAAATCACCAAGTTCTGATTCCTTTTTAGTTAATAGTTTATTCCTCCATTTGTCTCTTCCTCTCACATTGCATCGTACACAGCAAAGAGAAATCAAGCTGCACTTTCCACATCTTGCTTGGAAACCTCTGCCACTAAATGTCCAAGTTCATTACTTACGAATTCTACCCTCTGCTACTAAACAGCAGAACAGAATTCTGCACATTCTCTGTCACTTTATAACAAGATCATCTTTCCTCCATTTTCCAATAACATGTTCCTCACTTCTATCTGTGACCTCACCAGAAGCATTTTTACCCTTCATATTTCTAATAATATTCTGTTCACAGAATATATCATCTCTAAGATGATAGAAGCTTTCTGCGAAGCCAATTTCTCTTCAAAGCAATCTAAACTTTTTCTATCACGCACCTCAAAATTCTTCCAACCTCTACCCATTATCCAATTTCATGGCTACTTCCACATTTTTAAATATTTGTTGGAACAACACTCCAACTCCCAGATCAAAAATCTATATTAGTTGCCTAGGGATTCCATAACAAAGTACCATGAAGTCCAGGTCAAAAGGACAGAAATGTATTCCCTCACAGTTTTGGAGTCTAGAAATTTGTATTCAAGATGTCAGCAGAATTGTTTTCTTCTGAGGGCTCTGGGGAAGAATCTGTCTCATGCTTCTCTCTTGGCTTCTGGAAGTAACTCGACATCTTTGGTGTTCCTCAGCTTATAGATACATCACTCCAAACTCTGCTTCCATCATCCCACCGTCAGCTTCTCCCTGGGTTTGTTTTTTGTTTGTGTGTTTGTTTGTTTTTGCGTGTGTGTTTTATTATGTGTCATTCTCTTTTCTGTGTGGCTCTTTCCTCTTCCTATAAGGACACCAGTCCTTTTGAATTAAGGGTCACTCTGTTGCGGTGTGCCCTCCTCTTAACTAATTGTATCTGCAATGACCCTATTTCCAAATGTGGCTACTTTCTGAAGTACTTAGGGTTAAGATTTCATTGTATCTTTTTGGAGGACACAATTCAACCCACAACAGTATGTAATTGGAAAAATGCCAGTAACTCAGGCCTCTCAGAGAAGTATGATAACGGGAAGTTACCCTTCCACAATCACCATTTACAGGCAGCAACTGGAGCAGAGAAATAGTGTATCTGCTGTAGTGTAGACAGGAACTTAGGGGTCGGCTTGTGGTGTGGGTGGTTTCTTCATATTCCTATAGCCCCTCTCTTTGCCCTAAAAGGCTCACTTGTAACAAGCTCATATGTGATTAGTGATTCTGTGGTCACATCCATCAGATCATCATCTGTTTAATCAGAATCAGCCCAACCTCCCCTTCCTCCTACATTTGAAATGGCAAAGTTCTGAAAAATCTTTAACACAAGGGTTCTAGTCACTGTGGCTTGGAATCCACTTCTCAATGATTAGCTTACTCTATTGTGGCAGGTTGATTGTACTAGTGGGTTTTTTTTGTTGGTTTGTTTTTTTTTTGGTCTTAAAGCCTAGTCTGTTGACTCAGGTGAGACCCTAGACTAGTGAGAGAGCCTACTCAGTATCAGCAGTCACTCGGCCAACACACAGCAAAGCAAAGACACATGCATAAGCCTTGCTAAGCCCAGTTAGCAGAAATAATGAATGGTTATTTACTTAATCTATCACATTTTGGGGGGCTTGTTATATATCATTAATGTGGCAATAAATAACTGGTACATGCAACAATCAATGCTACTCTAACACCCATGACTTCTGCAGCCACAGAATATGGTCAGCATCCTGCTTCAAACAAAACTCTTGACACTTTGGTACAAGTGTTGTAACAGGAAGTGTTTCCCTGGATGGTGTGGCTCAGTGGATTGAGTGCCGGCCTGTGAACCAAAGTGTCGCTGGTTCCTTTCCGAGTAAGGGCACAAGCCTGGGTTGCAGGCCAGGTCCCCAGGAGGGGGGCACATAAGAGGCAACCACACATTGATGTTTCCTTCTCTTTCTCCCTCTCTTCCCCTCTCTCTAAAAATAAATAAATGAATAAAACATTTTTTTAAAACTAGGAAGGGTGTATTTTCAGAGAGGATAAACTCTATTTTGCAACCCCAGTCTCTTGCTCAGTCTCTAGAAAACATAAGATCCTCAGTGAATATTTTAGGATTAATGAATGAATGGTTTTTCCATGAAACATCTCATAGGTAAGTGAAAACTGCAAAAGGACAATCGTTATGTCATGTACATCTTATGTTTTTCAATTTGTAATTACAGTGATGACCATGTAGTAAGAATTCAATAAACAGCATTTGCTGATTTGTTAATTGATTGATGAGACTCAGCCACTGGCAATTACCCTTGAGGAATGAACCAAGAAACATTATTAAACTCCATTAAGAAAGATTTTATTTGGCCCATAAGAAGAATTTTGTGACTTTCAAGGTTCCTCACACTGGAAAAGGATATTATCTCGCATCTCTAGAGAACTGATGCTTCGCAGGACTCTTATACGTGGTGTGTAGAATGTAGTCCACCATCACGGAATAGGCTAATTACTGTTCATCACCCTTGGTCTTTCACTAATCTATGTTCACATGTCATCTTCACATTCATAAGACAGCAAAGCACCCAAAATTATGTTATTTTATTTAATAAAATATTTGAAGGACCATGCCCCAGATATGACAGCAGTACTTTATGAAATAATGCCAAACAACATATTGACAAGAGCTGTCCATTCCTTAACTATTGAGGAGCCCTCACAATGTGAGGCTGTGGTAGGGGCTAGACAAAGGTTAAGCTCTAGTTTCTAATTTTGAGGAGGTGTAAACAGGCGAGTGACCATGCCAATGGGATGCTACAGGGGGCCTATATATGGTGATAGAAAAGAGGGAGTGAATAATTCCTCTTGGAGAAAAAACAAAGGCTTCACAGTGATGTCAACATTTGAGCCAAAATAAGCAAAAATTCACCACATCAACAAGGAGAGGGAAACAATCCAGGCAAAGAGAACAGACTGTGCAAAATCACAGCAAGTAAGGTCAGTCGGATGCCACACGGACTAAATAAGGTCAAGTGTCAGGGGTGAGGATAGAACCTGGACTTGGGCCCTTACCTGCAAAATCATATGTGTCCAGCTTGGAAGTCATGTGATATTAAGTCACTGCAGGATTTTTTCTTAATTAGGTCATCAAATGCCCAGGCCAAGGAATAACGTAAAGAATGAGTCAGAGTAAATTTGCAGTACAGAAGCAATAATGTTACATGTCTGCATACTATGAAAATGCTAACTCATCACCTCCTGAGGACTGTGCTCCAGATCTTGATAAGATGGTGTGCTCTGTTGGTGAGATATTTCCTATGAGGAAGCCAGCTGTAATATTTTACAGTTAATGTTCCTGACTAGTGTTGGCTTATGGTTATGTTTCTGTGCTGGCAAATAAGACCGTGGTCTTTCTCTTCCACTCTCAGTGTGGAGCTATCTTAATTAAGTTGAGGAAAGGCAAGGAGGTGTAGAAACCTGCCGATATTAATGAGCTGTGGGAAAGCTCTTAGCAACATTGAACAACTAATTACTAAAACTCTAGAAGCCTGAAGAAACTGTGATAGTTTATAATACTTGAAAAGAAAAACTTTCCAGGTATCTGTTCCATTATGTAGGCAGTTACGAGAATTTTATACTCAGTAAAGAGGGGGAAAAGCAATGTACTATTTTATGTTAAAAAAGAAACTGAGAATCAGTAACCAATAAGCACCATAGGTTAACTAGTCAACACCAGTCATGGAACACCGACTGTGAAGTTCAAGTGCGCTGGGGGCACCTGTGGTTTGGCCAGCTCCTGGGTAGCCTATTAGCAACATTCACAGAGCGTGTCTCCTGTGAGAGACGTGGGTCATATTCTTACCTGGACAGGCTGAGACCTGTCAATAAAAAACGCTTTGGGAATAGACATTTTCCAACTTATATTGTACAGCTTTCTCAGCAAAATGCTTGTATCTGCCACTGCACTAAAAGTTTTAGGTCTTCACAAATACGTACTCCAAGTAGTATTTCTCCTACTACTGCTGTCTGTGAAATGTTTCTTTTACAAAGCCATTAGTAACCCCACAGGGCTGTCAAGAAAAACTATTAAGAGATAGGGAAGGAAAAATGGAGGAATCAGAAGGCTTTACATCAGAAAATAAAAATTGATAAAATTGGCACCAAAGGGCAATGAGAAAGAATGTGAAATAGTAGAAAAGGGATGGGTGTAATGAGAGGGAAGTCAATAAGAGTTAGACTAAGAGCTCAGTGCTGTGTTTGTCAATACCTAAGAGTTAAAATTAAGAACTAAACATTAAAAGTATCTTGCAGATAAATTTCCTCAGAGCATCGTGAGACAGAATGATTATACATTTCCCTTTTTCCCTCTTTCACTGCCTTCCTCTTGATGTAAAGAGTTCTTTACAGGTATTGAAATTGTTCCAAAGAAATATGTCTGCCATAGTTGGGCCCTGGTAGAAAAGATATTATTTTTAAGAGGAAAGCAATTTTAGAAATGCATCTTTCAAAATAATAGTGCAATCACTGCAGTTTGTTTCAGTAAAACAAATGTGACACCATTTATTATGGGAGGTATTGTTCTCAAGAAATAAAAAAAGAATGTACTAAAACTCGCAAACTCAAAGGTTTCCTCCGACAAATAAAAATATTTGAATTTGAGTTTTTATCATGTTACTACTCTAATCATCCTTTTCTTGAGAGGTGTACTATAAACCAAAACATTACAAAACGCAGATTAAATTGATTTTCATATTTGATGAATGTTCCCTGAGTATTCTGTATTGAACTGGGAGCCACTAAGTGGATTGCGACAGAAAATGAAGGAGTGCTTGCGAACTTGGAGAGCACCTAGAACCTATAATGGGCCCACAAGAAAACTAACCAATTCAGCATATCAGTCATTTAAGACAACTAAACAGGTATGCCTTGGTGATGTGAATTCAGAACATTTATCTGGTTGGTCAAATTCTCGGAGGAGAATTTCACTTTTTTCCTCCCACTACTCAGTGCAACAGTTGAGATGCGCAAGTTTCCTTCTGCTCCCTTTCCACCTGGTGGTTTCATTTATTTTTATTCTTACACTAAGAGCATAGCCCTTTGGTATCACACCTGGGACAGCTCTGCTTTCATACTGCTGCTGAAAACCATGACGCCTCGGACAGTGGAAGATCTCTTCCATTCATTGTAAAACAGAAGTGTGGGTTAGAAGTCTTCAAGGATTCCCAGAAGGTATCAACTATGACCAAGCTTTGGACAGAGAAAAAATAATCAGAGGCCTCATGAGCATGTGATCTCCCAGGGAGAAAAGAAACCTAACTATAAATAAAATGGGTTATAAATCCATTTGCTTTATAGACAATAAAAGTTTAAAACTCTATTATATCTTTAGTTAAATATGAAGATTCCATAACTCCAATTGAAAATGTAAGCTGTATTGCTAACCTGTGGAAAATTAACTCTGTCGATTGAAAAAATAATGTAACAAATATGCAATAATATATTTAAATATTGAATAACTGTTTTAACCCATATATTTGTTTATGTTTCAAATAGATCACTTGAGAAAGCATCATGAAAACAAAGGCTCACCTCCTTCTGTTTACTGCTGTTGTGCCTAGATTTAGAATATTGCTTGGCACAGAAGCACTCAAGAAATATTTGTTGAATTTATTAATTAATTAATGGGACAAGTCACATCCAGTGATGCATGGCTGTCCGTATGTGTACCATATAGTCCCTCCTGAATTATCAAGTGCTCGAAAGTTGGATCTGCGCTTGTTTCATTGTTGGGTCAATTTAATGAGACTTTAACCCAGTAAGCAAACCGTCAACCTAGCTGTCATTAGTCACTCTATATCTGCTCTGCTGAGATACACTCTAGATAATAGACTCCAGTCCTTATCTTGAAGAATCAGTAATCTTGGTCATCAGGAACCATATTGACCAACTTGCTATGCTCCAATTCCCTGTCTATACATATGGCTTAATTAACTCTTTGAAGCTTTTAAGTACAGCGTGATAGGATCTTACTAAATAGAGTCTTACAGAAACTTCAGAAGCCAAAAAAAACTACTAAAGAAACACACAAGTGCACTGATGATCAAAAAGGCAAGTGAAGCTCAATGGGCAAGAACAGAGCTTTGTATGTACAATTTTTGAAAAGAAGTGAACTCCATAGCAGTCTCTGGGTACCCAGAAATGAGTGTACAGCCCTTCACTCCAGCAGCACAATCGTGGTGGTTTTAGAGAAACTCTACATTGATAACCGTCTCTGACTCCAGACCACAGCAAGCCCAGCTAGTGAGTTACCCCTTCCTTTTGTCTTTAGTACAGGTGAATGAAAGAGATAACTTAACTTAATGGTGCTTTGCAACACTAATTATTTGGGAATAAGCAAAAGGCTTCATGATCTGAAGAAGTTGCCTCAGTGCAGCCCATTAAACAGTATGAAGAGCTATTACCCCACCCTGCTACCTTAGTGCCGCTCAGGTGTTCATTTGCCAGATGTTTTCTAATTAAGAACATATAAAAGGAGACTAACATGAGTTGTGTAATCAGGAAAGTTCATTCAGTCCAATTCCAGTGCCTGTAGTGAATATCTTTCTTTATAATTTTGACCAACTCAATTGTTTTCTTAATGTTCCTATTGACACTGTTCTAAGCCCCTGTGGGTAGGAAAGCTCCTCTGAGCCCAGTTTATTATGTGAATCACAGAGATGGAGAACCTCTTTAAGTTTAGACTAGCTAAAATAATAGCATCTATATTTTATTCTTACCAGTATGTGTAAAGTTATTTAAAATTCGTGCTAAGTAATTTATAGTAAACTAGTCTCCCGATGAAAATTCTTATTCCAAATATTCCATAATTATTCAATGCAATACTTATGTGCTGCTGGATCAAAACTGCTGTCTCCTAAATATCTATAAACCAGAGAGAGGGAAAGAAAGGAAAAAAATGGAGTGGAGGAATAATTACCCAAAGATATTCTTTCTATTGTCACCATTTAATACGCCATTGCGATTGAGAAATTGGTGTTGGACTTTCCCACACTCTCTAGATAAAAGTATATTCTCTTTCCTTTGGCTTCTCTGATGGAGGGCAGTGGTGACTTAGAATTATTGTTAAGGTGCCAGCACCCCGTCTGCTGACTGCTGGGTCGTATTTCTGAAGCTAGAGCTTTAACAACGTTGTACGGGTGCAAAAGTAAATTGTCAGGCAGGGAAGATAGATATCAGTGTCACCACGTGCCAGTAAAATTGACTGAATTTTAAGACACGAATACCTCTAAACCAACTTTTTGCCATGTTTGTTAGAAAAAAATGTTGTTCTGAACTTAGTGTTGGTTTATATTTAAAATAATGCAGTTGGTTAAGGCAGTGAAACTTGATTCTACTGGAGAAATATTATCCTGAATTCTGAAAATGGATTTATTACCATAAAGAAGATAACATGAAGAGATGGTCATCATACAGAGGTTATGATCCAGTTTGCATAGGTTCAAATCCTGACTCTGCCTCCATGGACAATCTCTTTAGCCTGTGTGCCTGTTTCTTCATCTATAAATTAGTGAACATCGCAGTTGGTCATTTGTATAAAGTCTTTGGAGCAAATCTGCTTACTCAGATCCTTTGCCCACTTTTCAGAGTTGTCTTTTTATTATTGAGTTATAACAGTTATATATTTTAGATCCAAGTCACTTGTCAGAGTGCAAATTAAATGATTTAAGATATGGAAATTACCTAGAATTGGGTCTAACATAGGATATGCAATAAATAAAGTATTATTATGAAACTTGGACCAGGTTCTGTTAGTCACCTATAAGTCATGAAATGCTGTCCTCCTGATCCCTAAACACATTTAATCTACAAAAGAGCCTTCACTATTTCATAGGCTCCAAGGACCCTATATACAGCCTGCTCACAAGAAAGTGAAGAAAGAAAACACTTAGTGGACAAATAATTGAGATCTGTTCCATCACTGAAAGCCGTGTTAGCCACATTTTAGCCACCTATTCACTTTTTACCCTTATGACTCAGCTATGATCTCCAAAGATTCATGCTTTCATAAAATGTTTCTTTATACAGGGCTAAGTAAATTTATTTACAAATCTTATATCATTTTAATGTTTTAATGTAAACACATATACCAATCTTCTATTTTTGCATTTTTTAATGTGACATACATACAGATGTCTACACTAAGTGGTTATTAAGAAAATTTAGAACTCTTCAGTTCTAAAGTGATAACAATTACTTCAGGTGTTTCTTACAAAGGCAACACCATTGTTGGATATAAAGTGAAATTAATTCAGCTGGACGTTTGCTGTGAGCTTCAAGCTAAGCACAATAAATATTATACTGATGAATTATTTTTCATGTCAGGGATACGCTCAGGACTTTTATCAAATGTGCAAACTGAGTGATAGGGTTGGGGATGTAGAGAGTCAAAGAATTACGAGATGTTGACCATCTGAGGAGATCATACAACAGGTTTAGGAACTTCAACAGGTATTTAATAAAATGAATCTGGTCTATTTGGTGAAAATATTCAAGTAAGATTTACATCAGAAAGGCAAGAATTGCCCTTGTTAAGCACTTTCCAAGATGGACTCACAATCCTAGATCCTTTCAGTGCCATTGGGTTTATTGACCTCGTGAATCCAGCGCAGCCTCTCAGAGGTGGAGTGTAGCGTTAATACTTTGCCATATTCAAAGCTGAAGTCTAAGACATTTTTTAAATATTGCTTAGAAGGAAGTGGCCATTTGTCCTAGTAAATATAAATTGATGATACTTTCCTACTGAAGATGGGTTCCAGTCTTGAGTTCCAAGTTTCTTGTCTTCTGACTAATAAAGAAAATGAGTTCTTTTCATTCGAAAAGTTGGGAGGAGTGATATGTACTCTAATGTTGTTTAATTGGACCTTAGATGCAATAATTGGGTTATAGGTTCATCTTCATCATCGACACATTCATCATTGGCCCATGCATAGTCTGATTTGATTTAAGTGGTTATTCGTAATAATGAAATAAACAACTTTCAGCACATGACCCCAAACAAAAGTGAAGGCCCTGACCTTTAGCCTCTATTTTGTCATATGATTTTAACTCCATTTCATCCCCAACATTCTCCCCATTATCCTGAATTCCAGAGTTCCCATTCTGATGTTTTCTGTTTGTTTGTTTTTTTACATAGTGTCAATGCATCCAGGTGTATTCCTAAAAAGATGTTAAACGTTGGATTTTTTTTTAACTTTAAAGAAAGTGTATCAGGCTCTGAGTTATCATCTAAAACATTTTCTTTTATTTAATATTCTATAACTAAGATTCATCCATAATTTGAATGCTGTAAATTATTTCATTTTGTGAATATAACGTTATTTGTTCATTCACTTTCCTATAATAAGCTTTTGAGTCATTTCCTGGCTTTTGCTGTAGTGAACACACTGCTATAAACATTTCTGTAATTCTGTATTGTTGCATATGTGTAAAAATGTGTCTTATTTCCTTGAATTACTAAGTCATAGCGAATGGAAATATAAATCCACAGTGTCTCCAAAACTCTGTATTGTGCAACTTCTACATTTTGACTGTAAAAGAGGTATAAAATAGTATTTCTTTATGGTCCTGATTTGCATGTTATTGACCGCATAGGATTAATCACCAAACATTTTTGTGTTTGTTTGTTTAATCAGGAAAACCCACTTTGCTATTTGTGCTTTTCTTGCTGGTTAATAGAGTTCTTTACATATCTTTGATATTAATCCTCCACTGGTTTTCTGTATAATGAATATATTCTATTGACTTGCATTGCATTTTCACTTTCATAATGGTGTGCTTGGGTGAATAAATGTTCTTCATTTTAATATAAACAAATATATCTATATTTTCTTATTTAAGACAATGTCTTTCAAATATTAAGAAATATTTCTCTACCATGTATCTAAAAGGTACACAACAAATGTTCTTCTAAGAGTTTTAAAGATACTGAGTTCTATCTATTTCTCTTCCTCCTTTTCCTGCTTCTCCTTCCTTTAGTTTGTTCTTCCTAATTTCATCTGTAAGATAGGAATCCAATTTTTTCTTTATCTATTTGGACAACTATTTTTCTAGCTTCGTTTATTGAAGAGTTCCTCTTTTCCCTACCTCTGTCTATATCAAAGTTTAAATAAATGACTCTATCTAAGCTCTGTATTCTATTCCATAGAAAACTATTTTTCTACCCCCACAAAAATGCCCACTTTTTCTTAATTATTTTAACTTCATAATAGGTCCTGATAGCTGATTTATTAAGTCTTCCTCTCTTCTCCTATTCTTTTGTAGTTTCCTGACTATTATTATTCCTCTACATTTCCATGTGCATTTTATAATGGTATTTCATGTTTTCTACTCAATTTGCTCTTCTTCTTCTCAGCAAACTTAGGGGTCAAATTGGCCTGATTGCTAGTTTTTATGACCAGAGGCTAAGACTGGTTTTTACATTTTAAATCATTTTAAATCACTTTAATATCATTATGACAAAGGTCATATGTGATTCAAAAACCTAGAATCTATTTGACCATGTACAGAAAAAAAATTCCAATTTCTATTCTAGAAGATATCCTTAATATATACTTCTAATGCATTATTTAATTTTCACATATTCTTTCAAAAATATTCCTAATTTTTATACATGATCTTTTCTCACATTATCTTGTTCAGTCATATTGCTAACCTCTTCCTCCTAATGATTAGAACATTTCATTAGACTAATTGTATATTCTTGGTCCATCCTTCTGATATGTCTTTTCCTCATAGAAATCCATAATCTAGTAAGCCTTTTTCCCCTTCTAAATAGTTATGTCCCTCAAATATCTCATCATTTTGACCTGTGAGGCCTGTGATGAAGGAACCAAGGCATCAAAAATCAGTCACCAGCTTCTCAGTTTCTAAAACATTATCTATAGATTAGGACTTTACTTTTCACTTCCCGAAGAGAAGCCACCTTAGACACTCCTTGGTCTTTTTCATCTTTAATTTCCCCAGGATTCATCTTGATGGAAGGAGCCAGTAAGAGCTGCTAACAGAAATTTCAAAAATTTAAACTGATATACTTTCTATGAACTTGGAAATGATGCAGAAACAGTTTATAGTTAGAATGAAAAACACACACAAGCCAATTGACATGCATATTTACATCATCGATTAAATCATATGCTGACACAGTTTAGGATTTAAGCTAAACCAATTCTGCCTGCGTAGCTATAAGAATTGGGCAGGCAAATTTAAAACCTCTTTCTCAAAATTATTTGTATTTACATCACACATACACGGTAGGGGCTTCATCTGAGTCACAGCAATCTTTGATCGATTTTACAAAGTGAAAGGAACCCTTAAAAAAGAAAATGAATTGCTAGCCAGGGAAAGGTGTGTTCTTGGTAGAAACCAATAGCTAGCTGGAAGCTAGTTGGAACATCAATACCTGACAGAAAACCTGGCAAGACAAAATAGATTCCTTTAGCTCAATATAATCTATACATGACCCACGGGCAACACATTGGTAATAGTTATCCTGCACCTGAGAAGTAGACCTCTGTGTAATTTTATTAAGTCCCAAGTGATTACCTCCTATAGAATGTTCTATAAATATACTTCAACCTTATCTGTCTACTTCTTAGCTATTCAGGAAATTCATGCATTTATGCTTCTGTTGAAGATGTGGCAGTCACAGCTAAAGAAACTGCAGCTGGACAGGAAAAGACAGTGATTTGTCAACATGCTTCAGAGCAGTTGCATCAAGTCAATTTGCACAAATTGACAAGTCAAAAGTCTGATGGAAAATCACTTGTTCTTGAAAAATGCTGACAGGAAAGGAGCTACTTGTTATTTTAGTAATGCTGTGAAAGTAAACAGGCAATGCCATTGAGATTTCAATGAGCATTTAATAAATAGGTAGACTCATTCAACTTAGTTTTTAATGATTGGGAAAGAAGAGTCTATTGATTTCATTGTTTGGGGGACATTATTAACATTTCAAATAATTCAATAACTAATAATCATCACTATACTACTCTAAGGTGAGGTGGCATGGAAAGATAGACTTCAAAACCATTGTCCCAGTCACATATATGAGCCACGTGCTGACCTTTACCGAAAGCAAAGGGGGTGGACGGGGTCACCCATCTCTGTGCACTAAAACCACCAGCCTATCTGTACCCCTGACTCTAGTTACAGAGTTCATCAGTGCACTGGAGTGCCCTCACTTGAAAAGGAATGGCGCTAGTATGTTTTGCCTTCTCTTACAATTTGCGAAAGTTGTAAAATTTAAGCAAATATCATCTACAAGTGGCAAACTGTTACTCTGGAGAAAAAAAGCATAATTTCCACATGCACTCAATTAAAGGAATGAGTCATCAGTTGCTCTTTGCCTTCATTAAAGGATCTTCTGATATTTAACTTTTTAGTCCATCCAAATTTCTTTTGTGACCTTGAGAAATGCAGTCTTTATACCAAAAATGAAAAAATTTTCAAATAGGTATGGGAAGAAGAAGGGAAAGTCGAAATAATGTCAGGAAAGGAAATGTTCCACGGTTGAAAAATGTTTTCTTTCCTGGAAAAAAAAAATCTGACATTTTGCATGCATCTCAGTCTCACGTACGGGATAAACCGAAACCGACAAAAACGTCCCAGGCTCGCTGTGAGCAAGCACACCAGAGCGGCTACACCGACCGCAAAAGGATAGGTTTTCCCACTTCTGTATTACTGACGCGGAAGGATACCTAGTGAGGCTGGTCAGCAGTGAATATTTACGCATCTACCACCGCCAGCACAAACGCCTTACTTTGAGATGTGGGAGACAGCTAGCCACGGAGCTCGGAGCGTGAGCTCTGCAACCAAATTTCCTGGATTAAAATCATTATCATATGGCTCGTTAGCTCTCTGACCCCGGTCAATTTTTATAACTTCTCTGTGGCTAAATATATGGGGAGACTAACAATAACCATCTCAGATGGTTGTTTGTAGAAATTAAATGTGCTCTTATAGTTAAAACATTTTAAAAAGAGTTTTTGACACATGCAGCAAACCCTCAATAATTTCACGGTTCAATTCCTACAAACTACCGTTACCATTAAATTCATATCACAATTGCAAACTACTGTTACCATTAAATTCGTATCACAATTGCAAACTACTGTTACTATTAAATTCAAATCACAATTGTTGAAAAGTGTTTTTAACACATATGGCAAACCCTCAATAATTTCATGGTTCAATTCCTACAAACTACTGTTACCATTAAATCTGAATCCCAATGCTACAGGCACTTGAAGGAGTTGGAGGGAGGCAGACGATGTGACGGAAGGGCTTTCACAGTTTACCTTACTGACGCCTGGGAGACATCGCCACCCCTTCGCATCTAGCTGCCCAGGGTCTAGAAACACCTGACATTATAAAAGCTGACAACGCCACGCCCTTGCTCCTTTGGCCTATGTTTGCAGCTAGAACACAGCCTCCTGCCCCAAAGCCATCAGTCAGATTTTGAATCAAGAGCTAGTGATGTCCATCCAGGACGGGGGTCTGCGGTGCGTCCTCTCCGGCAGCTGTGGTTCTCAGCCTGGAGCAGCGGTGGCTGCCGCGGTGTCCAGCTCACGGGCCGCAGGGTCAGCCAAGCGGGCCACTTGTCTGCCCACCGGTGCCCTGATAACGGGCCGTTGGGGATCTCTTTCAGCTCTGGAGCCTCTCGGCCTGTTTTCCCAGCTCCATGGAGGTTCTCTGATCTACCCAATATCCTTTTAGTAAGTTTCTCTTCTCCTTAAAACAGTCATCCAGAGTCCCTTTCTGTTTTTGTGTAATTAAGAGCCGTGACTGGTAGAACTTTGGGGCTATTTGAAGCTCTGTCCATAAGAAAGTATTCATTGACAGTAACCAGAGGGGAGGGGGAGGGGGCTAATGAGGTGGGGTGGGAAGGGAAAAGTCATCAAGGAACATGTTTTAAGGCCCCATGGACGAAGCCAAAGAGGGGTAGCATTGAGGGTGGCAGGTGGGGGCCGATGGGGCAGAGGAGAGTGGGGGGGGGGGCGGGTGGAGACAACTGGGTGTGAACAATGATAAAAAAAAGAATGTATTCACTGTATGCTTTAAAAAGAGCATCTCTTAAGTGGAACAAGAGTCAGCCCTATAAATACTTAGTTTCCAAATAAAGTATGCCAATACACATAAAGCACCAGTCTTCTAAATCACCTTTTTTAATTTATTCTATTTGAGTTGTACCAATTTTTCCCCTTCTGCCCCTCCACCCAGCCCACCCCTCTAGCCAGAGTCAACCCCCTCTCCATTGTCCATGTCCACCCGTCAGTCATGTTCTCTGACTAGTTCCTTCCCCTTCCTTCCACCATCCCCTCCCCCCTCCCTTCCTACAGCCATCAGTCTGCTCCACGTTTCCTTTCAATAACACTTTTCAAACTTGTCACACAAGTAAATCCTGATCCTCGAGAAGAAAGGAAAGAATAGTAGCAAACAGATACACACACACAGAATTTAAAATCGCAGTATTCAGAGACACATGTTAAGAGTAAATCCTTCCAAGCTTTTTTATATGAGTACAAATATATATGTAAAATTATGTGACAAATCCATTTTAGCGATATTGTTTTCTTTTTTTGCAATGCATCATAAATATCTTTTCAATTCAATTAAAAAGTATAAATCAAATTTTAACGCTTGCCTAATAGTATTGGATACATTATTTATTTAACCAACACCCATATTATTGGACAAAATGTTGTCTCAAATATTTCAATATAGCAAATAACACTGTAATAAATGATCCTCTACAGACTTTTTTTTTTCACATCTGCCTCACTACTTTCTTCAAATAGGAGAACACTCGAAAGATGAAGTGGGTCCAGCTGTGAACTAGGACAAGGCTCCAAAGGTGATTCTGATAGGTGCACTTGACATTTTATCACTTTTCATTTCCTCTTCGGAGCAACACTGGGCATGAGAATTTTCTGCCAGGACAGAAGTGTTCTCTCCTGGTGCCGAACACCATAGTAGCCACCAGCCACACGGGGCTATCGGTCCCTTAAGATGCTGCTAGTGTGACTGAGGAAATTTCACTTTAAATTTTAATTAATTTAAATTATTTTAAATTTAAAGACCCACAAGTACCCAGGGGCTACCATGTTGAACAATACAGCTCTGTACCCTTTTTGACTTTTCTTTTGGGCGACACATTATCTTATATAAACCATCCGAGACCCTCTCTGGTTTGGTACATTCCTGCAAGCTGCCTCTTACCATTTCTTTTGTTGGTAAAATTTCTTGACATTTTACATCATGTACACTTGATTTCCTTCAGGGAGGTGGATACAACATCCCCTATGCAGGAAAAATGAAAATAACTGAACGAGTGACATAATTACCTTTATGTTTTTCAAAGGTTATCATTAGCCTATATTTCTGAAGCAAGTTAGTGTCAAGAGTGTCAAAAGTGACAAAGACTCTTGGAGACAAATCTATTTTAAACAAGACATTTAGTGCATTTTTCTTCTTTTCATTGCTGCTTAGCCACCAGCTTTTGGAGTTTTGAGCATTTTAATTTAGAAATATTTTATTACACTTTAAATTTCTTCCTAAAATACTTTTCAATATTTATTATTACTTATATGAACCATATAATAGTAATTTAAATTTGTGTCTTTAATCTTCATTAATTTTTAATGACAATTTTTTAATTTTTGTCTTTATTTTTCTAACAACTAAATTACTAACATGTATATAAATTGAGTTATAACATTGTACCATTAAACTCCTTAGATCTTGCTGAAGTGTCTTCTGGATTTTAAGGTCACATCCTTGAACTGTGATGCTAGTCGTTTCACACTTTTTTTTCTAAATCATGTTTTTTTTCCTGAATGAATGTTGTTATTGACCGAACTGTGTCCCCTCCTAAATTCAGATTGTTATGGTCCTAACCCCCAAGGTGACTATATTTGGAGACAAGGCCTTTACAGAGAAAAGTAACTTAAATGAAGTCCTAGGGGTGAGGCTTTGAAACAGCAGATCTGGTGTCCTCCTGAGAGGAAGACAGCACAGAGATTCTCTCTACGTGCGTGCAGAGAGGGGAGGCCACTTGGGGACACAGCGAAAAGGCATCTGTCTGTCTGTAAGCAGGGAAGAGGCGTCCCAAGAAATCAGCCCTGACTGTCTCAGCAGACTAGTACAGATGTTCTTGAGATTCCTCTTCCTACTTTGTCTTGAATGAAATTTAGGGACACCCGGTAGGCATACGAACCCTCCCTTCTCTGTCATCGTATCTCATTGTTAAATTTATGCGCCATCCTCTGCATTCAGGAAAGAGTAAAAACGTTGTTCTCCACATCCCTATTTTGATATTTCTTCAGAAGCATTTTCATTTTTCACTGTCAGTATGAATCCCCATTTTAATTGTGTTGTATTTTTATCTATTTCTAATCCTTATTTCACTTCATTTATCTTCTTTTTGTCCAATTCTGTTACCTACACTTCCATTTATTCACTTTTCCACTCAGCATATTTTCTCCATGGGAACTATTGCCTTTTTCCCTTTATTTTGTCAATTTTTCCAAACATTTTTGCTGGAATTTTTTAGTAGGCTGTGGAATGGATCACTTCAAGGTTTGCTTTTACCCACCAGGAGAGATTTTCGACTTCTTGTGGTGTAGTAATTTTCACAGTCTACACTTTGTTTTTATTCTCACTCATCCCTGGGACAAGGAGATCTCAGGGTCATTTCCTTTTCCTCCTTCCCTCCTCCTGCTCTCTGCCCCCAGGCCTGCAGTTTGAACCCTGTTGATGTCCGTAGCGCTGTGTCCAACGTCTTGTATCTAATAAGCTTCCCCCTATTGATCTGCTTCTTTCCTCGACTGCGGTTTCTCTGGAACCTCAGCTGACATAGCGCAGGAAAATGTAAGTGCCCCAGCCCGTCATTCTCCTGGGTCTAATCATCCCAGAATGTTCTCCACCAGCACTGCGCTCCTCCGTCGTGTCCAGTCATTTGCTGGGATGTTTGCCTTTCCCTCCAGGTGAAGGAAACTAATGAACGAAGGAGCGAGGTCCAGGAGAAATGGAATCTCCTGCCTTGCTGGATGCTATGTTAAGGATATAGGAAAACATTTATCTTTCTCTCTACATACAGTAAATTTTAAATTACTGAGTTGGAGAACTGATATTTGGGGGGTATAGACAAAGGTTCTCTCTATGACCAAACTCTAGAGATGCTCCTTTAAACTCCTCTTCTCAATGAGGCTCTGCTTTGGGGCTTCTGTGTTCACGTCTGCATTGTTCAGTTTTAGCAGAAACCCTGCAGTCAGTTTAGCTAGATCCTGGCTTAACTCTCTCTCTATATATATATATACATATATCTGATCACCCTGGATATCTGATCACACTGCTCATCCTCCCACCAACCCCCAGGTGATGTCTGGTCACCCTGGCTTCTCTACAGCAAAAATTCTCTTAGGTTAGTTTAGCCGGAATGCCCTCTTGCCCTTGGCGCTTTCTCTTAGTAATTTTCCATTCCCTAATCCACATCCCCCCACCACACACACCCCATGCTCCTTGGGTATAATTTCCATTTCTCCTGTTGTTTTGGGAGTTGAGCTGAATGTTGCAGTAGTCCGGTTGAATAAAGTCTGCCTCACTGTTCTTTAACATGTTTCATGAATCATTGTTTTTTTTCTTTCCGGGTCATCTATTTCATGAAGTGAAGATACAGTGTGTCATACACAGTAGCCTGAAGAGGGTGTGTGTACATGTGTGTGTGTGATGGCCTCGACTATCTGCTTCTTAAGGTAAGAAAAATTTTGCCCCAGGAAATTGATAAAACTGGCTAGAAAGATTTTATTCAAATTACTGCAGTCAAAGAGAGAGACTTCAGTTGAGAACTAAGCTCAACATTGAATACAGCAAAGACAGCTGGGGATTTGTAACCTAGAAACAGAGCATAGGGGCGAATGAAAAATCACTAAGAGGAGACATCAGGAACAGTAGGATTCTTGGTAAACTGGTTTAACAGGTTTCTTACTGAAGGCAGACTAGGGACTTAGCTATGAGGATGGAGGATAAGGAGCTGGGTCACAACCAGGGGTCAGGGGATTCTCCTTACATCAGGCTCAGCAGGCCAGGAACACAGAAGTCCACCGTGGAGGCCAGTGGAGAAGAGGGCGCAGAGGAGTCTGACCCGAGCGGGGTCAAGGCAGGAGGCTTCGCCCCTCCAGGCATCAGTTCCCTGCACCTGGCGTCATCGGGGGATTTGTCAGGCTTACTTTTCCGTCGTGTCCGTGTTGATCCTGTTCTACATTTTTTAGGGATGTTTTAGTAAAAACGTAAACAAATAATCCACTGGGAACAGATGATCAGGTTTCTTCTTCTGACAGAACTTTCCTAGTTGTATTAGAAGGTGACAAGTTTGCAGTCAGTGCTGAGTTTCTTCCATTGGGATTCGAAATAAAAAGAGGATCGGGAACTCAGAGTTCAAAGAGGTGCTCGGTATCTTAAATCATTTCTGATAATAACTTTATGCTTTTTTCTATTCTTTACCAAATAAATACTTTACCATTGAAAATGCTTCAAGTCACTTTTAATTGCTTTTGTGCAAAAATAATTAATGTAACTCAAAACTGTAAATAAAATGTAATAGGATGGTATTAATAGTAGAGACAGTATAAATTTAGGTAGAGAGATAATATTAAAAATCATTCATATGTATGCATGTGAATAGATCATACACATATATATGTATATTTGTATCTATACATTTTTTTGAAAGAGTTGAACATCCATACTTAATTGTTTGATATCAGTTCTTGTACTAAATATTTTTCTAGGGAAACCTGGTCAATTCAAGTGCCCACAAGACAAAAATGAACCCAGTTCTCAGAAAAACAACAGCTATTTGGGGGAATAGCACTGAATAGAGATCTCTCCTAGGACTCTGCTTTCAGATCATAAAAATGGATATAATGCCCATTGGTATAGCCGGTACTATTAGGATCCTTTGTTTGCTCTACATTTCACATAGAGAAGCATAATCAAGAGACTCTAAATCACCCTGCTGAGCCATTCAGTATGGACCACACAGGGCAGGTCCTAGAGGCTCACGTTACTGCTTCGATATATTCGCTATGTTCTCTATAATAATATTCAAGTACTTGAAACTTAGATAATAGTTATGTTTATTCCCTCCTGAATAATTTTTGGTGGTATACACGCTTAGCAAGGAACACAAGGTATTCTTAATATTGTTCAAAGACTGTCTCACAGTTGACTTTTTGTCAATTCCCAAATGCAGCTTACTATATGCTTTGTAACAATTCCCTATGCCTATGAGTATCATTTCTTTCCATTCAAATGTCTGTGCTACACGAATATAATGGATATTGGTGAGGGATAAACAATTCTTTGAAATTTAGTGTTAATTTTATAGCAATATAACAGATCTCACTGCATTTGTGATTTAGACATATTTAATTATTTATTATTTCACTTGCAGTTTCAAGTGAGAAACCAAACTCAAATTGAAAACAGTGGGAAATTTGTTAGCACACGTGATTGCTGAAGTAGACTTTGCCCCAAGCATCTCTAAGTCCACAGGCTCAAATAAATTATTAGAAAATCAGTGCAGCAGCATAACTTAGCATCATCTCTCTCTCTCTGTTGGATCTGTCTTCAAGCAAGCTCTTCACTGGAGGTGGCAGTTGCTGGCATCTCCAGCTTATAGTTGGTACTTATCAATGTGTCCATCAAAAGGTGTCTCTCTCTTCCCAAGAGTCCCTGAAAATTCCCTCGAATCTCCCAAATCAGTATTCTGCTAGTCCAGGCCTAAGTCCCAGGGGCACCTCAGGAGCTAAGGGCAATCCAGGCCTACCCAAGTCACCAGGCTTAGAGTAAGGAAGACATACCTTCTTAAAGAAAATCAAGGCGTCTATGTGTATTTCAGAAAACTTCACACATGCACAAGCTAGCAAGCCCATGGAAATATGTTCTTCATAGCATTGTTTAAAATATGAGGAGAAATACAAGCAATCAATAAAGGAATGGTTATCTCATTCTGTAAGAAGTTCATTCTATAAGAAGAGGAATGATAGTCAGTTTCTTCAGCAGCCTTACTCCCAGTCTCTTTGAATCCGCTCTGGACTCTTCCTCCAGCACTGCTATATCTGTGACTTTCACTAAAGTAAAATTTCAGTCATGGTATTTCCTCCTTTAAACCCTTCCATTTCTCTCCATTGTTCTTGGGAAAAACACCAAAATCCAAGACCGATTCTTGGTCATTCCCTCGGGGCCACCTTCCCTTTCTCTTGTTTTCTCCATGCCCCTCCCATGTAGGCTTTATGTTATTGAATATGCCATGCCCCCTCTGGCTGCAGTCTTTGCACATCTTGTTCCCACTGTCTACCAAGTTCCACACCCTACCTGCTCACCTTTCAGATCTCAGGCGAAGCAAGACTTCCTCGGGAAGCTGTCCCTAAAGTTCAAGGTCCTAATCATGCAATTGTTCCTTTTATTCAGCTTGAGAAATTATGCATACATTAGTGTGATCGTTTGGTATAAATCTTGCAACACCGCAAGGGCAGGCACCACATCTGTTTTTGCTGACCCCTGTGCCTGGTGCACAGTAGGCACTCATCATACAATTGTTAAAGGAATGAACAACTGAATGAATGGATTAATTAATTCAGCGAGCATCTATTCCACTATTTCTAGTGGAAAAAAAGTAATATAACGATTGAAAAGAAAGCTCCTTACTACTAAAGAACTAGCGAACTGGTTGAATGTGTCAGGAGGAGACAGATTTATATAGTGACAGGATAGTACAAGACAGAAACTAATAAAAACTTTCTAAAGGGACCACGCATAGGAGGGGGATACTTAGGAAGATAAAGATCACAGAGTATGTTCTGAAAATAAAGGAACTAGTCTATACAATCCAAAGCGTCTGACGTCCAGTTCACTCCCACATTTGTATAATCTTAGGCCAAATCATCTAACCTTGTTAAAACACCATGTCCACCACTCTGCTTTATAGCTTAGTGGGTGGCTGCTACAGGCTGCGTTGGTGGGCTTCCCGAACCCTGGCTTCCCATTGAAATTGGCTTATGGGAATGATGGCAATAGACTAAAGGGAGACAGAAGATGGTCAGATATGTATTCCTCTGGCTTCATTTCTGTTGAATCTTTATGGACCGGATGTGTTCCTCAAGCAGGCCACGGTCCTATCAGGCAGCCCTCTCTCTCTGGATTTAGGTGACACTCTCCCACCACTCTTTGCCCCTTCAGGCCAGAGGGGACCAAAAGCTTCTTTTGTCACTAGCTCTAGGTGCAATTGTTAAGTGGTGTATTTATTACACTCTCTTCACATTACCCAAATTGAATGAGCCATATGTTTCCTGCCAGGACCCTGAGTACTATACTCAATTTTATCCTCTTTAAAATGGGGATAATGATGACTGCTCTGCCTAACTCCTGGGATTGCCAAGAGAAAATCATACAACATGTTTTTTAATGCAATTTGAGAATGACGACACCCTATTCTAAAGTCAAGGACTGTTACTATAAGGAAGATCATGCCTGGCACACAGAAAGCATTTAATTTGCTGAGTGTGTTACTGATGTAAAGCACCACATTTAATCAAGGTGGTCTCATGGATTGCAGAAGTAGACTGGCCTTTAAGTGTTTTGTAGGAACACCAAAAATATCTCATTCACTGTCCTGCTTCAAATTCCTGAAATGATCAGCAGAAATGATAACTGGACTTAAAGAGTCCCTGGGACTGTTCCAGACACTGTGCCAGCAAGTCACATGCAGTGCCCCCGTCCACACAGCAACCCCAGGTTACAAATGAGAAAACTGGTATTCAGAAAAATTGAACCACTTGCTAGTAATAGGTAGAGCATTTAATGCAAAGGTCTAGCTGGTTGCGAAGGTCCTCTGTCTACTGCTCATACTACCGTCTTGGCATTACTTATTCAAGTTGGAATTATCCTGCTCTCTGAATAGAGTGCATTTATTTTACGCCTCAGTAGTCTTGAGTTAAATAGATTAGTATGCAGGGAAGACGTTCTCCCCTGAGTTCTTGAAGATATGACTGCAGGAAAAGCCATGAAATTAAAGATATGGGTACTGGTTTTCATGCAAAAACAAGGTGACTGGTTTCTGAGACTGCCCAGAGGGATGGCTTCGAGGGTACAGTGACTCATGCCTCTTTCTGTTATCTCAAAGTCAGTTTTGCTTTTAGCTACACAGTCATACACCTTTTCAGATCTAGGTAGAGCTTTAGATCTTAATATAAGATGATTGTCCTGATGTATCTCATCTACGCTGCATTTTCTGAATGCTTTCAGAATTCTAAAATAGTGTGAGAGAAAGTTAAAAATCTTCATTATTGCTACACCCTTCCAACTGAAGTAGTTGAGCTCTAAGCAAAGCCACAGATGAAAATCATACATTTCTTTATGATTTTAAGAAGTGTGCCAGAGACGTTTGAAAACAATAAAATCTGCTTAGAAACGTCGTGCACAGAAGCGTGCTCACCTGGACCGAAGGCCCTTGCGAGCTGCCATCCTCCGCCGTTTTGTCTGATGACATGAATGACACACACATCGGCTGGTAGAAGAGTTTTGCCTTTTGAACTTTGAAATGATCTATTCTTTGTTCATGGAGTTAATATAATTACAATGATTATAATGATTAGGGCAATGTTTTAAAGCAAACAGGACTTTTCAGGACAGCATTTTAGAGAAAATTTTTATATTTCACCTCGGAAGGTTAATGTGTCTTCAAACTTTTAAATAATGGTGAAAAAATATTCTTCAAGTTCATCTTATTTATCAAATTTATTGGGGCGCATGGTTAATAACATAAATGTCAGGTATACAGCTTTATAATATGACCTCTGAGTATGGTACTACGTGCTCATGCCCTGAAGTCTGGTCTCCTTCCATCACCTTATATTTGACCTTGACCCTTTCTATCCTCTCCCTACTGCCCTTCCCTTCTGGAAACCGTCATTGTGATGTCTATATCCATGACTTTGTTTTTTTCATTTGTTCATTTTATTTGCTCATTCTTTATTTTTATATTTTATATTCTGCATATGAGTGAAATCATACTGTTTTTGTACTTTTCTGTCTGGCTTAAATCACTTGGCATAATTCTCCCAAAATGTCACAAATGGCAATATTTCATCTTTCTTATGGCTGAGTAGTATTCTATTATATATGAATCACACATCCTTTACCCAGTCATCCATCAAAGGACATTTGGAGGTTTCCATGTCTTGGCTATTGTGAATTAGGTTGTAATGAACTCAGAGTTCATACATCTTTACAAATAAATGTTTTCAAATTTGGGGGGTAGATACCCAGAAAAGGGATCTCTGGGTCACATGGTAACTCTATTCTTAATTTTCTGGAGAAACCTCCATACTGTTTCCTATGGTGGCTTCACCGGTTTACATTCCCACCAGCAGTGAATGGGGGTTCCTTTTTCTCCACATTTCTTCAACACTTCTTACTTCTTGTCTTGTTGATAATACCCATTCTAACCAGTGTGAGGTGGTATCTCACTGTGGCCTTGATTTTCATTTCCCTTACAACTAGTGATGTAGAATATCTATTCATATATCTGTTGGCCATTTATATGTCTTTCTTAGAAAAGTATTTATTCAGGTCCTCTTCCCCTGCCCATTTTTATTTGTCAAACTGTTTTTGTGTTGTTAAGTTTTTTACATATTTTGAATGTTAGCCATTTATCAGAGGTAACATTTGAAAATATCTTCTCCCATTCAGTTCATTGCTTTTTTTGTTTTGTTGATGTTTTCTTTTGCTGTGCAGAAGCTTTTCAGTTAAATGGTGCTGGGAAAATTTGAAAGCCACATGCAAAAGAATGAAACTAGACTGCTATCTAACATCATAGACAAAATTAACTCAAAGTAGATTAAAGACTTGAGCATAAGGCCTGAAACAATGAAATACGTAGAAGAAAACATTGACACTAAACTCATGGGCCTTGGCCTGAAAAGGGTAAACTTGACCCCAAAGGCAGACTAAGTAAAAGAAAAAAATAAATAAATGCATGGAACTACATCAAACAAATATTATTTTAATTGGCACATTTTCTGTATTCCTTCATTAATTTTAAGTGGAAAATTGTTTAACAGTATATCAACAGTGCTGCAAATTCAAATTTGCTTAATGGGAAAAGATTTATTGAGCTAACAGCAAGATAGAAAATAACAAAAAGTAAAAATGCATTCCCCTGGCTATAAACTGCCTTTTACGAAAGGAAAGATCCGGGTTATGCTTCAGACTGTGCCTCTTCTTAGATGTGGGCCTTTCCCCTGCCACTGTGGTTTCACTATCTGTCTACAGTTGTGAACGGAGTGAAGGACACTTACAAACTGAAACACAACATAAATGACTCAGTTTATTATTACAAAGTATGATATTTTGCTAAAAGTCCTGGGAGTTTTGTAGCTAATTATTCGTTCTGCTTTCAATCACACAGTGAATAAATAGCGGAACCAGAGTTTAAACTCACGTTTAACCTGTAGCCTCATGTTCTATGCTCCATATGGCTTATGTGAAGAGCTCAGAAAGATTAATTAATTTCTCTTAATCCTAGTTTTCTCTACATAAAATGAAGGAAATAATATCTAGGTTGCAAGGTTATTCTGCAGATCAAGTCAGCTCATATAAAACGGTAAAGCAGAGGGAGGCCTGGGCCATGGCAGAAGCTCAGTATTGGCTGAAGCTGAAATTCAGATCTGTGGCGATGTATTTAACAAAGATGACTGCACCAATATGCCTTGGACTCCATGTGCTCTTATTACAACCTGACATTAGCATAATTCCAACCAGCAGTGGCCTATGATCCTTCCTGTTAACTGTCTCAACCAATAATATGCAGCAGAAGTGACCTGTGTGACCACTGAGACAGGGTCATAAATGGGGGGAGGGGTTGGCTAAAAAAGGGAAATTTGGGGGTTATGAAAATATTCTATATTTTGATTGTTGGATTGTTGTGGAGGTTACACATGGTATATCTTTGTCAAAACTGGAACTGTATAATAAAAGTGGCTGTGTTCTATGGAAATTATAATTCAGTAAGGTTGTTTTAAAAATAAAGAAAACAATAAAACAGGTTGACAGCCACTGACGTCAAATTTGACTTAATTGGTGCGATGTGGCCTTAAGCCATCTGCATCCCAACCTGCACATTATTGTGTTGTTTTTCCACATATATTATAGTAAATTTCCTAAAGGAAGCAAACTTTCATTCTAGACTGGAATTACTCCAGTACCAAATGTCTTTTTTTCATGTTGCAATAAAAGTATGAAACCATAAAAATGCAAAAAGAATAGAGTAAGAATTTATTCATTTGGAGATTAGGTGATGAGACTGAATTCCCCAGTCAATTCCACCCAGTATCTAAAAAATTTGGACATATTTTGGAGCACTTATTATATGCAGGTATTATACAAACATCTCATTTAATCCATTTAATAGTCATAAACAAATTAGATGTATTAATTATTCCCATTTCACATAGGGGTAATCAGTACTTAGCAAGCTAAGGAGCTCTGGGTGAGTAATACTAGATAATGATGTAGCAGGAAATAAGACTCAAGATTTTTCCCCCACAGCATACTCTTTCCACAATATCACATTGTCAGTTTTATCGAGAAATGGATATAAAATAATTTGCAAAAAACTTGCTTCCCAGTGCTCATTTGTTATAAAAACTGCTATTATTTGCATTTCCTGGCAATTCCGAAATGAAAAACACTATCCTAAAAGAATTTTTATTGTTTCTGGAGAAATATATATTCTATGTATGTATTACTATTAAATCTTTCCTTCACTTCTAAGAGAAAATGTATTAATTTTACTCAAGTTTTTAGGGAGGAAGTATACATTCTCATAAAAGACTTCATGAATTATAGTGTTATAAATTTATAACTGTGAAATTTCTTCCCAGTACCATAGATTTAATATCATAATTGAGTCACATAATTCAGTGTGTCTTCTGGCTATATGCACAAGGAAAAATTAATAGGCTACCCTATTCAATCAAGTTATAATCATCGTGAAAAATTTTTTAATTCTTCAATAATCCCTGTGAAGTATATAAAATAATTCTTAGCTGAGAACATTTCTTTGGTATCTTTCTAGTGGGAATATCTTGGAAGAATTTTCCAAACAGGAATTAAGCTGTTTCAAATATCAGAGAGAGAGCAAAATAAAAGTCTCTCTAACTTATGCCTACCACTCAATTTGCATTTTTATGCAAACTTCCAAAATGTCTGCCTCAGATGATTTCTGTAATTTACAGCTTAAAAGATGGTGAAAGATTTTCAAGACCAATAATAGCTGGCCACAAAAAAATGAACATAAAATACATTTATAAAACTTTGTCATCCACGAGGTTGAACTAAAGGTTCAATATTATACTTACATCAATGTATTTATGTTACTATAAATAAATCACTGGTGCAAGTGACTTTTGAAGTTCTGAATTTTGTTTCTGTCTGGCCATTCCTTACATTAAGGACAAAAATACATTCAAATAATCAAAACCTCTCCTGTCATGTGGGAGAGCAGGCTGAGAAGGCAGGACTTGTGCCTGTATGAGCATGCGTGGGTGGGATGATTTGGGGTTTCTGGGCTAAGGCTGAATTGGTCAATCTAAACCGAAAGACCCCGTACCCAGGAGTTTGGGCAAGCTCCAGTCGCATCTTATCTAAGAAGCACCCAGAGGAAGGTTCAAACTGCTGATCACAAGGGCCACTGGGGAAGTCATGTCAGGAACGTACAGTCACCTGTGCTTCTGCAGGTGGTGACTTGGGTCATGGGCATGTGTGAGGGGGCTAGTGGTCGTTTAAGGCCCTGAAGACCCCCTAACCACACAAAGTGGATGTCAGGGCAACAATACTATCAATAGTCAAGGTTTTTAAATTTTTTTAAATTTTAGGTCTTCGTTTTTTAATGCACAGTGAGTAAACTAAAGTTCATTATTTGCACAGTCCTATGAGTTTTCACCTTGTTAGCAGCGTGTGATGCCACCAAAATGAAGATCCAGGAGAGCCCACTACCCCCCAGACCCCTCCTGCTGTCCCTTTAAAGCCAACCTCCCCTCCATCCGCGGTCCTTGACAGCCCGATATCTTCTCCATCTCTGTGGGTTTCTCAATCTAGAATCTCACTTGAATGGAATCATAGCGTACATAACCTTTTGCATCTGATGCCTTCCCTTAGCATACGCTGCTGAGATTCATCCATGATTTGTTCCTTTTTATTGCTGAATAATAGTCCATTGTATGGATGGACCACTATTTATTCACTCCTAACTGAGAACATTTGGGTTTTTTCCCCACTTTGGCAATCATGAAAAAAGCTGCTATAGATATCCACATACAGGTTCTTGTATGAGGATAAGCTTTAATTTTCCTCGGCTACATTTCTAAAAGGGGATTTGTTGGGTCATATGAAAAGTTCATGTTGAATTTTACAAAGAACAGCTGAACAGACATCATTTTCTAAATAGTGGCAGCAATGCATCGAAGCTCCAGTTACCTCGTCTTGCCAAGACACGGTCTTTTCAGGGGTTCATTGTCACTGTGTGCTTGTTTGGTTTTGCTATCCTATTAGGCGTGAAATTACATTTCTTTATGGTTTTATTTTGTATTTCCCAGTGACTACTGATATAAAGCATCTTTGCATATACTTGTTTGCCAGTGGTGTATCTTCTTTGGTGGAGTATCTATTCAAATCTTTTGCCTTTTTAAAAAATTTGGCTGCCTGGTTGCCTGGTTTCCTATTATTGAGATTTGAGAGTTCTTTATATATTCTGGATAAAAGTACTTTGCCAAATATATCATTTGCAAATATCTTCTCTTAATCCATGGCTTGTCTTTTATTCTCTTGACAGTGACATATATATAAATTTTGATGAAGTAAAATTCAGTAATTATATTGGGTGGAGAATCTTACAAATACCAAATAGATAAAAATTGGTTGCTAGGGTCGCTAGGGTCTTATGTATTACTGATTTTCTGTCTGCTTGTTCTGTTGGTCACTACAAAAAGGAGTGTTAGGTCATCAAGAATAATGTGTTTATATTACCTTCTGACATCTGTGGTTACCAAATTTAGAGGCATTCAAGTCATTGTTTCCCTATAAATAATGTGTCATTCTTCAGTTGATGCTGTCAGGTTTTTTTTTTTAATATTTTGTTTTTATCAGTTTGACTATAATGAGTCTGACCCTAGTTTTTTTTAGTTTACCCTATTTGGCATATCCTGAGCTTCTTTAACCTATAAATTTATGTCTTTTATTAGCAAATTTGGGAGATTTTTAGCCATTATTTCTCCCACCAACTTTACCTCCCCAATCTTAACCACTGTGATTCCAATGCCACTAATTTAAGACATTCTTGTACTATTTAGTATTTTTCTCTCTGTTGCATTTGTTCTATTGTTTTCATTGTTTCTCTTTATTTCCTGAAAATATCTTTTTCCCTATGTCTTTACCTTTATCTCATTGGAACATATTGTTCTGATGTCAAGTCATGTCATAAGCCAGCATCTAAGTCATTTTAGGGTTAGAAAAATCTTATTGTCTTTTCTACCGAGAACTGGTCACATTTTCCTCGTTCTTCCTACGTTGAATAATTTTGGGTTCTATCCTGAGCATGTTGACTACTATTACATATTGTGAGACTCTGGGTCCTAGTAAAATCCTCTGCGGAATTCTGCTGTTCATATTCTAGCAGGAAGTCAAGTCACTTCAGGTTCAGTTCACAAGTTCTATCCTGTTTCCTGTGACGATGGTTAACACACCTGTTCAGTTTTCAAAACCTTTCCAATTCTGGGCTCTCTTGCTTATGTACCACTAAGGTGGAAGTCCAGAACTCTTATCATGGTTCAAGTCTCAGTGCCTTTTCTATGTTGCTTTGGGTTCATCCTGTGGATCTGTCGTCTGAAACTTGTGCTAGTTTATATCCAAACTAGGACAACCTTCCTCCACCTCCAAGGTCCTACTCAGATCCCTAGATCTCAGGAGCCCCTTTCCTCAGACCTGGGGCAAGAAAGTCAGTTTCAGTCAGAATTTTAGCTGCTCATGCTTTGAAGTACAGTTCAGTGTGACTCTGGCCACAATATGGACAAAAGAGCAACAGAAAAGCTACAGAAAAGAGTGACAGAAAGACACACAGAAAAGTCAGAACACAGTGCCCTCTCTTCCCAGTTTCTCTGCCCAGAAGGACAAGGTTCCTCTCAGAGTTTTGGCTGCCTCACCGCTGCTCTGCAGATCTGTTCCTGGGGCTAGGTCATGCAGGTCATGAAAGAAATGAGAGGAAATAATGGGCTTTATATCCACACCCTTCACTTTTGGTGGCCCTTTTTCTGGTCCTTTGGCCAAGATAAACAAACAAACAAACAAACAGAGTTTCACATAAAAACATTCTAGAACAAAGCTGGTTTCATTGGAATTTTTCCTTGAAGTCTTGTTGGCATTGCATTCAAAGCATTGGTTGGGAGATACGGGTTCCTAGAGCAAGTAAAACATTCCAGTTTTACTGAGCAAAGTTACTTAAACCCAATGAACAGGTCAGATACAGGAAAGGCTGCGTGCCTCCCAGAATGTACTGCCATTATTGGGAAAAGGCAGGGACCATAGTGTGGAATTTTACAGCCAGGGGTTTGGGTGACACTTCCTAGCAGGTGAACATGTGTTGCTTTGTTTTGTTAAGAAAAACTTTAAGTGGAACAGTCAAGGAAACAGGAGAGTACATTATAAAAATAAGTGAAATAAGTAGGAAATGAGCATTCAGAGTTTCAACCTCGGGGCTCCTTTCATCATCCCACTTCTCATCAGCCCACTTCTCATCATCTCCGTTTGTGCTCACGCACACTCACACCCAGTCCCGTGCCACTCCACCCCTGAGCATCCCCACACATCTGCCTACGGCTGTTCTCAGCGGTGTCCACATGACTCTGCCCAGGAAGGGACTCTTCATTTTTCTTCAAGCCACCCCTCTCTTTGGTGACACGTGTTGATAGAGGGATTCATTTAGTTTATTTTTCTATCACCTCCCTAAACGTTTAGATAATCATCAACTGCTACAATCCCACAACTTATTTTTATAGGTGTCCCTTTTTATACATGACTTGATGCTGCATGATTATAACAGCTCGTTTTATGGAGCAGTTATTACATTGACAGGAACCGCACTAAGCCCCGAAGGCTTAAATTATCCTATTTGGTCTTCACAATAACCCTAAATGATTTACATGATGACGTGATTCATTTTATAGATGAGCCTAGAAATGTTAAGAAACTTGCCTAAAGTTATAGAACTTGTAAAGGGCAGAGCTAAGACCAGAATCCAGATCAGTCTGTCCCCAGGGATAAAGCTAGTACACACACAGTTCCCTACATCCTTTGTATGGGGCTTTCACAGTTAAGAGATAATTTTAAGGCAGCATTAGAGATAATTTTTAAGTAGTATCATCTTTGGATTCAGTTAATTAGTACCAATATTACTCTTCCCATCTGCCAGTTTTCTGTTGCTCGCTCAGCCTCTTAGGCAGATCCCAAAAGCAATTTTTAAATTCCCCAAGATAAACTTTGAGATCAGAAACTGTTTAACCCTGTACAGATATTTTTATTTCTATCAAGTTGAAAGAAAAAGTATAAATAAGTAAACTGGAAAATTAAAGCTTTAGAGTACTTTGGGATTCATACCATTACAATAGCTGGTTTTTTAAACAAACTAATCATTTTAGTTTTATATGAAGATTATCAGCTTAAGTGTTTTTTTGCCTTAGTTTAAATTGTGCACATTAACATAAATAAACAGAGCAAAAGGAAGTAAGTAATTTGCATTTTATAAACGTAATTAGCATTAATAGGATGTATGCACTCTGAAAGTCTAGATGATGTAGCTGCATTAATTCTCTTCCCCTGATAGATTTAAGTGATTCCAGAATATATTCCTTTCTAATTAGGTTGTTCTAACAAGGATAACTCAGTTTGATGAACATTTAGAACTCAGTAGAATAGAACTTCTGGAACTTTAACAACATAATGAGATATTTTTTTGGCTTTCTGTACATCAAGCTTTCAAAGACATCTTTAAAATTATTCCTGTGATATTTATTTGCTCCTACTTAGGAATTCCATTTTCAAAAAAATGTGATTTTTTTTAACACACCAAAGTGCAGCCTCTACCCAAGGAATGACTAAATAATTGTGTGATTTTTCAGATAGGGTTTATGCTCTTCTGTAAGAAAAATGTTCATTTAAAGAAAAAGAGAAATAGTAATACCTGATTCAATGCGAACAGTGAGCAGAGTATACTAACTTAAAGATCTATACTAAATCCTAGGAAATACATTTATCACCCAAAATGTATATCTTACTTCTAATGCATTGTATTCCTTTGTAGTCTATTCATACTTTATTCATTTTGTATAGTTCAGAGGGTTAGAGGGTGTTTTGATCTGAACACACTATGGTCTTTTTATTTATGAAAGTGATTTTTTTTCCTCTAAGGAACACAATACCTATATCACCAAAGGTAGTAAATCCTCAGATATTAAGTTTGAAGAGCAAGCTCACTTATATTTTCAAAATGTTATTTGCCAAAAAAAGTATTCTATATTGTGCTCAAATACTGGAATTTTCAACTCCCATTGACCAGGGGGTAAATGTACCTCCCTCTGGTTTTCTGTGACATTACGCCCCCCGTCCTCTTTTTTTTTCCTTTTTAAGTTTTCTAGAATGGATACTCAAGAAACTTTGCCTACAACCTAACATCACACTTTCATTGTAGAGATAGTTTAATTCTGCAAACAATGACTTACAATCAATGAACTAACTTGGAAAATTTACCACATTTTTTACATTAAACTTATAAAAAATATAATGAGAAATATATTTGTGCATACACATATTGTGTTTTGGTATAAATAGTCAAAGAATTCTAGATCACAAATAAGATATTGGCTCAATTATCTCCTTGCTTTCCTGCTTTATTTTTTTCTTATTTTTCTCTTCCTTGCTTATTTCCCAATTGGATTCTATAATGCTAAACAAATCAGTAAAATATCCATAGAAATTTTCATGAAGAAATGCTATTTTTGTCTTAGTCAGCTAGGCCTGTCATAACAAACTGAGTGGTAAAACAACAGAAATTTATTTTCTCACAGGCCAGAAGCCCAAGGTCAAGGTGCTGGCAGAGTCGTTTTTTTTCTGAGGCCTCTCTCCATGGCTTACAGGTTCCCTCTTTACATGGTTGTCTCTCTATGCACACATGTTCCCAGTGTCTCTGGGTGTGTTCTAATCTCCTCCTTTCGAGAAGACACCTGTCAGATTGAATTAGAACATACTCTTTCTTGTATGGCCTCATCTATCACCACTTTAAAGGTCCTGTCTCCAAATACCGTCACATTCTAAGGTATTAGGGGTCAGCTCTTCCACATATGAATTGGCCACAATTCAGTCCACATGACTGGACTAGTATTTGAGCCAAATAATCCACTTTTCCTCACTCTGATCGCCTTCTCCATGGGAAGCTTATCCTTGAACATCCTTGCCTCTTAGTCCTTGGTGGGAAATATAAGCAGAACTTCTAAAAGCCATGATCTCTTTCCCCTGGACAGTGTAACGGATAAAGACTTCTTTATCTGGATCCTAGAGTAAAGGTGACATAGAGCATATCTAAATTTCACCTTCAGTGCATATCCATGGTGAGCAAGAGATGTATGTTTGTTGACATATTTGGGATCATTTGTTCCTGCAGTATCACAGCTTATTCCAATTAATATATATGTATGTATATATCATTGATGTACTATTAAATCCTTCATGGTTCTTTACACTGTAGGAGTAAACACTGAGTACCTGATTCCTCATTTTGTTTACACCGGCTTTGAAAATAGGGAAGTAAATTATTTTTGATTAATGAAATGAAGTTTTATAAATTAGATGGTTCATTTTAAATCCAGAAAGCTTGTGCACTCAACCTCATGTTCCAACTCCTCATTCTTCAAGACACATAAAGAAAACAAATTATAACTTTATCCTGGTGATTTCACGGTTAAAGGTGAATATAATGAAAAAAGAAGTTGAGTATCAGCATGCCAGTCACTGTTCCAGCATTCATATGTATGGACCACTACAGAACACTCAAGGCTGTTTATATAATTGAAAAACTGTGTAAGGTATACTTAATCTAAATTACTACATATAGTCACTGAAATAGTATACAATCATTTAAAGGATGGTTATAAAGTATTTATAATAGCATAGAAAATTAATTCTGTGGTGGAGTAAAGCATGATACACACAAACTATAACAAATTTACATGTAGGAAATTTTTAGGGACAGGAAAAAAATTGGAAAATTCCAGGAAGCACAGTTTTAATTGCAGTGGCATTTGTATGATAGAATAAGTGCTTTTTTCCCTTTTTTCAACTTTCTTGTAAGTTCCAAAATTGTACATTGAGTGCACATTACTTTAAGTTATGACTTTTAATAAAATAATATCTGTACAAAACACAGAAAATCAAACTACATATAATTTCTAGGTAGGGAAAAAATCATTTAAAACTACAAACACTCACAGATTAAAAACTACCAAATCATTTGCAAAACATACAAAATACTTCTTTCCTCACACATATTGAACAGGAGAAAAGGTGAAGTAAAGTATGATGATGTAAGGAGAATGTGTTAAAATAATATTAGGTTCTTTTAAAGTTAAATCTTATTAAATTTTATTGTTAATTATATTAGACAAAAGAGAAACAGGGTATAACTTAATATATTTTTAAATTTCAGATAAATATTCTGAAACAGCATGAGTTATTAGTCCTTTTTTAAAAATATCTCTGAGATTAAGAATAAAGGAAAACATGATTTTTAACTGCCTGTGGATTGTTTTTCTACTATAAGAGATAAAAAAATATATATAAAAAAGAGATGATTTGCATTGCTACATGTTCTTATTTTCTCTCCTACCAACCTATCATGTATAGTATATTATGTCCACTTTAGTGAAATTTTTTATTATATTTGGTTATGAAACCACAATCTTTCAAATTCCTTAACTCCAGATGTGATTTAAATGAATCCAATGTTCTGTACCAGCCCTTTGTCACGAACTTTCCATTTCTGAATTCTCTGGGTTGGCTGGGAGTTGTACCCTCAAATACTTTGTTGTTGTTTTGCTTGTTTTTTGTAAAGGGCTTGTCCATGATCTATTACCGGAGATCTTTCATGTTCAAGAAAATCTGCTTCTTGCATTTATAGCTATTCCATGTCAGGTTTTCTTTCTTTCTTTAGGGGTCTTGGCTTCATTTCCTTCTTGCAGTGAATGTTTCTGTGAAGAAGTCTGTGGTCAGTCTGATTTTCACTGCTTGGAGGTGACTGGTTGTTATTTCCTGCCGTCCCAAGGAGGTCCTTCATTTTCTAAGTGTTCAGTTACTCACCAGGACACATATCAATGATGATATTTTTTATTGGTATGAATGATGCCCTTTGGAATCAGTTCCTTCTCATGCCTGGAAAATGGTGTCGTATTATATCTGATTACCTTTTGTGTTCTATGGGTCCACACATCAGAAACCCCATTTTTATTTATGTGTCCTTACTTTGGGCCATGTCATCTGTTCTTTGTCATCTGCTTTTGTTTAATTTAATTCATATTCTTTAAAGATTTTCTATGGCATGCAGCATTGTAAGAAAAGTCTCTATTCCTTCATCTTTTACTGTATACTCCTTTTTATTCTTTTCTCTTTTCCACTATTATGCCTCTACTATGCTTACATAGTTACCATGTTATTTTATACATCTTGTTCATGATTAAATAAGGCAGATTTGTGCAGACCTACTTGTAGTTCTTACATATGAACTATCTTTGACACTCTTCCCATTAATTAGAGAATTGTGTATCATCTCCTGCGAGCTATCATTTGGAGACGGTATTATTGTATCATTTTTCCAGAGTATAGTCATTTTTCTTGTGCGTTTGCCGAAGCTCTGTCAACAGCTGTCTCATCCCCCTCATCTTCACCCCCTTGTAAGTGAACGAATGCGATGCTGCCATCTTCAGGTCAAGTCTAACTACAACTGGAAATTATAAATGGATGCCTTCCTTAGAAAGAAATACGTGTTTCTTCACGGAGGTAAATTTAAGTCAGGTTCAAAATTAGTGTTCTTAGAGCTCATGCTATCCTTTGAATTCCTGACTGTTTTTCTAGCCTTTTGAATTCAGTCTTTGTTTTGCTTGGTCCTTTGGGTAAGTGGTGAGTTCACTCTCTATTGTCTGGCGTTCTATCTTGTCCTCCCCTTCTTCTGACGTAGCACTGACCCAAAGAGGGTTGTGCGTTTTGGCTCCAGAGGACCTATGCTCTCCCTTGTCTGTGGACTCCCCAGTGTGTGTTCATATATCCTGGCGGACTCCTTTGGTACTCCTTGCCCCAGGAATATCAGGTACATGTACAGAGACAAAGGCTACTTATGATCTTGTGCTGATGTAAAGCATCTCATTTTCAGAATAATCCTCTCCACTCTTCCAAATGCTTCTCATGTATCACATCTGATTTATTTATTTAAAGATTTTATTTATTTATTTTTAGAGAGGGGGGAAATGATGGAGAAAAGGAGGGAAAGAAACATTGTGCAAGAGAAACACCAATCTGTTGCCTCTCGCACACCCCAACCTGGGGACCTGGCCTGTAACCCAGGCTTGCGCCCTGATCCGGAATCAAATCAATGACCTTTCAGTTCTCAAGCCAGTGCTCAATCCATTGAGTTACACCAGCCAGGGCTGATTCACATCTTAACTCAAATCCCCAATATGCCCTAAGGCCAATTCCCCCAGAAACCTATCATAACATTAATCATTCCTTATCAGGAATGAATAGAATTCAATACCTAATTGTTCTCTAGCTGCCTCATTTGTGCTCATTTAGATTTATGATTATTTTATAAAGCTACTGAAGCAAATGCTTCTGTTTTCTCCACATTTTCTAGCACATTAGAAGACACGCAGTAAATTCTCAACAACCCCATAAGAGTTATTTATGTGAGCTGCATCTAAAATGGGATCTAACATATCTGTCCCTTTCTCATTCCTTAGTAGGACAGAGATTTACTTTTGTAAAATTAATTATGAGCACCTTGCTCTATAAAAATAATTTGTGCTATATTCTTCTGGTACATGCAAACCAGTTGCTTCATGCAGGCAGTTCTTGCTTTGCACAGTGGTGCAGAGTCGTAAAAATGACTCTGTGAGCTGAAACCATGCAAAACAATCTTAATAATTGATCAGAAAAATTATGATTGTTCAATGACCTTCAACATTTTTTTTCAAAATATTAAAAGCTCTTATTGTTGGTTATAAATAAACAGGGAAATTAAAACCAGTAAAATAAATGTGTGGTTTTTTTGTGCATAATTTAAAACATTAGAAAATTGAGAAGTAAACTGCCTTATTTCTTTGCAGAAAAACTTAGGAGTAATTTGAACAGTGCTTGCTTTCTCCTTCCAGTACAGTTTATGATACGGAGTGAGCACCTTTTCTGTTCCGTGGTGAATCACAGTACTCTGTCCTAAATTTGGATTAGCTACTTTATTTATCTTCTCCACTATGAGTGTCAGAACATATCTCCCAGAATCCCTTGCAAGTGGGGAAATAGCTCATATCACTTCCTCTAGGACACTTTTATTTCTCTCGTCACAACCACATACCTTCTTTGTGTCTGTAAGCTCCCCTTTCGCAAAGTTCCCTTGGCTGCACATCTAGTCTTTGGGGGAGCCCAATGTCAACATTCCTGTTACCAGTTCTTTGTTCTATGACTCACATTCTGATGACCCATTAGAATGTCAGTTTCAGTGTTGTTACTTTTTGTTTCTTTGTTGCACTTCCCTCCTTAATGGCTAATTCCCTCTTTCAGTTACTGTGTCTCTAAAATGGCATGTGGGTTTATCACTGGGAGACAAGGAAGGAACACAGGTACACATGTTGCTGTCTGTGCATAAATTGAGTAACAGATGCAGAGTCACCAGTTACAGATTTTGGAAGAAGTGATGTGATTGGTCACTGATCATGCTGCACATCCATTATTTATATAGTAATTTGTGGACTGAAGAGCTAAGTTTGTACTTTGGGCATTTATTTGGGCTAACATATAGCAGTACTGGAACCACGCATCACACTGCTGCGGGACAGGTGTTACTTAACTGAACGTGGTAACTGACAGGTGCACATATCTGAACCGTGCAAGGCAAGGGCTCCCTGCACTTGGTTTTGACGTTCTTTAGGTTGATCATTCTGCGATTTCCACAAATAATCCTCTCTCCCTCTTCTACATTTTCTAAGATAAACATATTATTTTTATTTCACTAATTTTCAGGAATTTATTCTATATTTCTTTTCTGAAAAAGTGAAGCTAATACCAATGCAAAATATCTGCAGTTCCTTAAGTATGCTATTCAGATATTCTATATGTTTTCCTAATAGCTTCAATCTTGCATCTTTGAATATAATGGGAAGATGATTTAGCCAATCACCTAACATATAATCTTATCTGAAGGGACAGGAATGTATAAAATGAAAATCTTTAGTGTGCATACCATTGTATGTTGTTCATTTTTTATTCTTCTCTGGCAGAGCAATAAAACACTCTTTTCTTCATTGGGTATTATATTTGAGGACCATTTTTCCTGATCTTATCATTTGTTTAGTTTTATTTCAACCTTCTTAGTTTGTTTCATATCTTTCTTCCTTTAATGATTAATCTAATTTCTCTACTTGGTTTTGTCCAATTACCTTGAAAATACTGACTTTAAAAATATCAAGCTATCACTTTCCGAACCTATTATCTTTAAAACTAAATGGTTTGCCTTGCAATATACTCAATATGTTAGTGAGTGGCCAATACTATGTGGATAGAGGGACAATGGGAAGGCAATAGGAGTTAGTACTGACTTAAGAAATGCTGAGTCTTTGAAGTCTTCCCTGACTGTCCACCCCTCATATCAATAATGTTAATGTGGCAGTTGACATTAGCTTTTCACTATTAGTAGTATTTTCATTTCATTATTCAAAGATCGTGTATGTAATAGAGGCATTTCTATACAATTCCAGAAGGTGATGAGAGCCAGTAGGAAGAAGATAAAGAGCTTCCTAATTTGTTTTACCTTAAAGTTGACATATTCTAATGTTAAGAGCTGTCCCAAACTGAAAACTTGAGTCGGTGGGAGTCCTGTATCTGGAAGTATTCAAACAGGAACTAGTGGTCCTAGGAATATCACAGATAATGCATTCAGTAGGAGATTTGATGGAATGACTTTGAAGGTTACTTCAGACACAAATTAAGTAGTTTTTAATACATCATTTAATGATATCCATGTTAGGTTTTGTCCTTTTATATATGGAAAATATACAAAGTATGCAAAAAAAGGGAGTTGATTGTCTAGTAGTGCTATACTGCTTTGTGAAAAAGACAAAACTGCCCTGGCTTTTGTGGCTCAGTGGACTGAGCACCGGCCTGTGAACCAAAGCATCGCTGGTTAGATTCTCAGTCAGGGCACATGCCTGGGTTGCGGGCCAGGTCCCCAGTAGGAGGCATGCAAGACACAACGACATGCTGATGTTTCTCTCCCTCTCTTCCTGCTTTCTCCCTGCCTTCCCCTCTCCAAAAATAAAATAAATAAAATATAAAAAAAATAAAAAAGGCAGAACTGATAAAACGGCTACCATTTATTGAACCCTACCGTGCTGCATGCACGGTGCTTTGTGCTTCATAAATATAATCTCTAATCCTCATAAACATTCTGCAGGTAGGTATTATTTAAAAAAATAAGAATTAGAGTGGCTAAATAACTTATCCAAAGTCATACATTGAATCAAAGAGCTAAAATTCTACCCTGGTCTGACTCCAGGTTCTGTACTACTTTACTATGTGGTATGAGTCCCACTTTTAAACATCACCGTAAAAATGAATTGCTTATTATTTATTGAACACTTGGTACTAGAACTACATTATGAAGATGCAATAAAATTTAAAAATAAATATAAAACTTAGTTTTCTTCCTTCAGAACCTGAACTATCCAGTTAGAAAAAGAAGGTGCTATATTTTGAAATCTAACATGTCATAAACATTAGCACAACAGATAAATCTTAAATTAATTTTACATCCAGAATATAAAATGTATATGCTCTTTTTTAGTAATCAGTTAGCCAATTATTATCTCTACTTTTAATTGGGTTTGGAAACTAAGATATAAGAATGTCTAAATACCCCCTTCTTCGAAGGGCTACACTAATGGTTTTTACTGAAAAAGGCATTAAATATGCTATACCCACTTCAGTGAGCTGTGCACATAAAATTTGCCCTTTGATTTACAAGGCCAGCTGCTATTTGCACAACATGGCATTATTTGTACTTCCTTCTCTTCAGACTCATAACATGCTTGAAATCTTTGTTCAAGAATAAGCTCGCCACACCACTCGCTGCTCCACCAGCTGCTCCACCCGCTGCTGTGGCTGCTGTCCTCGAGTGTCTCCCTGGCTTTGTGGTCCCCATTGGTCCTTCAGGGCGCCAAGTACACTCAACTCATTTTAGGCCTGAATTCCTTCACGGTGTGTGTATGTCGTATGGAGTCTATTATCAAAATGGTGTGAGTGGTGTGGGGCAGTGCTTTATCTAACAGGTAATAAAATGGTGTGCCTTAGATATAAGATACCTACGTAACGAATGGGCCAGCGATTTCCAGCTCATGGGCAGTCTATCTCTACTCGACTGAAGACTTACCACAAGCTGTTCTCAAACTCGCATTCTTGACATAGGCTGTGTAAGGAATATGTCATATACTTATTCATATACTTAGTCAAATTCAAGCCACAATTCATACACATTCTGCGAATGGCTCCTTCAAGAACCCAATGAGCCACTCCCCTATAGGGAAAGTCAGAGGAGAAAGCTCCGTGGAACAACCTGCAGCTGGTCCTAAAACCAAAACTAATATTGATCCTTTTCCTCCTCCATCCCAGCCCTCATGACCACTTCATTTACATGCCATTGTAGCCGCGTGGGGATGACTAAGGACAGCGCCTGTCCAACATCAACTAGCCAGATCTTTTTGTCAATTTAGTTCCTGCTCCCGGGTAAGTGCTCACTGGTGGGTATTAGCATGCAACACAAACATTCACACGTTGTGCCCATTTCCTTGTGGCTTTAGCCCATGTGTCTAGAGACCAGATTTGCTTTCCTAAGCCAGGAAACCAAACTCTGGGAACTAAACTTAGGCTCAGCCATAGATCCTCCATTTGCCTATAGATATAAGCTAAAGAAGAGATGCTGGTCTCTCAGTAGCAGATGGCATGGGGTCTGGGATGCTTGCTTTTGAGCCCTTTGCTCCTCTTCATGCTGGAACCCAATGTGTCACTTCCATATCACAGCGGCCTTACGAACATCGTGACTTGGTGTGCCTGACAGACTCACTCATAATTACTAGTTATTGCTACAGGTATCTCTGTTAGTGTCCTAATTACAAATTACAATGAACTTGGTGTCTTAAAGAACACGTATTCATTCTCTTACACTTTTGGAGGTCTGAAGTCCAAAATCAGTACCCCCAGGCCAAATTCAAGGAGTGGGCAAGACTATATTCCCTCAAGAGGCTCTAGGGAAGAACCCATGCCTTGCCGTTCCAGCTCCTGGTGGCTTCCAGCCCCATCGTTCCTTGACTTTTGGCTGCAACACTCCAATCTGCTTCCAAGGTGGCATTGCCTCCTCCTCATCTGTCTGTAGTAAATCTCTCTCGATCTCCCTTTTATAAAGGTACACGTGATTGCATTTAAAGCCTATGCAAATATTCCAGAATAATCTTCCCATCTCAAGATATTTAATTAAGTACATCTACTGGGATTTTTTTCATAAAAGCTAACATTCACTGGTTCCAGGTATTAGGACGTAGGTGCCTTTGGGGGGCCATTTTTAGCCTATGACAGTACCTCATGGCCAGGCCCTTCGTGACTACCAGCACTCAGTAGCAGGCCAAGAAGCTGTCTTTCAAAAGTGTGTATTTGTCTGCTGAAGGTATAATGACTTCGCTATAGAAACCTGATGATCTAAACTGCGAATCCCCCATATGGATAGCATCTTTTCCTACCACTGATATGACTAAACATCACAGCATCTTCAGAATCATATGGCCCCAGTGGAAGGGAAGACTGTAGCGCAGTCTGGACCTGCTGCAGAGCCCCTTCCGGCTCTGGGAGCATCCCAAATCTGGCAGCATTTAGTATTATCCAGAGTACGTATGGCTCCAATGATCATTCTGTGGTATGAGATATGCTGCCTCAGGAGCCCAAAGAGTTTTCCCTGGTGTTCCTTTGCCATACAGGAAAATGAAAATTGCAATGATTTGTCCTTTGCCATTGATGATATATTTACATATACCCCTGACCCGCTGGACCCCTAGAATTTTACTAATGAAGCAGGCTTCTAAATCTTCATAGAACTTACCTCTGGCCACCTTACCAAGGTTTCCAGCACACCAACCATCCTTTGCATGTCCTTTCTGATCAGCATTTTATCATAGACCCATGTTCTCTCTATGCATTCTGCATGTGACATCATACATGTGACATCATACATGTGACACATGCAGAATGTCCAGACAAAAGAGACCTTTGTGGGGTGTACAATATTATGACAGAGGATGAGAGAGAGAATGTAGTCTAGCAGCAAAACTGAAACTCTGTACTGTTTTCTTTTCTGTGTAAATGCAAACTGTTTCTGACCCTCTTTTTTAGATAAGCATGCAAATTAACATATTCATCAAATCAATGGCTGCATACCCTGTACCTGAGGCCGTATTAATCTCTTCCAGCAAAAATAGAGCACAGAAGGTGTAGCAAATGCCATTGGGGCTCCTTCTGATTCGGTCGAGGGAGTTAAGTTCCAGGATCCCTCTGTTTGTGGCATGGGCACCGCACTGGTGCGTTAAATGGAGGTAAGATGGAAACCCTCCCTCCCGCACCCTTGAGAAGTCACTAGGCTTAAGCTATCTAAATGCTTATAATGCTTGACTTTTGTCCCAGAATGAGACACTATTTCTATCTCTCCAGATTGCTACAAAACCATCTTTAAAAGATATCCTAGAGCAAAGGGAATCAGTGTTTCTTTTTACAAAGCTCATAAAAACACTATAGAATTAGAAGAAATAACCTCTCAGTGAATGAGACCTTGACAAGAGCAATTCATTGGAGTGACAGGATTTAAAGCCTCATTGGAGTTAAGTTCTCAGAGAAAGGGAGGACAGGAATTAGAGACAATGATTATAAACAATCCTTCTGAAGAGTTGTGCTGTAAGGGAGGGCAGATTGCTGGAAGGGAAATGTACTTAAGACAAGTTTTTTGTTTGTTTTTTAAGATGGAAGAGACAAAAATATGTTTGTATGCTGATAGAATGACCTATTAAAGAAGGGAAATTTGATAATTTGGAAAAGGGGTGGCAAAATCTAAATGGTGACTTTGAATAAAGAAACAGGATAAGATTTATGTGAAAGTGTAGGTTTCAGCCTGAAGATTACCGCTTCCAGAGGAAAGAGACCGTAAGAAGACAGCTTGTATAAATGAACAGATGGGGTGGTGAGTCATGAAAGCTTCTTTAGATTGTTTCGATTTTCTCAGTGAAATGGGAAGCTAGGGCAAAACTTAAAAGTGAAAACGAGACAGTATTAAAGATTGGAGGAGAGAGGAATAGGTTTAAAGTAGTATTCCAGGAGAGTGGAAGAGGGCCTGGATCCGAGAACTGCAGTGCGGTTGCCAGGGAATCCAATTGAGGCTTCTAGCCATGAAGTTAAATCACCCAGCATTTTTTTTTCAACCTTGATTAGTTGCACAAGTGCAGGTGTGGATTGAATGGAGCGTTGGAAATAAACAGTGTTTTAGGTTTTCTCATCTTCTTTTGCAGATCGCCTGCATTATCAAGGTTGGAGACAATGAAAAATACACACATCTCAGTTTTGCTTGTTTTTCTTCCCTTCAGATTTTCCTCCCAAGTTTTGGCCCTGTTGACCTATAGTGACTTTTAGGCACCCTCAGATCCACAGACTAGAGGCTTCCATAGACTCCGTCACCAGTTCCAACAAATGTGTCAGGTCTAATCCATATAATAAATTCCTTTATTCCATATCACCATAGTGCTTCTGTTTACCCGAATGAACTGCAGATGATACAGATGACCCTTTTTCCCCCCACAGACCTGAAACTGGGCGTAGGGGTCCGCTAGACTTTTTCCTTGTTTCTCACCACAGCTTCCAAATTACTCTCCCTGCTTCTCCCTGACCTCTGCCACATCTCAGTTTCAAATCTCACCTCGTCAGCCTGTACCACCCACTACCTTCCATGGTTGCTTTCATCTCGATGCCTTAACTCCTGGCTCATCTCTCCAATGCCACGCCAGTCTCTCTTTCTCCCTCCAACTACCCCTCTTTTATATCTGTCTTTTTCATAGCTGAAATTCTTTAAACATTTTTATTTGTGTTTTATAGTTTCCTAATTGAGGCATACTTTCTATACAACAAAAATGTAAAAACTAAAGTATGCAATCAAATGAGTTTTATCAGACTGGTATATCCATGTCACCCTCACTAAATCAGTGTAGAACTTTTATATTACCCCAGAAAATTCTCCTGTGCCCATTCCCACTGAGACTCCACTCCCTGCCTCTGCACACACTCAGGCAATAGCTGTTGGGGTTTCTATCACGATAGATTAGCTCTGCCTCTTTTTGAAGTTCATCTAAATAGATTCATACAGTATATATTCTTTTGCATCTGCCTTTTGTCACTCAGTATAATTTACAATCAAATATTAATTTTGGTAACTTCAAAAACTTTATGGATAATATTTCTGGCACCCGCTATTTTGAACTCATTCTCTTTAATGATTTTGTTGTCTAACTGATTTAACGACTCATTCCCATCATTAACCTTATCCTTATTATTATCAAAAAGAGAACCCACCCATTCCTAAAGTCTTACTTCTAGGCATCTCACCCTCCAATCACCACCTCCTGTGAGTACATTTTTTATATCCTCACTGCGACATTCCTTCTATTTTTATTAGGACAATTAATTAACCCTACTCTCATTTACTTTTCCTCCTGTCCAAACTGCCCTCTCCCTCCTCCTCGCCCGCCTTACATTATCTGGCCCTCATCATAGTCACCCCCTTGCATGTATCCTTCTCTCCTTCGACACCTTTTCTTATCGCCTCCAATGCTGGCAAAGCAGATGACTTGCAGAAAAAAGCGGAGGCTTTCTCCAGGGAGCATCACGCCTGCCTGGCACAGAACTTGTGGAAATGGAAGGAGGTGATTAAAAAGGTTTTGGAAAAGCCAAGGAAGGACCCAACCTGCTGCTGCACAAAGACAAGGTGAGCGAGGAGAGCGGCAAGACTGTTCCGCTGGCACACATCACTGACCTGCAGAACGTAAGGGCTGCCACTTTGCTCTGCTTTCTGAATCTCTTGCAAATTTGTCTTGCAGGCAATTTTCACCCAGAGCCTTACATGGAGGAGAATTCTGAGAAGCGTGGTTCCAGCTTGGCTGAGCTGACCCAGTTCGAAGCAACCACGTGAGCTCCTAAGAGAGCTCTAGGGGAAGCAAGGTGCTTAAGAGAAAGCCAGGTTTCCTCGAGAGCAAGAAGGTGAAAGGAACATTCAGAGATATTATGACAAACCAGGAGTTCCAGGGGGAACAGCAGTATTTTTGTAGATGGAGAGGCACTGTGCAATAGATTAGGATGATAGAGTAAATGCAACCAATTAATAAGAGATTAGGGTGTAAGTATGGAAGGTGATATGGGACATTAGTGCTTATTAGAGCCACATAATAAGGATAATAGGGTGTCATAAGATTGGTCCTGCTGGACTCCAGGCCAACCACTGTAAAGAGGCTCTGATGGGGGCAGACAGGCAGATTGGATACCTGGAAGTCACCTTTCAGGGGCAAAGAGGCCTAGGTGGCTGGTTTTACTTCAAACACAAGTTTGGAGTAAATTTGTTGGAAGTGAGCAGATCAGGGCAAGTCAGGTTTTACCTTAGTCCATACTTAATGAACATTTAATCTTCTCAAGAGCCCCTACTTTGTGTCATTTGTTCTCAATTCATTACCAAAGATCCCGGACTCTTTTCCCTTGTGGTATTCACATTTTGAAGGTATTTTTTTAATCAAATACATTGAATTTCCGTTAGTCAATCAACAACCTAACTGCCATTCAGAACTTTGGATCATCATGAACTAATCAATGCTGTCACAAAGAAAAGGGACATTTTAGTTGGTCTGAGAAAGTTTATAAATGAAATAATTTTTTATTTGTTCAGTTTCCAGAAATAATAAAAATAGTGTAGGTTTCAGTTAAACCTGATAGATTATGTTCTTTTTAAATTCCTCTTTAAAAACAAAAAAGCCCCACTAAATAACATTAAATAGCTTTTTTAAGTTATTAAGCTACAAGGACAAAGAGAATGGGACATGAAACATCAGTAGTAATTTATTTTAACAAAGTTTTATAACTCAAAAAGTTTCACAATTCATTCTCTGTTCATGCACATTAAGCCTTCAGCAATTGCCAAAATTAAAGATTCTCAATTCTCTTTCTTCCAACAGGTCACTACCTTGGCCTGGTTAACATCTTTCAAAAACAGTAGAACAAAAAAAAATAACTTGAAATGTTTAAAAGTACAAACTTTAAGTCTTCCCTTTTGGCTAAAATCCAAAATAACAGTTTTCCTACCTATTATCCCTACCTTCCTAGGCCCATCAAAGTTCAAGACTTAGACAGTTTATGAAAATTTAGAACATTCCAAAACTTGCCCTTTATTCTTCTATCTTCATCAGTTTTGGTGTCTCTACAGTCTTTCACCTTGAACTTCAGACTAGAGTCCAGTCTGGCCCAAAATGCACCCGGCAAAGACAAGTCTTAATACGACAGAGTGTCTGTTAATAGTGTGGTCCTCAGAGCCCGACTGCCTGGCTCAAGTGCTGGCACAGCCACTGAACCAGCTTTCTAATTTGGTACGCTTCTAAGTTATAAAGGTCATTGGAATTCCTACATCAGAGAGGTGTTATAAGAATTAAATAAGTTCATCTAGTGCCCGGTACAAAGAAGGAGCAAGCACTCAACAATGGTAAGTTTTATTAGTATTAGTTATCATTTTTATTAATACCAGTGTATTCAATTACTGAAAAGGAAATACATTCCTATCACTGCCACATTGTCCCTGGTCTTCGGGACTGTGTCCCTGTTTGCCAAACCAAATTCTTCTATTAATGGCAACATTGCAGTTATATTTTTGAAATGCCTTTCTTTTTTGTAATTGGTGTATTTTCCATTTCAAAAGTGTTAGAATCTTCCTAAACAATAGTATCTCAACATTCACTAAACAAATAATAAAGATCTTATTGCCAAATGGCAAGAGTGTGGACATGCTCCTCCCACATTATGAAAGAATGATAGAGTGTCCTCTATCCACAAGCTTACCCAATATCCGTCGGTTGGAATAATTCATCACATATAGTGATATTCAGGATTCCTTTGTAATCATGCTTTAGAATCAGATGTACTTGGATTCAGAATTAGGACTCAATCACTTACTAGTTGGTTTACTTAAAGTCTCTTTGCCTCAAATTTCTTGTCAATAAAATGGAGTAATAAGAGCTACCCAGCACAGCTGTGGTTATGATAAGAAGAAAGTATGTAAATATTCTAGCTCAATGCCTAGCATATAATAAATACTCCATAAATGATAATATTAGTATATAATTATGCTTTGTAAATCAGTGGACAACAGATGTTGGGTTTATGTCTGGAATCCATTTTTTCCCCATGGATAATCTAATGGCCAAGATGACACCGTCTTGATTACTGTAGCTTTATAGGAAGTTTTAGAATCAGTATGAATCTGTTGAATTTGTTTTTCCTTTTAAAGATTGTTTTCACTATTTAGGGTCTCTTGCATTTCCACATAAAATTTAGGATAAGCTTGTCAATTTCTACTTTACTGTTTTTTTGAAGGACAGCTTTTGTTGTTTGTTTTTTAATCCAACTGTACCAGCTACCAAGAGATAAAAATGCTGCCAAAGATAAACATACTTACATTTTTTTCTTAGCTTGCTCCATTGAAGAATAAGACCTCTGGATGATGCACTAATTTAAGGAAGGTCCATGAATAACATAGATGTATGTTTTACTAAAGTCCTACTCTCTGATATTTAGTATAAATATTTAGTCTTCCTACTCTTGCAAATGTCAAAATGTTCCATTTTCCTTGGATCTTCATTAGTTGTAGAATTTGAAAACAAATTTTGTTGGATGTACAAACATCATCCTATAGTAAGATGACAATGGAGTTGATCAAGTGGTTTTATACACAAAAATTTATACAGTTTATAGTATGAGAGATTTATTATTCAAATAACTGTATCATGTGCTTAATACTTTCCCAGAATTTTCTATTTTGTAAAATTATCCTAAAAATGTTTAGGGGACTTTGGAGGAGTATAGCAAGAGGTCAAGTTAGTATAGATTTTTATAGTTACTTACTGTTAATTACTTTCATGGTTGAGTTAACTGAATTTGATTCATCCCCATCTAGTGTATGAGCAATGCTTCACTGAACTTAGAATTGATATATATTTCCTATATTTTGTCCTTGATATACTTAGCATATAATGACCATTAAGACAATTACAGAGGAATGCATTGCCAACCAATATATAGAAATCATTTCAACTTTTTAAAGCAAGATACTAAAATGTGTCTATGTTCTCACCTGACCTTAACTACTGACAATTTCATTTTGTTTACTAGCTTCCTTTGTTACTTCTCACTTTGTTCCCGGCATTATTCATTTATAACACATTGCATTCAGTCTCTTTGTATTTATTTTTTGATACATACATATTTTCCCCCAAAATTGTTTGGGTTTCCATTACCATGCAGATTACTTTCCTGATTAAAGGGAGCAGGTTTATAAATTGGAGCTGAAAGCTTGTGGCTTCTCCACAAAACTCTGTTGTACTATTCATTACTTGAAGTGTTCCCTTACCATTAAGCAGAAGGCAAAAATGCATCATCTTTAGACAACTTATTTTTAGATAACTCATCTTATGAAATATAAAAGGTCATTCACTATTTGCTCAATGTTTATTGAATAATAAAAGTGATGAGTAATAGACAATCATGCAAAATATAAAAACAGGCATTATCCATTACAAAGAATATATTTCAAAATGCTTCTATGGTTTTAACAGGAGGATATAATGTTAGATTGTTCATATTACTTAAGTTTAATTTTAATGAGTGACATGACTAATTCTGTGCTCTTTTTAATACAATTGGTTGAATTTTATGCCAACTGAGTCTTAATAAGTCTTAATAAGACTGCAAAAGTCTTAATAAAATGTAATCAAATGTTAAAAATATGAAAGTCTCTAAAATTCCTTAGTCCATGCTTAGTACCAATGCTTAGGTTCCCTTGGTCCCTTATAACAATGACTGCTGTCACTAGTTAATACCTGGCCTTGCCTTGGGAGCCTGGGCTTTCTGAACAAGAACTCTAAGGAACCTCAAACAGCAGCTCAGAGTTGTCACTTGAGATCATACCTATTTTCCATAATTTACCTTAATCCATTCCCATTATTTTATAAATTAAGAAACTGAGGAACAAAAAAGTAAACTGATTTCTGTAAGGTTGTAAAAAGTTATTGCCAAATAAGAACTCAAAACTCTTTCTTACTAATGCAGCATCTTTTGTACCCATCAAACTCACCAAGGTGACCTCCGCACCATTCCTCCCTACTCAATTGCCAGTCACACACACACACAGACAGAGTCCAGCGTGGTTGTACACACACACACACACGTATATACCATACACATAAACACACAGCAAGGCCAAGGTGAATGACAAAACTCTAAGTTCCTGAGAGATGTTCCTAATTTGCAGTATGAGGTAAAGAAAAACAACAACAACAACAACAACAACAACAAAAAACCCATAACATTCACACTTAAGGTTTGCACAAAATTATTGGATAAATGTACTTTTGGACAAAATGATCAAATTCAATAACATATACTAGAAAAGGGAGACTTTCTTTGTATTCCAATTTGTAATGCATATGACACAGTTGGTAAATATTACATTAAATAATTTTAAAATATGAGCTATATCATGAATATTTTACCTTCAATTATGTATTTCCAAGTTTTATGCTTGTTTGATTGCTGTTTTTCTCCCCTGAAACATAAGTAACAGATTTCCAGGAATGTTGCACATAGTTATGGATGTGTGCCATCTTGAAATAAAAGTTATAATACAGTTTTATATTTATTTTTTGTCTTTAATTGGTATATAATCCACATGCCATAAAATTTACCCTTTCAAATCATATAATCCAATGGTTTTAATAAGTTTGTAAAGTTTTGTTACCGTCACTGCTATCTAATTCCCAAACATTTTCATCACTCTAAAAAAAACTTGCGGGCATTAGCGATCATTTTCTGTGTTCCCTTTCTCCACCCTCTCATAGCCACTGATCTGCTTCCCCTCCCCACAATTTACCTGTTCTGCAGACTTCCTACTTGGAATCATGCAGTATGTTCCTTTTTCTGTCTGTCTGCCTCCACTTAGCATAATCATTGTGCTTTTATCTTGAAATTTCCCTTTTCCAATTTTGTGATTTGTTCAGTATTTTATAATCATTTATAATGATTTTATAATCATTATCTTTTATCATTTAGAAGAAAGTATTTTATACAATAATATATGCTTTTAATATATGCTGGCTCTTTTATTTACAACAATCTCAAATTATAGATGTTATGGTTTTATACTTATAGTGTGTTATTCAGAAAAAATAGAAATAGAAATAATAGGAAAAATTATAATCAGGCCTTTCAAATCTTTATTTATCCTCTGTGATGGAGGAAATATTTATAGACATATCTATTAATATAAGGCATATTAGAATTATTAATATCTATACACTATTATGTCTAATGTCATATGTGTATATATACACACATGTATTATATAGAAGAGTGTAGCCGTGTTTTCCACACGTGTGTTAACACACATGTTCTGGAATTTATGCGTTTTGAGCGCAGCTCCATGTAATCCTGTGTGGACAAGTGTGGATCATGTCTGTGGAATGGGAATTCTCTAATAGGAATTTGGCAAAGATGTATCTTAAAAAATTCTGGCTTGCTGAGCCCTGCATGTTACATTACCCTGGTCCTGGCTGCCACCGGACCTGAATTTACATCCTAATGCCCTGCTAATGAGTAAAACTATCCCTGTTCTGCTTAATCCCATGAATAATCAATCCAATGTAAATATGTCCTAAAGCCTCTAATAAAAACCCCGGCTAAGCGACCCATGAGGCCTTTTCCTGAGATGGAGGAATTGGTCACGTGGCCCCGGACTCTCTTTCCCCATGTGTCTCGATATGAGATTCTTTCACGCATCGAGTTGCGGTCACCCACGGGTTTTGGCTGGGACGAAACCCCCATGACAGAAGAGTTTTCTTTTTAATTAATTGGATTGGATTAGGATATCGTCAAGTCACTTCTTGTCAAAGATGCTCTCAGTTTTCCTAATATTTACATCTTTTTCTTTTTTATGTAGACTTATAAAGAGACATTAAATAAACTACATATTTTTAGGAATGGCCACCAGTCATGATAGTGCATTTGAATTTTGAGAGAAAAATATAGGGCTAAAAGCAGCTTTCTATCACTAAAGGTTTATTTTAGGGTGTTGTTAGTACATATTTAAAAGAGTATGTTAGCAATGCTAATAATCTGTCATCTTTTTCATAAAATTAAACATGTTTTATGATCACGTTTGCATCTAAATATGAAGAAATAATTCCATTTTATAAAATAAAATAGAATCAATCTAAATTATATTGTTCTCTCTTCTGTATTTGAAATTGTTTATTGAATTATGCCCATAACACTACAAGACTATCCTAACATTGAATCAATAAATGAAATCTCTGTATGCAAATATGACATAAGATAGCATTTGCTTATACAACAGAGACATCATTACAACAGAGTTGTGTAGTTCTGCATTTTGGTTCATTGACTTGGCTCCCTGCTCACTCTCGTACACTCATCCACTGACATAAAATTTATCACCAGTCTTTTAATTAAATTGGTGGAGCATGATGGAGGAGTCATCATTGCGAGAATAATGATTGCATTTTATTCTCTTATTTGGCTAATTTTAGGATAGTTTAAAAACTCTCTTCGGAGATAAAACCATAATTGAAACTTATTAAATATTGTAAAGATATTAATATCTTCTGCTATTAGTCCCAGAGGTATATTTTATATGATCATCATTCTTCATAGGTCTTTCCTGTGTTGTAGGTATACAGGATTTCCATTAGCTTATTAGTCATAAATTATAGCACCTTGCTATCATAGACTCAGCAGTTTTATAGTTGTAGAAAGGTCTATATCTACCACCAAAGGCAGCTGGATGCTTATTCTATATTAAATATTTCTATGCATAAAAATTCTCTTGTTCTTTGCTGTACTATTCAACATGGAATAAAAGAGTCCTGGCATGTGGTCTTAGCCACCATAACTCTCGATATACCTACAGGGAGAAACTGGGTTACCTATGGATAAAAGAATGAGGACATTGTGTGCTCGCTGGTGGTCTTAAAAACGGCTGCTTTACTGGCGGTCTTTTTGAGTCCTCCCCCACCCCCTTCTCACACCCCCAGGGGACCTAATGAGATTTAGACTATGCAATCTTAGATTTTATCTTTCCAATGTACCTCTTATTTTGCTACCCTCTCATCTCCTCTTTTTCTTTAGCCACATGATATATTTGTTAATCATGTGTTAGATGAATCCAACTTTAAAAAAACACTTCCTTTCTGCAAGGCATCATGGAAACACCAAGAGAGAAACCAGAGAGAATAAGGTGTGTTCTTTGTCAATAAGGATTCCTGATTGTGTGAGTAGATAGATATATTTAAATGTCTTTGACCCTGGGAAGACTGAGATGAATGCTACAGTAAAACTGGATTTGCTTCTTGCTCTACCACTTAACGACATTATGACCTTGAACAAGATGTGAAACCTTGGAAAGCCTTCACCGCCTCATGGGCAAGTGAGATAGTTCATGCAAACCTCTTGGTCCAGGGGCTAATAGAGTTCTAAAATGATTTTTGGCTACTCTTAGCTACTTTCTATTTAAATGCCATTAATCGATATTTCTGTGAAATCAAAAGAGCCCTCCAGGGTGTCATAAAACATCCCCCTTCTGCTTTATATGATAATATTTTTACTTCACATGCCCGGAAATATAGGGATACAGAAATGATAGAGGACATTCATGGGTTTTCCGCTCCATAACTTTGATGGTGCATTCATAGTTCTCTCTACCTATCCAGTTCCAGTCTGCAACCTGTTATTGCCTTTACCCATAGGAAATGGCCCACAAATGCTACCATTTGTATTTTAAAAATACTGGAAACTTTTACTATGGGATAGGACTAGGAGATATGGAAATGGTTAAAGTCAACATTCCTATCCTTATAGTCCTGTTGAAAGAGAAAAAACTTAGCCAATATTTACAATGATGAAAATGATTGCCAAAGCAGGGTATCTCTTACTCCTCATGTAACTTTCAGGGATGCTTGTTCTGTTTTCCAAAAAAACATGTAAGCTTTTTGAGGGGTAGGGCTATTTATTTTAATTATTTTAAATACTAAGATTGCCCATCGATGTGCCATGTTCCCTATAGTAGCTAAATAGTTGTTGATTAGATAATAAATGCATCACCAACTTCCCAAATAATTGCCTTTAAAAAACTTTTTAAAATATATTTTTAGTAGAGGAGTAAACCAGTCCATAATCCTAACACTTTAATAAAATTACTTTTTTCTTTGTGTATGTTAAGTGCTGTGATCATACCGCATACATAATGTTGTATTCTTGAAAGTAGTAACATTAAATAGAAGTTAATTAGCACTTTCAAAAAGAGTAAGCTTATTTATTATAAATAACATTTTTAAAAAGATTTTATTTCTTTATTTTTAGAGAGAAGGGAAGAAAGAAGGAGAAGGAGAGGAAATATCAATGTGCAAGAGAAACATTGGTTGGTTGTTTCTCACATGCCCCCAGCCAGGGACTTGGCTGGAAAACCAGGCATGTGCCTCGACCAAGGAATTGAACTGGCAACCTTTTGGTTTTCGGCAGGATGCCCAACCCACTGAACCACACCAGTCAAGGCTACTGTAATTAATATCTTCTAGTACATCTGCAACTATGTAGCCATAATAATAGTGAACAGTTGGGACAATTAATAGACTAAATTATAGTTACCATTTCTAATGGAATGGAGTTAGTGGTGACTTAAGTAATTCCTACAATTATTTATCTTTGAATTTGGAATATGTTATGGACTTATAACAAAAAATAGTATCTTACAGTGGCTTTTGTTTATGCTGATGTTAAAATATATATTTATTTCAATTAAGAATAGGCATTGTGAAGTGTTTCCCAGAATTAGTATTGGAAGAAAGTTTGAGATTTCAAGCCACAAATAGGATGATCTGTGCTTAAATAATTGTAACAATATGTAACTTCCCTATTTCTTTTATATTTTAACAAGTAGATCAAGATATAAATAAGCCAAATAAACTCATTTTTAGATCCCCAAATCCATAGTTTATTCCATGGTAAACACTCTTCACTATCATTCTCTCACAAGTGAACATGGAGTTCTCTAGAAATTATATTATGTGTGAAATTACAACAGGTTAAATGTAGAAACAATATGAATATATAGCTGTCTTCTGTTAAGCCAGACATTAATGAGATTGGTAAAAATGTAAAAAAGTCACTCTATTCACTAAAATGTTAAAAAATAACAATGTTATTTATGTTAACCAGCAATGAACTTATATATAAATTGTGTAACTTTTCCCCGCAGTTTTAATTTATGATAGGGCATGTATTCATAGATATAGCCCACATAAACAAGAGCTCTTTGGGTCCTCAATAATTTTCAAAAGTGTAAAGGGCCTGAGTTCAAAATGTCTGAGAACTGCTGCAATATTCTCACTAATTGTCTAATGATTGGAAATTCAGCTCATGGTGGACTGGAGGATTCCGGGAAGACTTCTTGGAGAAACAAGAACTTGGATCAGGTCATACATGATAAATTGGATTTCAGCATCGTAGACAGGGAAGGGCCTGAGACAGGGACCAGGAAAAGCAAAGACACTGGGCAAAGCGCAGAGTGTGGGGGTGGGGAATGGAGCCAGTGGGACTATAATGGGAAAGCAAGTGGCAACAAAGTGCTTAGGAAAGTAACGAGGGACAGGGAAGAAAGACAGGCTGGAATGCAGAACCTTTCAATGTAATTATTGGGATTTTAAATGTAGTCATTGGCTTTAGAGCCCGGGAAGGTTTTCAAGTAGAAGGGTGACATAAAGGTAATGTGGTCCTGGGAAATTTCATCTCGGAGGTGGATTAGATTCTATGCAGAGGGAAATAGCAGGAGTGTTGCATAGGAGTCCGCATATAAAATGAGAAGGACCAGGACTAGAGTTTGAGGATGTGAAGCCTGAGTGATGGGTAGCATTGACGGGATCAGAGCACATGGCACAGATTTGAAGTACAGATAAATACCAATAATGATGATACATCACCATTTGATGTTGAAGAGGCTTTTGGATCACAGCTACTAAATGATATTTGGTATAATTTAATATTAAGTCTGTTGATTATATTAGAATATTTTTGTAAATAAGGCAGACACCAATTTTTTTAAAAAAGATTTTATTTACTTATTTTCAGAGAGAGAAGAAGGGAGAGAGAAAGCGAGGGAGAGAAACATCAACGTGTGGTTGCCTCTCATCAGCCCCCCACAGGGGACCTGGCCTGCAACCCAGGCATGTGCCCTGAGTGTGAATTGAACTGATGACCCTTTGGTTCGCAAGTTGGCACTCAATTCACTGAGCCACACCAGCCAGGGTTATATTAGAATTTTTAATTGTGTGAATTCATAAGCAAAGAGTATGAAAACATTTAAATTAATTTGAATAACTGATAAATTCTCGATTTTCAATCATGCTGAGTCACTACAGGTTTACTGTAATTTGAAGACTGATATACACTATTGGCTTGTTCACTTAATGATAAAGAAAATACAGGTCCTGTTGATTTAAAATTGCTTTATTCTCAGTTGGACTGGCACTCCATGGCTTACTAAGCACCATTATGAGCAACAGCTTCAGTGTCATTGGATAAAATAAATCTCTGACCTGCAGTGCTTTTTCACCCACTTAAAAAATATTCTTTATACATTCCCCTTTTTGTATCCTATAATAATTTATATATAATTTTAATGGGTAAAATAATTTTTAGTAATGAAATCATTGCATATTAAATCCAATTGACTAATAAATTGTGGTACTTACATTTAGAACTTCTTGGTAAGTCCTGCTTTTAGCACAGAAAAATATCTTTTGACATATTTCTTAATAACAAATTTAGTTCCTGGAATGTATTATGAACTCTTGCAGGAAACCAACTGAATATGCTATAATATTCTACCAATAAAACTTAATGACTGATTATAAATTCAGTGTAATATTTTTGTTAATATGAAAAAAACTCATACTACTCAGCTCAGCATTTGTGGTATTAAAAAAATGACTCATCATTTCTTTCCTTGAAAATGACAATGTTAAAATGAACGTTTATTGAGTAAAATAAAATGTTGGCATATGAATACAAGCACATAAGACACCCTATTTAGTGAGTTTAGGAAATAGGAAGAAAGTCACGTACTTGGAGATTCAGTATATAGTTCACTCATTAATTTTAAAAGTTTAATTTAACCATATGTAAAAGTATATATATACACACACACATATATAATTCAAAAGAAAAGATCATTGAAAGGAAGTGAAAAGAAACTTAAATTGTTCACTTGAATCCTAATGAATTACAGCTTTTTTAAGCCATGAGCACCACAAGTCAAAATGACACTGTTAAGTATTCTGCAGCAAACTCACATCTGTCCCAACTCAGACGATCTGTTTGGCATAATAAGGACAGTGAAATTATCTCTTCTGCTCACCTGGCCGCCTAGCTTCCTTTCCAATGTTTTCCTGGCTCTGTAGAACACTTCTTTAATTATTTCAAGAGTCTCAGAGATACTCGCTCCACACTTCCATGACCCTCCTGGAGTCTTTTCCTTTTTTTAAGAAATTGCTCCAGATTGCTTGAACTAAACAGTTTCAATCATTTGTCCATATCCCTACTTTCCTTCTATATAATTTCTAAGGTAAAGGAAATGTTCTTAGTGTATCTAGGAAACACTGGCTGCATTCTGCCAAAAAGCAGCCAGACTTTGGACTTTGATCTTAGAGCATCCAATATACAAGGACTTAAGAAGATAATGCCCTCGCTCATGTTCCCCTCAGTTAACCAAGGAACAGTTCTCTGGAAAGATATTTTTTGACCCTAACATATGTTCCATTGGCAGCTCCAGATACATGGAATATGATGAACAAATAAGCAAAATGCTGTTTGAGATAACAAAATGTTCAACACAATCAAATCACATGCTGGAGATTGTTCTGAAACCAACCCAAACACACACATAAGTTCTAAAATGTAATTGCACAGGTGTGTGTTCTTCAGGACTATGATGCCGTTTCACAAATCTTTTACCGGACTATTCTCTTATACTGTGTTTTAAGTATTAATCTAAATTGGCTTTGATAAAAATTCTAGGGCCAAAGTCAAACAGTAATGACAATATCATATGCAATGAATTTTTATAAATGCTACTAAAGTATATGAATAAAAAGAAATATTTTCACTTAATACGATGGGAATTGGTTTTAGGTTGAGGTCTAACAATATTTATAAAACTAATTTAGCCTTGGCCAGCTAGGTCAGTTGGTTGGAGAGTTGTCCCGTACACCAAAAGGTGGAAGGTTTGATCCCTGGTCAGAGCACCTACCCAGCGGGCTCAATCCCAGTTGGGACGCATATGGGAGGCAACCAATCAATGTGTCTTTCACACATTGATGTTTCTCTCTCTCTACCTCTCCTTTCCTCTCTCTCTAAAATCAATAAACATATCCTCAGGTGAGGATTAAATATAATAATAGTAATAATTGAATTCCTATTGATTACATAGATACTTCAATACTTCAATATTTCAGTTTATTTATTAAGATACAGTTTAAAATAATATACAAAATCACTCTTATTCTGAAGTATTTCTGGGAAACACTCTTCACAGAAAACTTGGTTTAAATATCCAACTGTTTGAAATATACTAATATTACTCAGATATACTGTCTAACAGATGTTTATGTTTAGGGAAATGAGAAAAGTCCACTGGGATTAAATATTAGTGCCTAATATTTCCAACCTTTGGTTTCCAAACTCTGTACAGTCAATATGAGCCTTTGTATAATAGTCTGGGGCAAAAACTTTTGTGTTCCTGTATTGCCTCATATACATTAGGAGGATGTGGGTTGAGCCTCTGCTTATATTCTTTTGCTGGGTAGTCCGTTCTCGGCACAGCAGCTAGAGATATTCCAAAGGAAACATGCTGAATGACTAGGTATGTTTCTGAGATAAAAACTATGCCTATCTTTACTCTTGCCCCTACTCCTGTATTTACCCTAATGTCTGGATTTAAGTAAATATTTATTCAGCACCTCTGACCACCATGGGTGTTAATAAATAGCATTTACAATGTGTTAGGCACTGTTCTAAATACCCTGCATTCACTGTTTCATCTTCATCGTGCTACTATTATCCTTATTTTACAAATAAAGCAACTGAAGAACAGAGAGGTAATATAGTCTGCCTAAGGCCACTCTGTTAGTGAAGAAGTACGCACAGAGTCCAACTCCACAGCCCCTGTTCCCAAACACTACTGATTGCAGTGCTGGGACAGGGAGTGCAAATCGGCACAGGGAATACAAAGAAAGCCCAGTCCCTGTCCTCAAAGTGTCCTCAGCAGGAGGGAAACAAACACATTTTCAATGTAATGGAAAATGATTGTAACACTTTCAAGTGTTTATTAAGAGTGTATATATTTTGAGCTTTGTAATAATGCCCTTGCGTGTTTTGTTCATTTTAATCCTCACAAGAAGCCTATGATATTTTTTATTAGAAAATTAAGATAATTTTGCTCAGGAAGAGAAAGAACAAGTCTGCACCTGGCTTCAGTCAGCTTGGAGCCTCGCTGGCTGTCACCACGGGGCTCAGTATTCCTCTGTTGACTACAAAAGGTGTCATAGACCGTGAACATCAGACAAGTCCGCTCTGTGAGGGTGGCCGAGCAAGACAAAAACAGTTCCCTTCCATAGTCTGTCAGAGCAAAGACAAGAAGAGCACCATGCAAACCATGAATATAACCAAACATCTGCCTCTCCCACCTAATAAAGTGACTGTGTCTTTTTTGATTAATTTTATCTTTAGCTCTACTTTGTTCCTCTAACTTTCTGGATAAAATTAAGATACTCTACCATGGAAACGTTCCCTGCTTCTGATGGGTCTCAATCCAGAGCAAAACCACACTTCCTTGAATCCTCCAAAAACCACAAGCCTTCAGGTATGTTCTTTGGCTGGAGGATATTACTAGAAAGGAAGGGTCCACCAGGTTCAGCAGACACCCTTACTATTGTAGCAGGATGCTGGACTTAGTGATGATGTGCACACTGGAGCCCCTCGAGATCTCTGCCTGTTCGGGTCACTCTGGCCATGGATGGGAGATTCATTTTACTCTGAACTGAGTTCTGATCAATATTTAATTGTGGTGGTTCAGCATTGGGTTTACTTTGTTTTTTTCCATTTAGGAATAAGTTATCTTGGGATTTTTGAGTCATATGGTCAGAGGTATATTGTTTCTTGGTGAATTGTTTTCTGGCCTTTGTAGCATTTATTTCTGTTGTTAGGCAGCAGCTAGGACTGAGCAACCAGAGGAAATAAAGGCAGAACCCTTGCTGTTATAATCTAAAAAGAACTTAATACGGGAGGCTAGACACAAAGGAAGGCACGTCTCACCTGTTGACCCAGCAGTCCTGAGCCTGGTTCAATAAGATTTCTAGGCACTGAGAACACAAGCAAAATTATAATAGTACAGGAGATTCCTCAAGACTGGGCTTCTTTCTATAGGCTTCTGTAACAATCTTACTAAGATTGCTGCGTGTCCCAAACATTCCAAGGCATAGAAAGTGGGAGTGGAGTCCTTGAAATTCTATGTACCATTTCCACTATCTAGGAAATAACCCTTCCCCTCCTCCCGCTGACACACATACCTAGGGCTGCAGAGCTTTTATGCTTTCTCCAAGTGTCTCTTTCTCCTGTATTCTCCATTTGCTCACCAACTCAGAAACTCTCTTAAATTTTTATGGACACTTCATTACATAGCCATGAATGATTAACTTACTGGACATGGGCAATTGAATCAACCTGCTGCCCCTCTCAACCTTCCTGGAGGTCAAGGAGTGTGACTGAAAGTTCCATCCCTCTAATCACATGGCTGGTTCTGGCAATCAGCCCCCATCCTCAGCTGGGATCCAAAAGTAATCTCTGTAACAATTAGCTCCAAATAATTTCCTAATAAATTAGGGAATTTCTGTACCTGTTTCCAACTTAGGACCAACTAGAATAAGCCAAATATGTGCCACTAACCAATCACATAAATTATCCTTCTTGTTAGCTTGCCTACAGCTTCTGCATGCCAATAGCCTCCAATCAGGGCATATCTGAAACCTTCCCCTTTTTCTGCTATCAATCTTTTATACTCCTCTGCCTGCCTTTTCTCCACCCAAACTCAGGTGATGGTGGCTGACTCCCTTGCTATAGCAAGCTCTGAATACAAAGCTTTTGCCTGTTCTCATTTGGTTGGTATTCATTTATTTTCATAAACCCCAATGTATTAGTTTTGTGTCTGGATGTTTATGCTGTAAAATTCACCCATATTGTGTGTAGATGTCATTAGGAAAGCACACGTGGTAGTTGAGATTTTGGAAATTAATTCTCTTAAAATCAATTGTCTATGTAACACTTGAAGCACACTCCAGTTTGATGGCGGCTGTGTTAGAGCAAGAATAAAGGGTTGGATTTGCCCATGAGCCACTATTAATAGTTTGGACCTCCTTTTGGGCCTAGTGAAGAGCGACTGAAAGTGTGTGGACCAAAAACAGTGACTTGGTGAGTGCGGTACTTTAGGGAATAAAGAGAGAATGGCTGGACTCACCCCATCATTCAACAAACGCACCATTCTGTGTAGTGTGGGTTCAAAGATGAAGAAAACAAATCCCTTGCCTTCCTGCAGTTTACATTCTAATGGGAAAAGACAGATCAATGAATACAAAAACCTGCCATCAGTAAAAGATGAAAAACAGGGGTTATTCTGGACAGTATGGAGATAAAGCCCCTGTCTCATGGAGTTTGAATCCTAATGAGGAAGACTAGGAACAAATGAAAACAAAAGCATAATTTCAGGTCGGGATAAGTGCTATAAAAATGCTAAAGGGGTGTGTGTGTGTGTGTGTGAAGGGCAAGGGGTTTATTAATTTTTTTAGAAAGGGTGATCCAAGCAAAGAGGAGAGGACATTTTAGGAGATCTGCACCTCCACCTGAATAAAATGATCCAGTAGGCCATGTGAACATCTAACTATATGAAAGGAATTTCACCAATTAGAATGGCACCGTGAACACCAGAGGCAGTGTAGTTGACGTACTTGAGGAAAACAAGAAAGCTAGCCTGGCCGAGCAGAGTTAGAAAGTGCAAAAAAAGTTGGAAATGAAGTTGGAAAGGTAGCCAGGTGCAAAGCATTGTGGCTCCTGAGAATATGGAAAAAACTTTGCTTTTTATGCTTAAGGGCAGTAAAAATACTTTGCACTGATTTATGTATTAAAAGGATCACTGTAGCTGCTTTACCAAGAAGAGAATGTAAGAAGCAAGACTAAGTAGTCTTGGATGAGGGTGGTAGAGGAGAATAGTGACCTATGAGCAAGGGAGAGGATGAACTAATAGTAATGTTTAATGTCTTTCTATTGAATGCTAGCATTAGCATTAGAAAATGAGGAGAAGTCATAGCCCTAAAACACTAGAGTCAGAGTAACTTCAAAATTGAATATAGATGGCTGCACGGTTGAAGAGAATTGGGAAAATGGAAGGCAACTCCGAGGTTCTGAAAATTGGTTGTTAGGAGGATGGTGGTACCATTACTTACAATAAAGAAATTAAGACCAGTTTGGGAGAGAAAGGAGCTGGTGATACATTTTGATTATGGTAAGTATATCTCAATGAATATGTTTAGCTGTTATAGATCACACATTTACTTTTGTCTTCAAATAGAGAAAATTTGAGGCCACTTTCACAAGTCTCAAGGAAAAAAGCAAGGAGATATTATTTTGGGATAACTACTAAGGGCAAAAATGCTCACAGAAGAGTTGGAAATTAAAAGCCTGGGAGATAAAGAGATTTATTTGTAAATTCCTTTTACAAAAGTGGCATTGCATGGTATATAAGAATGACCATGGGATTAGACGGTCAATGTTCCAATTCCTGTTCTACTCTTTTCTGGTCACATGATTTGCAGTTAGATCTTCTGGCCATAATTTATCTGAAAATTGCCATAGTAGGACTTATCTGATAGGATAGTTGTGCAACAGGAGTAGTGAATCTGGAGTTCATGAAATTTCAGAGCATTTGTGAACCTTGAATTGGAAAACAATCTTTTTTTCTATTACCCTATAATGGAAATCTTTTCTTCAATCTTGAAAGCAGGCAACAAAACATGGTATTCGTGCATATGGTTTTGTTTGTAGCAGAAATGACAAATGTTTTCATGTTATAGTACAATGGTAGTGGATATTTAAAGTATTATCATCACTACTTCAAAATTACCATATATATTACAATAGCTATTAGATATGCTGCTAGATGCGTAAGATTTCAGGATTTATCTACAGACTTCATGCCACTTAGTAGGTCAAGTTTCTCACAATTGTGCTCCCTGATCAATCCTATTCACACAGTGAAGTCTGAATGTTTACACGTTGGTTCTCACATCTAGATTGCTTCCTAGTGTTTCCCAAATACAAATGTTGGTTGACCACCAGATGGAAGGAGGTGAATTTTAAAATTTTGATAATTGGTATTTAATTATATTTGATTCCTTTGCAATCCTATATATTTAATTTATGCATTTGGAAGTATTATTTTAAGACTGGGTCAACAGGCTTCATCAGACTATCAAATGTGTTCATGATCCAAGTGAAAAAAACCTTGAGATAGAAGAATAAAAGTGTACATATGAAGCACTAGAACGGTACTTGGCCTCTATCAAATAGTCAATCAACAGTGTTGCTATTGTTCTCGGAATGTTCAGAGAGCAGGAAGCGAATGAAGTCCTATTCGTTTTTGCATTCAAGGTGTCTACTACAGTGCTTTGCACTTTTGGCGCTCCATGAATGCTGAATGAATGACCAAAGAAATCAACGAAGTGGTTTGCAGGTTGTCTCCTCAACTGGGGCTGCAAGGAACATCTGTGAAGTCTTGGACGGCGACTACTCCCACAGGTTCTCTGGATTATGTTCGCGGGCTTTAGAGGGCTGGGTATGTGAGCTACAGCTGTGTCCTTAAAAATATAACAATGAGAACGGAGACTGCCGTTGGTTAGAGTGGCCAGGTCCTTACTAAATCCTCGAAGGTCTTCTGCACCATCCAATGAGACATGTCTGTCTGTAGCTACAGGTAGTGTTGGACGCACAGGCCCTGGCTATTCCTAGGACCTAGTATTGGCTTCAGTAGCAAGACAGCCTTGGGTTCAGTCCGCGGGAGAACCACGCGCCCCCGCAGCGCGGGTCTCGGGAAGACACGGGTGCAGGGAGCAGCGCAGCGTGGCGCGCGGAGGCCCTCTCCCTCGCCACGCCCACTTCCTGCCCCATCCCGGGCCTTTCCCGGTCCCCTCTCCGCGTGAACCGGATGCTCTGTCAGTTTCCTCCTCCGCGTCCGCGGCCGCAGCACTGGTCCCTGGCGAAGCCGCAGACACCCACGAGGGCACAGGCAGGCGCTGCGCACGGCTGGTCTGGCAGGTGCAGGGCGCCGGTAGGAGCTGGGCGCGCACGGTTACCGAGCGTGGAGGAGACGCAGCCCTGCGGCGATGGGTGCCAGGGGCGCTCCTTCACGCCGGAGGCAGGCGGGGCGGCGGCTGCGGTACCTGCCCACCGGGAGCTTTCCCTTTCTTCTCCTCCTGCTGCTCCTGTGCATCCAGCTCGGGGGAGGACAGAAGAAAAAGGAGGTAGAACGAATCCCTTTCGGCCTTGCCCCGCGGGCCAGGGCGTGCTGGGGCGGGCCGCGTTGCTAGGCAGCCAGCGCCGGCGTGGGCGTTGCCGGCCTCGGGGCGGGAGCCCAGTGGGCGGTGAGCCTTTGGGCCCCAAGTCCCTCAGGTGATGTGAGCTTTGGTCATTCTCAGAAAAACGACGAAGCCTTCTCCTGAGCAAGTCACACCTTTCACACCCCAGGGGCTTTAGATCCTAATTGGAGAGAGACCTTGGGGCCCTTTGGTTCACTTTAGTGTGCTGGATGTGAAAATACCCTTTAGGAATAGCGAACCTGCGGAGCTGTGTGTGCCTTATGCTCATGCTCCCGTCGTTATCCTTTTCAAAAGGCAGCAGAGCATGTTGAGAATATGTTATTCTGTATTCTTAATTATATATTTTTATAGCTGTTTTTTATGTCGAACTCAATGTATAATTGTGAGGTTATGCACATTTTTTTGGTAAAGATCAGATCACCTGATTTCAATCTCAGTCCTCTGATGACTTTGATGAGGTCAAGGGTTGAAGTACTGATTCTATTTAAGTAGTTGTGGAGTTACTTGTGAATTTCACAAATCTGTCTTTACCGTGGGTAATCGATCTAGCAAAATCAGAAAATATTTATTTTGGAAATGTCAGATTTGTAATTGTACATAATTGTAGTAAGAGTATTTTCTTTAAATAAGTCAAGGTGGTTCTTCCTGGTTAACTTTTATACATGACTCAAAAGCTTAATCGGCTTTAAAATATTACCACAAATTTCTTGATAGCTGGGTACAGTGAAAAAGCAGACTCACACAATAAGTTCGATTCTCTTTCTCTCGATTCTGCCTGAAACAACTCTCAACTCAATGTTAACTTCTTCACTTTAGCTTTTTTATTTTAACATGAAAGTGGTCCGTACAAAATTCTTGATGGAGTTCTGGTAAGAGGTTCTAGAAAAGAACCATTGTTAAATTAAAACTGTATTTACAAAAAATAAATTAGCCCTGGCCGGTGTAGCTCAGTGGATTCAGCGTGGTGGGCCTGCAAACCAGAGGGTCACCAGTTCGATTCCCAGTCAGGGCACGTGCCTGGGTTACAGGCCAGGTTGGGGCTCACGAGAGGCAACCACACATTGCTGTTTCTCTCCCTCTCTTTCTCCTTTCCTTCCCCTCTCTAAAAATAAATAAATAAAATCTTTAAAAAAAGAAAGATTTGCCCTTGGCTTGTGGTGCTGGTGCATCACAGGCTTCCCGGGAGGGCCTGTGCTCCAGTGGCAGGAGGTTTAGGGGGGAGAAGAGGAGGAGAAAGGCACTGTTCCAAGGAGGAGTGGAGGCAGATTCAGGAGACCTCTGTGTTAGTTTTCTATTGTCACTGTAACAAGTTATCACAGACTTACTGGCTTAAAAGGACACATTTCTTATCTTACAGTTCTGGAGACCAAGTGTCCAAAAGCAGCCTCATTGGCCTCAAGTCCAGGTGTCGACACGGCTGGTTCCTTGTGGAAGCTTTGAGGGGAGAATCCACTTCCCTGTCTGTGTCAGCTTCTAGAGGCTGCCTAATCCTTTCTGGTTCCTTACTGAGATGCATTCACTGGGGTTTTCTAAGTGGAACTAGCAGTAAGGTTACCTTGCTAATTGGCACATGAAGTTGGAAGGTTGCCTATCACTTTTGGCATGAAAAACTCTGATGTACAGAAGCTAAGCAGATACACAAAGAGAAGGGATTTTCATGGATTCAATAAATATTTGAGTGTTGACTCGATGTTAGCCTTTGTTCTAGGTGACACCAGTGCAGAAAACAAGCAAAACAGGTAAAAACTGTCGCCCGCCTGGAGCGTCTCTGGCTACAGGGAGTACGAACAGCACCAAGTTTTTGGATGTGGTTCTGTTTGACACCGGACCTCTCCCTCTCCCTCCTTGTTACATGTTTTTACACAGTTCCTTTTCACCCAGGCTAGACTGAATTAGGCTTATGTCATTTTTAATTAAAGGAGATTCAATAAATATGAAAGCCATTTATCGTTTCTTTCAGCTTTGATTACGAAGATAATACAGAATTTAAAATATATAAATAAATTCAAATTGGTAAAATACACACTTATCTTTATAGTACAGGTTCAGTATGAAGACGCTGGCTAAACCAGTCCTATTCCTTACGTAATTTTAGCTCCTTCCATTGCCGTTTTGGGGTGATATTTTGATCCTAGAAGATTTTCCTGTCTCTCTCTTTTTTAATTTTTATCAGGCTTAGCTGAGAAATTCAGCATTGTCCTGTCAAGGGAGCCTAACTGGCATTCAGATCTTCAGTTCCTTAACCCACTTTTTGGTCTCTTATTAGTTTTTGTGGGCTCACTCGATAGCTCCCTCCCTCCCTCCATCCTTCTGTCCTCCACCTCCACCATTGAGACCTCCAGGGATTTACCTGCTGCATTCCTCATCGTTGTTACCAAGAGGATACAGCTCTGGTTATGTTGTAAATATAAGTACATTGAATGAGTGTGGGTAACCGCCCAGGAGGCACCCTTCTTTCTCCAACATTCCATTCTGTCCCCCTGTGCTTTGCTGTCCTGCCCTTGTTTCTTCCCTAGGGCAGTGAGAGTTCACAGCTGGTCTTTTTTTCTCAGATCTTTTCTTAAAACTGGAGGCTCTTTTCCCATTTCCGTAGGTAGGTCAAGGTAGGCTTGGAAGATAGATGTGATTTAATAAAGCTGCCTCTTAACCCCATGAGAGTAATTTATATGTTGATAAATTTTTTTTTTCTGGTAACTGTGCATCACCAAGCGTCCTTTAGGGTTTTTAGTCACAGTTGTTTCCATAAGGGCCAGAGCTCATTTTGTAACTAGTGTTGTCTCATTCCTCTTGAGAGTTGGGGGGGGCGGGGGTTCTACTGTGGTCCCAGTCACTGTGGGCTGCGATATCAAAGTACCGTAGGGGGGATGGCTTATAAACTTGTTTCTCACAGGTCTGCAGGCTGGCAGTCCAGTCAGGGTGGCGGCAGAGTTGGTTCTGGTGAAGATCCTCTGCGGGGTTGCGGGTGGCTGACTTCTCATTTCACCCTCACACGGCACCTAAAGGGCAGTAGAGCTCTCTGTCCTTCCATAAGGCAGTCATCCAGTTCGCCCTGGGGACCCGATTACTCTCAGTACCATGGCTTGGAGAATTAGGGTTTCAACTTGTGAGCTTTTGATGGCGACACACATATTCAGTCTCCTGCAACCGCCTTAGAGAAATAGGTCAATAAACCATTTTAAGCTAGATGTTACACTTAGTGTTCAAATGGGTTTTCATGTAGGTGTAAATCACTTAGAAGACCAATCACTTAGAAGATAAATCACTTAGAAGATCCCTTACAGGGATCAGCCAATTAGATCCTAATAAGCATGTCTAACTTCTTCTAGTTGGAAGGAATGTATCCTGCTGTGGACTAACTATTCTTGTGTTATTATATTTTAAGGTTTTTTTGAAGGAGAAAAGGTAAGTTGACTTTTGAGATTTTTTTCCTTACTATTTAGTTGTTATTTAATTTTTTTATTTAGAAAAATTTTGTATTTTAAGCATAATCATTGAAAGCAATTAGCAATTTTTAGAATATACTAAATACATTAAATATTGTCCTTTAAAATACACATTTTATTCAATCGATTGAATAATTTTTGTGTATTTTTGTATTAGGGAGTAATAGGACTTTTGTAAAGTTCATTTCTTTGTGGGTAGGACTCTTCTTTGTTTTAGGAAGGACAGAGGCTCCCTTGTGAAGTGGCCAGTGTTGTGGTATTAAAAGACTAAGCTGTAATCACTTAATTTTATTTTGAAATGATTATTTAAGATTGTCCCTTAATGGACAAATGCCTTTGGGATTTTGATAGGGATTGCACTGCTCTTGTAGATCACTTTGGTCAGTATGGACATGTTAACAATGTCAAATCTTCCAATCCTTGAAGACGAGATTCTTTCGATTTGTGTATTCTTTAATTTCTTTCTTCATTGTTTTGTAGTTTTTATTTTATTTTTAAAGATTCTATTTATTTTTTTATTTTTTTTTAAAGATTTTATTTATTTATTTTCAGAGAGAGGAGAAGGGAGGGAGAAAGAGCAATGTATGGTTGCGTCTCACATGGCCCTCACTGGGGACCTGGCCTGCAACCCAGGCATGTGCCCTGACCGGGAATCGAACCGGGACCCTCTGGTTCCCAGCCCGCGCTCAATCCACTGAGCTATACCAGCCGGGCAGATTCTATTTATTTATTTTGGAAAGAGGGGAAGGGAGGAAGAAAGAGAGGGAGAGAAACATCAATGTGTGGTTGCCTCCTGTGTGCTCCTCACTGGGCACCTGGCCCGCACCCCAGGCATGTGCCCTGACTGGGAATTGAACCAGTGACCCTTTCGTTTGCACGTTGGCACTCAGTCCACTGAGCTACACCAGCCAGGGCTTGTAGTTTTTATTATACAAGTCTTTCACTTCCTTAGTTATTTTTCCTATTTTATTCTTTTTGGTGCTGTTGTAAATTGGATAGTTTTTTCATTTCCTTTTCACATGGTTTGTTGTTATGTATAGAAATGCATAGTCAGGATGTGAATGCAATATGGTGCAGCCTCTATGGAACACAGTACGGGGGTTCCTCAAAAAGTTGAAAATTGAACTGCTTCATGACCCATCAATTACCCTTCTGGATATTTATCAAAAAACAATTGAAATAAGAATCTTGAAGGGATATCTGCTCCCTCATGGTCACTGCAGCACTCTTCCCAGTAGCCAACATGCAGAACCTGTGTGTCCACCATCTGGTTACTGGGTGAAGAAACTGTGGTGCGCAGGTACAGCCAGCCATAGGAAAGGAGAAATATGTGACAACATGGATGAACCTGGAGGATACTCTGCTAAGTGAAATGCCAGTCACTGGAAGACAAATGCTGCATGATTTCACATACATGAGAAATTGCATGAGATATCAAAAATCGTCCCACTCATTGGATCAGACAGTGAAGTGGCAGTTGCTGGGCACTGGGGAGGGGTGCGGGGAGCAATCGGAGAGTTACTCCTAAGCAGCAGGTGGAGAGTTTCAGTGAAGCACGGTGACTGGGCTCTGGAGGTCTGCTGTATACGTTGTGCCTACCGTCAACAGTAATGCATGGCACACTTAAAATCTTATTGAGAGTAGGTCTCATGTTAAGTTCTTACCATAATAAAATACACATTCAAAAAATAAACCCCCAAAAGTTATTTTAAACACCAATTGCAAACAGTTATGAATAAAACAAAACGTGACAGTGATATTGCATTAAGATGCATTTTAGGCTGCTTCCTTGCATCCCCAGGGCGGTTTTCTGACTTCCCGGCCGAGAGCACTTGATAACGTCAATTGAATAGGTCGGCAGCATCGGACACCTGTGGTAGGAGGCAGAGTCGCTGCAGGTGGGGTTTCCCTTTCCCTGCCCCCTGCCCTACAGTCCATCCCGTTCTGGGAGATTAAGAGTAATTTTTTCTCTGAAGATGCTTTAGAATATTTCTATAGCTCCTCTCTCTCTTTCTTGATTCTAATGATTTAGTGATCCTAATTTGAGTTATAACTACAGATTGGGAATAGTGCTTTATAATTTTGGCAGGCTTTTAAACTTCAACTTTTCACAATTTGATATTGAAGAAAGTAAAAATGTTTTAAAAAATCCGGTATTGAATAGTTTAACTATTCTTAAGTGTGATCAGCCATATACACATGTTTCATATACAGCGTGGGGCAAAAGTAGGTTTACAGTTGTGAGTAGGCAAAACTCGGTTTATTCGTGTGTTGTTTATTGTTGTATTCTTTTCCAGAGGAACAACTGTGAACCTACTCTTGCCCCACCCTATATAGTCCTTTATCACTGGAAAGGTAACGAACAGTGGATCGGTTCACGCTGTCAACCGCTTGTGTAGGACGCTGTTTTCAGCACTTTACAAGTACCAGCTTACTGCTCTGATTTTCTGCAGATTTTAGGGCCTTACACATTTTGTGTTTAATCACAATGATAATGGGATCCAGTACTATCTTGGGTTCTTGTCTAAGTTGTGTTATAAATTCATAGTCACTTTGTCTCCCATCCAAGTACTAACCAGGCCCGACCCTGCTTAGCTTCCGATATCAGATGAGATCGGGCGCGTTCAGGGTGGTATGGCCGTAGACTCCTGGTCACTTTGTAATAAAATGAGGAGCAGATAAAACTCACTTTAGATTTGAGAGGCAGAGTCAGTGCAGAGCAGGTGGACAGTGACACGGAGAGTGGAAGCGAGTTACATGGGGAATGCTGGAAGTACTAATTTGGCAAGTTCAGCTTAGAGAGATGAAGGCTCATAGTTCTCTGAATTTTTAAAATGTATCTTTTATGGCTAGTATTTATGCTCTCCAGAGGGCAAAGGTAGGTCCAGTAGGTGGATATCACATGTGCAAACATGTACCTGATACAAGGAAGAAATATAAAATATCACTGTTTTGAAATGAAGTTGGCCACCTGGTGAGGTAGCCAGCTGATTTTTACTAGAAATGTTCACTTTTGCTGATCAACTGCCTGGATATCATACTTGCATCTTGTGTGGGAGCTTTAATTACAGTGCACCACTCCAACACCCGTTATATTCTAGTGAAGGGCAATGGGGATGGATTTTCAAAGAAGTGGAATTGTTTTGGTTATCTTTCTTGGACAACTCTTAAAAGGGGACATTATAAAAATGTGAACCATTTACATATTCTAAACAACAACAAAATCCCTCTTATTTGGAAAGAGTCTTCTCTTGAATGAGGGTACAGTTTTAGGAAGGAACAATCAGGAAATGGGGTGGATCACCTTTGTAAGCAGATGTGCTGAATCAAATCTCAGGACAAGTTATGTAAGTAGATTGCCCTTTACTGAGGTCCATATTTTGCAAGAAAATGTTTAAAAGACAGTTATTTATGGGAAGGGTGATCAAATACAGTGGCATAACTGTTTAATATTTTTCTGGGAATTAAAAGTATTTAGATGCTTAATTGATGTTAAGCTTATTTAATATTTCTTTAACATATTCTAAATTGTGACCCTCATAAACATAGTTATTTTGAGTAACTAGATAGAGGAGAACGGTGCTGATGTGCCAGTGAGTAGCTCTAAAATTACTAATCTCAGCAACGCATTGACTTAATGGCAAACTCATCAAGGAGGCGAGGAATGTTTTGTTTTCTTTCTCTTTGTATTATATTGTAAAAGTGGGGAAAGATTCGACTTACAAGCATTTTCTAGAATTATTTTATCTGTTTTGATTAACTTATTGATGTTTATGAAATGTGTACTAGTGCTCTTACAGGTGTTTACAGTTTCGGAGGGAATCTAAAGGTGAAGCAGGCGCATCCTACTCAGAGACTGTTTAGTGAGGGAGGCACATCTGCAAACTAACAATCCATATGGTCTGCGTAGGTGGATTCACTTTATGATACAAACAAGGATGTAAGGGTACGTCCCTGTCTCTGTGTGCTAAGAACTGGAAAAGTTTCAGAGTTAGGCCATTGACTGAATTTCGTCTTGACTAATGAGGAGTTAGACATGTTGATGAGAACTGCGGGTTAAATATGGAGTGTGTGTGTGGCATTGTTTGTTTATAAGATTAAAAAATAATTGGTAAAAGCATGTATGGTCATAATGAAGAGAAATAGAAAAAATATGAAGGGATTCTCTGCTGCAATGGAAATAAATGAATTATGCCTATATGTGTTAACATGCATAGGTTTTTAAAACAAAATTTTGATGTAAAAGTTTCCATATGGTATTGGAAGAGGACATTAGACGTTAGGATTTGTTTCTCTTTGCTCTTATATTTAGGTTGCAAAAGTAAGTCTTTGGATAGTGGTTGATGTTTGTGGTAGCAGAGTGGAAACTCCATTAATGTTTAGGGTTGTGTTACTCCAAAATAACTTAGTTTGTCCATTTCTGGCCTGTTTATCACCAGAAAAGCTCAAAACTGTATTTTGCTAGACCCAGGAAAATGGTTTTATTTGTTGGGCTTATATTAGTTTCTTATTTCTCTTTTCTCTAATGGTTCAGTAAATCAGATTTGAAATTTCTGGGATTGCTTTCTTCAGTCTTAGTAAAGAGACACATAAAACCCTGGTTATTGAAGAACTTTTGATACATATTCCAGGTAATTTTTCTTAAATGATCTAAGGTGTTCATCGGTAAAGATAAATGTAGTGGTAACTGCAAGTTACAACATCCTCATTTTCTCAGGGTGTAACCGCCCTGACCAAAAGTAAGGATTAGATTGAAGTGAAGTGAGTGTGGATTTCAAAAGAGTAGAATCGATCAATAGATGGGAAGATTAGTACAGGACAGCAAAGAGGCATGTGGTCACTGATGCCCTGCCCGGCTGCACTCACCATTTCCTCTTAGAGGTATGGGAGTGTCTTGTCCTTCAGCTGCTCTTTCTGGATGTCTCCCTCACTGTCTCTTTCCAGGGGGCAGTGACTGCTGTTCTGTTGTTTATTAAGTGATGCAGGTAAACATTTCAAACAACACAGAAACTTATAAATGAGCATACCCCTGTGATCTTCTCCTTTGGAAACAAACCAGTTTGCTGTATATCCTTTCAGATATTTAGCGCGTATGGAAAATAAGTTGAGCAAATAGGCACACTCATGTATTTTGAAATATGAATTAGTACTTTAAACAAAATTCTGATATGTAATCCTATCAATTACTTACAGGTAAATTGTGAATATTGTCTTAGGTAAGTCTGTCTCATCTTGTTAATGGCTGTAATAGAGTTCTATTCTACGCCATGCTATGATTAACCAGTTTTCTTTTCATAGCACACATAAGATTAACAAATATTTGCAATTACAGGGTGCAGTGAATATCCTTTACATAAGCACATGTGCTGACTGATCATTTCTTCAGGACACGTTGTTGGAAGTGCTGTTGCTATACTAAAGGGTGCACTCATTAAAATTTTATATGTATCATTTGGGAGACTTTGAAAGGTTATACCAATGTATGTCCATGTTGTGTCCCTTAACATTTTATAGTGGGTTTTTTAATATATCATGACATTTGTGGGTTAAATGAAGCAAAATATTTTTATAATATTTTTACCAAATGAATATTAGCACTAAACATGGGGCCTTATATACACACTACTTCCAAGTTTTAATGATAAATTTTACCCTGGGCTGCTATCTCTGATCATAATAGAAAAGGTCTTAAAAACAGTACTTCTGCCCCGAGTGGGTGGGAACAGGTGTCCGAACCAAGGACCGCGTCAGGCATGAGAGTGTTCTGCTCATTCTATTTCTGCATTTCCGGTAAAATGGAAGTTCATTGATAGCTCCTCCTTTCCTGAGTTCTTTATCTTGATTTATCTCCTGGTTGGAGTTCATCTTCAAGTAGTTCCCTCCATCCCAAAGGGTCTGATTTGTACTGAATGCATTAATTGTTTGCTTGCTTTGCTACCTTAAATTACTTTTGTACTTTTAATAAACAGCATATTTCAATATGATACGTTCTTGATATTAAAGGGATAAATGGAACAATAGTAGGGGCATCTCATTCTGTCGTGGGGGCTGGTAGGATATTTTCTCTAAAGTTACTCAATGAGTTCTACATAAAGCCCCACGTAAGAAGTTTCTTTGGAGATTTGGGGGTTTCCAAATTCTTGGCCTTTACTGGTAATACAAATTTGAGTTAGTAGGTAGCTGTGACAATTTTAATACCTTTTACACAAAATAACCAGAGCAAGTCTATTGCTCTACTGAAAATGTTTGACTTGCTTCTGCCACTTGGAAGTAACGTGGTAGGCCAGATCAAATTCAGGTTGATGGAAGGCATTGGAAAACATTTTAAGTACATTTGAAGCTTTGCTCTGGGCTTGTTTTCTGTTGGAGTCCATTTAATTTTTCTTGGTTTTAATAATTTAACCATCACAGACTTTATTGATTAGTTTGTGGGACTTAAGAATACACTTGCTAAGAAAAGTCATCTCTCAATTTTGCAATTTATCAATAGTTGATGTTTTTGTTTTTATGCATTCTTGTAGTAAAAAGTTTTCATTAGCTGTGACACATAGTAGTTGCTATCAGTAGTGAGGAGCTCTCTACAAGCCTGCCTTCCGGGGCCGGGCGGCCTGTTCTGTGATATGATGTACTGTGAAGACAGGGGACCTGCGATGCTCACTGACCCCGGCAATGGCCGTCATGCCTGGGCCTGTGCTCTCAAGGGAGTGAGGCCAGCTGCCCGTGCGCAGCTGCGAGAAGATGTTTTTTTCCTCTGTTACAGCTGCCGTGATTCTTTGTAACTGGCACCTGTTTCAGAATGTGATGTTTCTTTATACAACAATAAGTATCTAACAGAAAGATATGGAGTTCTAGAAAGATGGTGACAGAAACTAATGCAATGGAATAAAAATGGGATGCTTATTTAGCCTTTTTTATGACTGTCTCTCAATAAATGACCTTGTATTTTGATCCCTCGGCGATCAAAATTCTAATGATGCTGTCTCTTGACAGGAGAGTATTGTACTTAAGCAATTTTACAGTGAAAAACAGTCATGAAGACAACCCATGTGAATTTTCAGAAAAACCTCAAAACAATAATCAAAACCTCTTCACTTTCTAGTCAAAAATAAAACAATAATTCTGGAAAAAACCCTCATTTTTGACTATACACATGACTTTATGATTTACGTGTAGATAAACTTGTGTAGTTATAATTAACCTTCCATTCTCTTTTCACTTACGGGAGACTTTTTTTATTAGTTACAGACCACATATGTGTGATTCCAGTCTCTAATATTTCATTGTTTTAATATGCTTTATTTTTATTGCTGTTAACTATATACCTATGTTTAGGGTTTTTTTTTTCCTCTTTGAAATTTTTAGGGTATATTTTAAAAGGTGTGATTAATAAATTACCCAATATATTCAGTTTAATGTATTTTGTTTCAGTGATTTCATGTAGGGTCTTACATTTTGGGCATGAGATTTAGATCTGACATACCTGAATTTATATAATTTTATACATTCATTAATCTAGCTTTTTAAATTTTTTAAATTTTATTTATGTATTTAGAGAGAGGGGAAGGGACGGAAAAATTTTTTAAATTTTATTTATGTATTTAGAGAGAGGGGAAGGGACATACTTTATTTATGTATTTAGAGAGAGGGGAAGGGAGAGAAACATCAATGTGTGGCTGCCTCTCACGGGTCCCCAACAGGGGACCTGGCCTGCAAACCAGGCATGTGCCCTGACTGGGAATCGAACCAGCAGCACTTTGGTTCACAGGCCTATGCTCAGTCCATTGAGTTACGCCAGTCAGGGCTCATTAAATCTAGTTTTGTTATTACTACTAGTGTCAAGTACAGATTTTCAAAATACCGTACAAAGTTCTAATAAAATTAAGGATAACAGCATTTAATGGTATGATTCTTAAAATTTATTATTGCCATGGGAGAGTTAAGCTTCTTATGGAGCAAGAATTCTGATGTTTTTTTAGTGCAGAATTTATATTGATGTCTTTATGTAAATGCATTGCTTTCTTGTAAATTAAATCATAAATAGTTAAATTAGTATTAAATTCTTGAATTATTAGTTTGAAATTTTGCCACAGTAATTCTTAAGTTCACTATGTATCCTGTACACCTATAAAATGCCAATTATATATACTTTAAATATACAAGTTTAGGAAACAGTTGCTTTCTTTATAATATTCTTTCCACTTTTCAGTCAGTGAATAAATAGTCTTAAAATAAAGGGCCTGTCTGGAGCCAGCCATGTTCAGGATGCTTTGAGGGATACAAAATGGCCAACATGTGGGTTTTTCTTCAGGGAAACGTTCTGAGGCAAGTTCAGGTTGATAAAGCCACTAAGTACATGAGTGTTACTGGACATACTTTTACCATGTCTCTTGAGATAGTTCACTGAGCTGAATACTGTAGCACCATCGATTGAAGGTTTCTCCTTTCTAAAAAAAAATTGAACATTTGAATAAGAGTTTTCTCAAATAACTTGATTTCTACATTTTTCATTTAGGTGTGAGTTGAATTAGATACTACCCTCTTTGACATGTTGGGCTTAGAAACGAGTGTGTGCGAGACTCTCCCCACACCCCAGCTGTTAGGTGCGGCGGTACCTGTCACGGAGCGCTGGGTTCCCTGTGACGGGCTGGACACAGACCAGGCCCTCTGCAGTGCGTTCTCCGGGTGGGTTGGTTTGAGGTTTTCCACCACTCCTTTAAGTTTAAAGCGCTTGATATTAAATACCTCAAAAAAACTTTCAGTTGATTTATTTAAAGCATTTTTTTTAATTACTTTATTGTTGTTCAATTACAGTTATTTGCATCCTCTCCCTCCCC